>CM060249.1:96681699-96736699 GCA_030684275.1 Acipenser oxyrinchus oxyrinchus
TTCCTGCACACACGCTGGAGAATCGCTTACCCTTTATGTTAAAACTATGACAAAATCATTCTTTAGAGCACAGTTTTGGGAGTTCCAGAATCTGGTGAGAGATTCAGGCGCCATACTTGTGTCACTCATACAGTGCAGTAGAAAGGTACACATGATACAGTACGGTAGAAGGTTCTTTCCTCAAGGCTGACCTTTTGACTACTACAGTCTAGATGCTTTTGAAAGGTAGCACAGCCATAGCTTCAAGACTCCAATGTTGTTTTGAAAGTAACGTCTCAGCATGTTAGTCAAAGGGGTCCATTCAATTGGATTGAATTCCTGGCATGGAGATCATTTAGAATTTCTGTTCCAGGGTGATGAAAATCAAACATCAGGCTGTGCATGCAAGTCCCATTTCCGTCTGTATAATATATGAAACCCCTCAGTTATGAGGTCTGTTTAGAGATATTAAAGGTTGCCAGTACTGCTTTTTGGATGTGTCCCTGTTTTTGACCAGTTGAATAGACCATGTCATTTGTGTCATTTGAGAGATAGCTGGATGCTTTTGTAATGGTAGCTACATTTTCCTTGAAGGCTTTCCTGGGAGACTGGAGATGTTCTTGGAACGATGCACAGGCTGTGAAGGATCGTTTTTCTTGGAAGTGTAGGTACTATACAGCACACTTGATGGATAGGATAGTCTTGGAAGAGCTGTTGCCTCTGACAGGCGGGTGCTTTCTCGTGATGGAAGGTGTGGTGGAGAGCTGCAGGAGAAGCAGTGTTTAGAAGTGACTGACAAGAGAAGGAATAGCTGCTGCAAAAGAAACAGCCCCTACTGCACTTAACAGTGTAAGTGATAACAGCTGTGTGCACATGTGCAACAGCAAAGAAGAGCCACTCAAGTTGTGATTTGGTGAAAAAATATTCTCAAATTTAGCCTTGTAAATCATTAGATCAAGAATATGAAGTTTACTTGGCCTTTTATCAGTTACATCACTCAAGGTAAAACTGATAAGAAGGGCAATTCTTTACATCGCTTTTACATTCGATATGAATCATTTTTAACTTTGATGTGGAACAAAGCACGCTTTTATTTTTGCGTTTTCTTAACATGCCGATGATGGCTTGAGTAAATGAAATGTATTGTTATTGTTATAGGATTTGTGTAACCTAAAAACAAAGTGTGGACTCGCTCAAGAGGGGGAGGGACCCCTCGTGCGGGGAAGTTAAAATAGATACAGCAGTAAATAATGGCAGCATGATTTGGTGACAGGACACTAGTTTTCTTCTTCTTTTAAGCCATTAATAAGGAAATGGGGAGGAAAGAGTTTCTATATTAATTCAGCCTAGAGAGACAACGCAATTAAAGTATTTGTTAAAATAGATGAACCAAAGATCAATGAATTCTCTTGGCTCCAGATGCTGTATTTCTATATGCTGTGCTGGAGTGAAATATGTGATAGTAAAGCCATCTGTGTGAAGGGATTGCTGCGAGTCACAGAAGCTGTGGTGTGCTGTGCCTCGCCTGCCTGCCTGACTGAAGTGCAGTCCTCATCCAGCCTCACAATACAGTAGCACCACCTGCAGAGATTGGCTTTCGTGCAGAGGTGAGAGGTCAGGCTGCTCAGGCACTGGATTCCTGGGCCATTCCCGCACCCTGCTGCTTTTTCCTAAAGAATGCAGAATTTCTCCTTTTCAACTTGTTGTGTCTTCAAGAATTATGGAATCCAAGGAAAATAATTTGACTTGGTATGGCACATTTACAGGATTTTCTGGCTCTTGTTTCGATTAGAAGAGGCTTTTTTTTGTTTTTGTTTAGGTAAATATCTTGAGGAAGCAGAGTACATAGTGTTTAATGGTAAGCTGGTTTGCAGTGGGTTTATTAGCTTGGTTTGAAAAAACTTTTCTTCTTTGCAATAAAGGCCAAAGCTGTTTTATCACACAGGATGAAGAAGAGATCTGACATTGACAGAATGCTGCAGCTCTTGTTCTGTATTTGTTACATTATGTTTTTACTCTTTCTAGGGGGCTGCTGCAAATGGCATAAATCTTCCCAGAGACAACTTGGCTAAGACTGGTTGAACGGAAATTGATTGCTGCTTTCTGGCTATTGAGTGTTACTCTCACAGTCCGGCGTGATATTCCACAGGCAGGAATCATGCCGGCGTTATCAACTGGACCTGGAAATGACACAGGTACTGTAAACTCTGTCAGCCCCATGTCTTTCAACAGTGGGTAGGGTACTGATGGAAGCCATTAAAACTGCCACTGTCTACACTGAAGGAGATTCCAGGCCCTGTTTTCACCGCAGGTTTTCTCCCCTGCTTTGCTCCTCGTTTGTCTGTGAGAACCAAACCTTGTACAGTATATGTTAGGAGCTTTTTCATTCATGCTTTCTAGGTGTCTCCTAACTAAATGAATAAATCCTTCATCCATATGATCAATAAAGCAGACTACAACATTTGAGCTGAAACATTAATAAGAAGAGTTTGATTTTGAGTCAAATCTGCAACACAAGACAATACAATATGTTGACTACAGCACACATTATTTGTGATGGGATGTATTCGTTCATACTGCATTATGTTTTTGTAGTTAATAGTACCGGTATCTGTCAAACCTTAAAATGACTGATGCGTTCAGACAGGCAGCTATCCATTCCAGTTTATGTCTGCCTAAGGCATCTGTCTAACAGTAAAGCGTGAAGAAGATATAATGACATTTTAAATGGCAAATTAAAGTTACTGAACAAATGCATATGTTTTCCTTTATAACAATAGCAAAATCTGTTTTTGTGGTCAACTTGAACTAAGTCCTGTTCAATTACATGCTTTAGTGTTTAACCAGGATGAGAACCCATTAAGTTCTGCATTTAATATCCAAGGGGCCCAGGAATCAGTTCAGGTTTTATTAGATTTTCTTCAGTAGAAATACATGAATATTCAGCTACCATGGTTGTCATTTTGGTAAATATTTGATTCAGGTTTTACTGTTCTTTATACTGTTTGGTGATGAACCCTCCCACACACCCCAGGAATTCTGGGATGGGTGGTGAAAGTTCATGTCTCCCCCAGAAACACAGATACTATAGCTGTCATTGAAACCAAAATAGATTCCCCACACATACATTCTATTACAATTTTTTAATTTTATTATTATATTATTTTTAAATGATTTTTATGTGTAATTATTTAAAAAAAACTTATTTTTCCCTAGACATATATATTTAGATGCTACGACAGCTTTTTGAGGCCATCGGCAAAACATTTAAATAATTCCGTTCTGTCAAGATCACGAGAGAGTTTATCTCAAGTCCTCGCTCCCGTTTTCCTGAGCTCGATAAATGATGTCAGGGAAACAGAAGTAATTACTTGACAGAAATTATCTTGTGATCTCGACATAACGTTTTTTGCTGTTATTTTTCGATGGCCTCAACTAACCTGTGTAAGATGCAGCAGTTATACAGTAAGGAAATGTAATAATGAAGCGTGGACATATTTGGATTATCTTAGCCTGCGCCATTATCACCTTCCCTTTCTTTGTTCAGTGTTCTCCTTCAAGCTATTATAAAACAGACCTAATGTTCCTTGAAATGTACTATTTTTTTAGTTCTGAGGAGTTCCGGGAAGGATCGAAGCAGTAATAATACCACATGCTGTATATCCCTTCAGTCCTGTTAGGATGTCTAACCTCAGACAATGTTGTTGTAAATACCTGCTTATTTGTCTTACTGACTGTAATCCTTGCCCTCGTAGTCATCAAACTAGCATTTCACATTTTCCACAGGTGACTACGGTATGTGTGAACATGATGTAAGACTTTTATTAAACACACAACAGGTATGAGCTGCTACAGAATTTAGTACTGCAGTGTTTTTTCTTAAATAAATGCATCCATAACTTTAAACACTCAATCATGAAATACTAGAAAGAAACTTGCTCCAATCTTAGAAATCTGAACATAAGTAAGTTACTGTATACATTTCTGATCTGTATGCTGTGTTTGATCCAAAGTCCCCCATTAAAGCTTATAAAGTAAATGTATATGTTTTCACCTCAAGAGTCTATTCTGGGGTTTATAATTGTGAATAATTAAGAGTTCACGTGAGCATTTAGAAGGTTAAATCATCTATATGAACCAGTATGAACTGTATTTATAAAAAAGAACTGATGGTCCAGATGATCTGGAGCTGTTGGGAGCTTCTCTGTCTGTGTGTGCCTCTATGCTTGGTATTTATACTCCAGTAGGCCCAGATACTGCATGACGGCAGTTTGTTTCTGTTATCTTACTATTTATAATAGAAATGAGTTATTCAGCTGTTACTCCATGCAGGTGCAACCAACCCCTAACTACTCTCTTTTACAAGGTTACTGTGGTTAATTGTTTACCATATGTTTCTTGTTCCCCATACATTCCTTACCATGCAATCATTTTAAACCTACAGCAAAGTGGAGTTACCTTAGTAACTCTACTTATGCCAGTCTCACCTCCAGCAAACTGGTTTGACATTACCAACACATGTTCTTTCATATGATTACCAATACATTTTTAAGGGTTAACAAAGTCATTGTATCAGCGTAATCTGGCTCAGGGTACAAGATCCCGGTTCATTCAGGTTTATTAAATCTTGAGATGCATAGCTGTTCATTGAGGGCACTTTCACACTTCGTTCACTTGCAAGTGATTCGAATCAAAACATTTTCAGGTTTGCTTTGGTTTGTTTCACATCAGAAAAATTCAAGCAAACTTTTTCTTTTAAAGTGCATTCCAATTTGTTTGCTTGGTTCACTTGCAGCTTCATCCAGACTACAGTTCTATTGGTTTCACATTGCACTTTCCAAACAGACTCGGCTCTGTTGCTGATTTACGAGTGCGGAAGTTCTCTCTGGAAACTTTTTCCGTCATGCCCAAAGTGGAGAGTACTTGATGTGCTGTGGCTGTGCCGATGTTGTCTGTGTTCTTTTGGTTTATTTGGTGCTAACAGCATGAAATCATTGAAGAAACGTAGCATGCCGAAAGAGAGCGTTTGTTGGAAAAACACTGTTCTTTTGGAGGAAATGTCAGAGACAATCATGACTGAAAAATATTTACATATTTTTCATTCTCAATTGCAATTTAGCTGTTCATGATGATGATGATGATGATGATGATGATGATGATGATGATGATGATGATGATGATGATGATGATGATGATAGCTTGTTGTGAATGCTGTATGCATGACAGTGTGGTGAGATACAGATGCAACAGGAGCTGGTTTACTCAACTCAGGCGAAGCAACAGTGACTAATGTCTGCACAGTACCGCTTTGTATTGGCACAATGTTTTCCCTGCGAGTGGATGTGGCACAATAAAGACAGATGCAATGCATAAGCTAAATCATTATTTTGTCATTTCATATTTTTCATATGCCTTTTTTTTGCATTGTGACAGTTTTGCTATTATGCTTAAAGAACGTGCATGGTGCAATAGTAAATCTCAAACTCTGGTCATTGAATAGCGCCGACTGTGCCAGTTAATAAATCGGCCCCATAGTATTTTTTTTGTGATGTGCTGATGTGTACATGCCACATTATGTTGTTCTTGTCTGGTGTGTATGTGTGTGTGTGTGTGTGTGTGTGTGTGTGTGTTTTTGACAAGCCCTGCGTTGCGTATTTGTGAGACAAGGGCAGACACTTTCCTTGGTGCTTGCTGAAGTACGTCACTTCTATGATTTGCTTCGCTGTTTGGAGTGGTTCGTTCCCACGTGAACTGGAATACGTTCTGTTTCGCACTGCAAAAAGATCAAACAGACCAAAGTGGCAAACGTACCGAGTACACTTCCAAGCAAACTGAGACGACCATTTCAAGTGATCTCTGTTCACTTGGTTTGATGCGCATCCTGGTGCGATTACTTGGTTCTCAGAGGTTTTACATATCACTAAACTAACAGAACCGCACTTAAGTCCGCATCAAAGGGTCAAACGAACCAGATGCGAAGGTGCCATAATACTACCCCTTCTACTCGAGAACAAAGGCTTCTGCTAATCATAGTCAGTTTCATTTCACTCTTCTATATTTTGATGTCTTGTCAGTGCTTGTCATATGAAAATCATGTTTTACAAAGTGCATGTCACTTAATATAATATATTCCCTCATATTAATGACTTTAGTGGTTGACTTCTGGAACAAAAACTAACCCTGTCAAGGCTCAGTTAATACAAACTGTTACATATACTGTAAATTTCATTTTAACTGTACATGAAAGTACTTAAACAGGTGTTTTTGACAAAAGGAGGAATAAAGTCTCTAGAAAAACCTGCAGAAGCAATTTTGACTTGGTACTAAATTATTAGTATATTTTCAGCCGTCATTTTCAATGGAACTCAAGATTAAAGAAATGCCAGGAGACGAAGTCGGTTTGAAGCCCCATATCGAAAAATGTTGAAAATGATTTCAGAAGCATGTTGTTTTTGGCATGAAGTCCAGCTGTTTGTGGACCAGCAGAATGTATTTAAGATGTGTTTAAGTGGCAGCTCTTATATTTATTAGTGTGTGTATATATATGTATATATATATATATATATATATATATATATATATATATATATATATATATATATATATATATATATATATATATATATACACATGCACACTCGAGTCTAATGGATTTAATAAAATATTTTAAACATAGATATCAAACTAAATCACAGAAAATATGAACAAAAATACAGATCAAAGAATCATAAGTTTTCAGTATGAAACGTGACACACTGTCAAAATGAAAACATTACAAAGTTAGTATTCGGTATGACCATCCTGAGCATTAACACAATCCTGGCAGTGTTGGCGCATAGACCTGATCAGCTTCTGGAGAGACTGCTGTGGGATGTTCCGCCACTCTTCCTGTGCAGCTGCAGCCAGCTGGTGAAAGTTGGCTGGTCACGGTTGTCTCCTGTGGATGGCACTGGCAATTTGGTCCCACAGATGTTCTATTGGACACAGATGAGGAGAAAAAGCCGACCACGGCAAGACCTCGACATTGTTATCTTGAAGTTGTGCAATTGTAATCCTAGCACTGTGTTGTACAGTCAACTCCAGAAACGACACATTGACACAGTCTATGTTGAGAGAGTTACTGCTGAGTTTATCAGGAGTATCAGGAGTGCGTGAATGCATTGGGTTCAAAATTGCCGGTGCCGAAATGAAGAAAATGGAGCAAGTGGCTAACGAAGTGTGTGACATAATAATTGTCAATGCAATTTCAAAGGAATGCCTTGCATTCACAAAACATCTGGTGAGTGCAAAGTTATTGCAAAGTGACTTGTTTGAAAGATACAACCAATGCAAGCATTAACCGGCAAGCATATCCAGTGCTTAATAAAGAAAGATTGCGCGCTGAACTTTCGGTTATATATGGGAAGCCAGAATTTCATTGTGATAGTGGTGCTATGGCACTACTTCGTTGTGATAGTGGTGCTATGGCACTATTTCATTGTGATAGTGGTGCTATAGCACTATTTCATTGTGATAGTGGTGCTATGGCACTATTTCATTGTGATAGTGGTGCTATGGCACTATTTCATTGTGATAGTGGTGCTATGGCACTATTTCGTTGTGATAGTGGTGCTATGGCACTATTTCATTGTGATAGTGGTGCTATGGCACTACTTCGTTGTGATAGTGGTGCTATGGCACTATTTCATTGTGATAATGGTGCTATGGCACTATGTCGTTGTGCTAGTGGTGCTATGGCACTTTTTCAGTTTGTTTCTTAAATAATCTCCAGGTTACATTTTTAGAGACTGTAACATTACTGCAAATTCTCATAACACCCATGACAACTAAGGATAAGAACGTTTTTAAGAAATACGATGAACCAGGGTTGACTCAACGCACTGGCGATGCTGTCAGTAGAGAAACAGCTGATCCACGAGATACCAGACTTCAACAAGAGAACCATTGAGAGGTTTGCTGCCCTTAAAGATCAAAATTCCTGTATAAGTAGGTGAGTACTGTTTATTTAACTGCTTTACTTTATGTAATTATACATATGATGTTTCTATTTGTTAATTAAAATATATTTTTATTAATATACATTGTACATAGAGCTAATGTAGATACATTTAACCGATTTAAATTGCACAGTAAACAAACAAACAAAAAAAATTGTTAGCCATGTGCAAATATACTGGCTTTACATAGCATCAAGGCATATTAATCACAGTGGCGTTTCAATGGTAAGAAAGAATCGGTGTGAAAACGGCTTGTACTTTCATTCGTTCATTTTCTTTCTCTGACGCCCCACTTGATCCAAAGTTCACCGGCCGCCACTGTGTTTAACCTTCTTGATTTGACGTTCCTGGGGTTTAGGGTTAGCTGAGCAGACAATTCAGTGACTCATGCCTTTAAAAGCTTGCAGGCCTGTCTGCCGCTTTCAATAGCCAGAGTTTGGATTGGAGTTGTGAGAACTGATGCCGCTCCATTTAAATTCTGTTTTTGCAGCTTGGTTTAGTTTTTGTGGTAGACCATACTGTTTGGCATTTGGGAGAGCTGTTAAAAGTGCAGTTGGAGATAACTCTGCCTGTTGCCAGGGCACGCTCTGCTTCACACACGTTTCTCTTTGTGTCTTTTAAAGGAGAAGTTTCATATATTATAGTATTCAAGACCACATGTACCTGTTGGTAAGTTCTCCTAGTAGAAATGTTGTGAAGTCTGCCTTTCCTGAGGAGATGTCATTGCTTCAGTAGTTCTTCATGGCTGTTACCATTGTGGTTTTAATATTGCTGTCCTGGAGATTATGGCAGTGGGGAGGCTGGTGAGAGCTGTTGATTTTATATTGCTGTGCACGGGAGGTGCTGGTTCGAGGGTTTTCCAAGGCACGTTTTAATTAATGTTTATGTTAAGAAAATAATTTTACCTTACTGGATAGGTTGGAAGCAGGGTACTAGGAAGGGTAGGGAGTGTAAAATACTGATGGGCTCACAGCACACTAACTGTGCAAGGGGCTGCTCGTCATGAAGTATAGAGGGCAAACGTTAAGGGCTCGGCACGCTCTGTTTGTCATTATTATGTTTGTAAATAACAGGGCAGTGCAATACACTTCATTAAAAAAACACTTCATTAAAAAAAAGCATTTGGATAAGATGAGTACCAGTGTAGTGCCACCTGTGCACTGTAACATAGCTGCCTTGTTTATGGTACGTTTACAGTGTGGATAGGATTTCTTTCCCTAGTTGGAGTTTTCAGTGTACATTAATTACTAATCTATTGAAAGAGAAATGTACCGTTTTTCTAGCACACATTAAAGCATCTGATAATCAAAATTAGGCCACATAATGTGCACTGTGCACTTGGTTGCAAAGGGTTAAGCGTGCGATATCCCAGTGGTAATAATATCAGACAGATTACTGTTATCTTCATTTCATTTTTATCCGAAACATGTTTCAAATAAAACAATCCCTAATCGATTTTAATTTTAAAATCAATAGTTATGGTATTGCTAGTATGCTGGTGAACATTTATTTAATGGTTCTCTTCTCACCAGTACAGTTTTAACAAATGAAACTATAACACAGGAAGCTAAATAGCATAAACGTAAGCCAAAAAAAAAAAAAAGAAAAAGAATAAAATGCTAGGTCCACCATTGGGACTGGGAAACCAGGGTCTTTGCAGTCAGGCTTCACTTGCATCCTGTTCCGCTTCTGCTTGTAAGAATCTCAAGATTACATGAATTCCTCAAGTTAGTGTACACAGGAGTCTGTTTTAGTTAATTGAGTTGGCTCATAATTCTGGTTTCAGGACCTGTAAACTGCAATAGAAGGAGTGGGAACCAAGAACTATTCCACATGAGAGGCTAACCGTGAGAGAGTGCTTGCACCTGCATGCTGACTACTGAGAGAAGCCTGTTTGTTACCCTACGTATCCCTGGACATGTGACTTACTCTAGCAACACTTTGTACAATTCACTGGCGCATCGTTTTCTCATGTTCTGAGCCAATGTTATGCTATATTTTCCGTAAATCTACTTTTTCTTTAAAGTCACAGTAAAGATCTATACAAGTCCCGTTTCAAAGACAAACTCAAGGCGAACCCGTTTGATGGCTTTACCTTTCGACAAGGGGGATTTTAAAGACTGGTTCTGTCCCTGTTTTTTATTAAGCCTGTAAAGGTTTACAGTGTTATTCTGGGCCATACTTGTATGCTCTTTTAGTGTTTATTGCCCCCATTGAAGTAGTAAAACGATCGGGCTCAAGCCCTGCATTTGGTAGCTTGGAGTAGTAGACAGAGGCGAATAGATAGCCCTAAGAAAACCCCTTTTCCAGACATCCTCGCAAACAAAAGTGCAACGTCTTTGTAGTCCCTTCTAGCCTCCCTTCCTCCTACTCCAAGCAAGGTAATTGTTTCATAATAAGCAACAATAATGAAACCCAGTCTCCATATTTTTTATCATTTAACTCTGGTTCATAGCTTCCACAGACCTCTCCTAATAATGTAGCTATGAGGGATATGACAAGAATGGTGATATTAAATTTCTCTAGACTAACAGTAAATTTTTCCATACTGATGTCAAGAATGTTGAGCATCTGGAATCTGCAGTGAGCATAGCTACGGGAGCACTTTTATCGATTTAGAGCCATTTATTCTCCTCCCAGGAACTAACATTTTTCCATAAGAATACAGTACTGTAACACAAGAATTTGTTGCAACTGGAAAAGATCCCTGTTTCCAATTACATCAGAATGAAAATTTCCACTTAGTTTAAAGTGTGTGTGTGTGTGTGTGTGTGTGTGTGTGTGTGTGTGTGTGTGTGTGTGTGTATATATATATATATATATATATATATATATATATATATATATATATATATATATATATATATATATATATATATAGTACTGTGCAAACGTTTTAGGCAGGTGTGAAAAAATGCTGTAAAGTAAGAATGCTTTCAAAAATAGACATGTTAATAGATTATATTTATCAATTAACTAAATGCAAAGTGAGTGAACAAAAGAAAAATCTAAATCAAATCCATATTTGATGTGACCACCCTTTGCCTTCAAAACAGCATCAAGCATCAATTCTTCAAGGTACACTTGCACACAGTTTTTGAAGGAACTCGGCAGGTAGGTTGGCCCAAACATCTTGGAGAACTAACCACAGTTCTTCTGTGGATTTAGGCAGCCTCAGTTGCTTCTCTCTCTTCAAGTAATCCCAGACAGACTCGATGATGTTGAGATCAGGGCTCTGTGGGGCCATACCATCACTTCCAGGACTCCTTGTTCTTCTTTACGCTGAAGATAGTTCTTAATGACTTTCGCTGTATGTTTGGGGTCGTTGTCATGCTGCAGAATAAATTTGGGGCCAATCAGATGCCTCCCTGATGGTATTGCATGATGGATAAGTATCTGCCTGTACTTCTCAGCATTGAGGAGACCATTAATTCTGACCAAATCCCCAACTCCATTTGCAGAAATGCAGCCCCAAACTTGCAAGGAACCTCCACCATGCTTCACTGTTGCCTGCAGACACTCATTCGTATGCGCTCTCCAGCCCTTCGGCGAACAAACTGCCTTCTGCTACAGCCAAATATTTCAAATTTTGACTCATCAGTCCAGAGCACCTGCTGCCATTTTTCTGCACCCCAGTTCCTATGTTTTCGTGCATAGTTGAGTCGCTTGGTCTTGTTTCCACGCCGGAGGTATGGCTTTTTGGCCGCAAGTCTTCCATGAAGGCCACTTCTGACCAGACTTCTCCGGACAGTAGATGGGTGTACCAGGGTCCCACTGTTTTCTGCCAGTTCTGAGCTGATGGCACTGCTGGACATCTTCCGATTGCGAAGGAAGTAAGCATGATGTGTCTTTCATCTGCTGCAGTAAGTTTCCTTGGCCGACCACTGTGTCTACGGTCCTCAACGTTGCCCGTTCCTTTGTGCTTCTTCAAAAGAGCTTGGACAGCACATCTGGAAACCCCTGTCTGCCTTGAAATTTCTGCCTGGGAGAGACCTTGGTGATGCAGTATAACTACCTTGTGTCTTGTTGCTGTGCTCAGTCTTGCCATGGTGTATGACTTTTGACAGTAAACTGTCTTCAGCAACCTCACCTTGTTAGCTGAGTTTGGCTGTTCCTCACCCAGTTTTATTCCTCCTACACAGCTGTTTCTGTTTCAGTTAATGATTGTGTTTCAACCTACATATTGAATTGATGATCATTAGCACCTGTTTGGTATAATTGTTTAATCAAACACCTGACTATATGCCTACAAAATCCCTGACTTTGTGCAAGTGTACCTAGAAGAATTGATGCTGTTTTGAAGGCAAAGGGTGGTCACACCAGATATGGATTTGATTTAGATTTTTCTTCTGTTCACTCACTTTGCATTTAGTTAATTGATAAATATAATCTATTAACATGTCTATTTTTGAAAGCATTCTTACTTTACAGCATTTTTTCACACCTGCCTAAAACTTTTGCACAGTACTGTATATATAAGCTCAAAAGAGCCAACTTCCCAACATTTTGGTATGTTTACATACCTTTGTCAAAAGGTATGTATGTGAGAGATGAATTAAAGATGTCATTTAAAAGATATAAGAATATCTTTGTATTAAAACGTATGTGTTAAGACATTGGATTGGAAGATGTCACACTTGGAAAGCACTACAGTGAAACTGGAATTAACTGGTCACTAAAGGAACAGAACATTGGTGCATGTGTGGCTGTTGAAAACAGGTGGCTGTCCATTCAAAGTGCCTCTTTCCATTCACTTGTATTGAAAAACAAACTCCATACTGGTTTTAGAGCAGGTGACCACTTGGTTCCGGTGACAGTCAATTCAAGGGCTTACTGTTCTTGGGTACAGTATTCAATCAACTTGCTATCCAGGACATGTCATTTAAATAACAGAAAGCCACATGCACACGAACAGCCACACAAGCACAATATGCATCACACAGTTACTCATTATATAAACACTGCAGTTTTAAAGAATTCCTTTATTTTCCCCTGATGGTGCAATATATAATTATCCTTGTCCTGTTTCTTTTAGCCATCCTTTGAATTGCACATCACACTAATAATACTGTCGTAATTTAATATCTTGAAGTATCTGCAATGCATCACAGACTACAACGCTCTGTTACTTTAATGAATTCGATCTCATTTGGGATTCTGTACTTGAGACTGAAAAGGAAACTTGGACAGCGATTGTGTTTTCAGTGCTACAGTACAAGGTGCCCGATTCTGAATATAATCTGGTGTGCTGCACCTCGGCACCAGTGGGAATTTTGGACTGTAGAGTAGCTTTACGGTAGTCTACTGCATCTGTAAGACATAGAAATTCAAGATAGCAAACAAGAATATAATACTGTTCATATCTATACCAGCTTGTAATACGTGTTGTATTCAATATGTATTGTGTGGTTTTGAGAATAAATGTAAAAGATTTCGGTCCTATATTAGTTTAGCTATTTTTTTTATTGTCTAAAAAGAAAACTGCTAATCTTATAACTAGGGCTTCTGTTTTTCAGGTTTTTTTAGTTTGTATTTTTCAGTGCTGATTTTGAGCTATTTTCAGGTTTTATGTAAATCGTTTTTTTCGGGGCTTTCGTTTTTGATATACTGTATGAAATTAGTGTTTTCGATTACTTTTCAAAGCTTGAGCGTTTTTTTTTTTTTGGGTGTCAAAATATGTATAGTAACTCGACAGTACTTGCACACTTAAGTTGTACCTTCTTTCTTTTGCTGTCTTCCACAACGAAATCCCTATGGTCACAGGCACATTCTTCTGAGGTTTTTGTGTGTAGGCATTTTTGTACATTTCGCCACAATTCTGTTTTAAATCCTCTGTATCTTAACTATAATACAGCTTTAAATCCCGCTAGCATGCCTCCATCTTGATTTGTAATCTCGTTTTAAATCTCGCAAGCAGAGTCTCCAATAGAAATGTAGGAATGTGCCGTCACTCAGAGCGGGTTTAAAGTATTCAGAACGAATCAATGGTAGATACAAGTCAGGAAGGCGGGACATTGCCCAGTAGCACTGGGAAATGTATTTATTATTATTTTTGTAGTTTTATTTTTTTTATTTATTTATTTTTTATGGGAAAAGGGTAAAGTAAATTTGAATAGATTAACCATTTCCACAGTTTTTCCGGTGTTTTCCGGTGTTTATTGGCTATCCACTGATTTAATTTTTTTTTTGTATCGGGGGTGCTTTATCGAGTTTTATCGGTTAAAACCGAAAATCAGAAGCCCTACTTATAGCTCTACTTAGAATGTTAATTTAAGGACCCAAGAGTGCGCTGTTATCACAAAGTTTTAAAACAGTACACTTTAACTTTCCTTTCACAAAAATAAATAAATAATGCAAATCATATTTTGGTGTTAAGACTTTGATAAATGTGGCCAATACTATTCACAATAGTCTTTGCTTAGTCAAAAGTGAACAGGCTGTCATGTATATGTTTGCAATAATTGATTTAATTCTTGGCTGAAAGTTATTTTAAATTGTGTAATAATAATGTTTCCAACAATTAAAGGTTTTATAAGCTAACAGGCTTAGCACACAAGTCTTGTTCTGTATTTCAGTACAAAGATATGCTTGATCTGCCAATTGCCACCTAAAATTAGAAGTTTCAGTAAAAATGGCTATGTAGTATTATATGCATTCCTATGAGTTTCTTTTTTTAAACATTGAATTACCTTTGTAAAACAGCTTTTTGCTTTTGAAGTGCAGTGCCTTTAAAGTAAGATGTTGAGATATGCAATTTACAACTAAAGTAGCTGCTTTTAAAGCAATAGTAATTACAAAACAGCCCATGCGACGATAGAGCTTTGGTAAGCAACGCCAATTGCAACACAAGTCGGTGTGCTTTGCAGAACACGTTCTTATAAAGAAGCAGTTGTTAAGGCTACAGTGACCATTCAATACCAATACACTCACGGCTTGTAATTCATGAAACAACTGAGTTTGAACCACCCTTTGAGTTGAGCATAACTACAAACCAATGGGCAGATGCTCAGCAGATTGGCAGTTGGATAGAAAGCTTTTCACCTCTAGGTCTCTGGTTTAAATGTTGGTTATGAATTCGATTCAGTTGAACTTATTTCAGGTGGCCTTATAGAGTAGACCCAGGATTGAGTAGAACAATACTCTTGTGTTAATGAAAACAAAAGTAGGGCTTTCACTTTACAAATATTTATAAATGTGTACATTAACATGAGACATACTTGTAACAACATGGTAGTAACTTGTTGACTTCCAATGCTTCCTGCTCTTGTATGGAAGCTACTGGTGGAGTGAGGAAATGGCCAAATACACACGGTAACCATGTTGTGTAAAAACTGCTACCCAGTTATTACAATGTAATTAAATGTCTATACATGTCCTGTAATCCAAAGTGCTAAGAACTGTGTACTGTTTACACTTGGATGCTTACTTATTGTGCCAAATTGGCAGGCCAGTTTAAATCCTTCTCAATTATGAAATCAATGAACATTGTCTTGCATAGAATCCAAAATCAACGTGGAATCTACAATTTAAGCTGTCCAGAAACATTTACGCACAAACATTCAAATGAAATTTTCACTTGCAGGAAGTCCAAGCTCAGTAAAAGCGTGACAGATATAGTGCTGATTATTATCACTACTTCAGCACCTGCAGATGGCATGCTAAGTTAGATCAGTTTCTTCTCTTTTACTCTGCTACTGTGTCACAGCCAAAATATTAAATCATTTGGGAATACGATTTTTACAACATGGAAAATATTTCTGAGGAGAGTATTTTCATTATACCGACATTAAGGGAATACATTTTCTTCTGTTTACCAATTTAAAATATATTAAACATGTATACTGCACAGTGGCTCCAGAAATTATTGGGGCACCTCTGCTGGATTGTGCGGCTTGGGAGTGAGGTATTCAGACCGCCTGCTGACTAAATATCCTGGGATATCTGAATAGATATTATATTTGTTTTCAATTTTTTTTTTGCAATAGTAACCGTCACAGGCTTCATCGTTAAAAATACGGTAAGTATGTTGGGACTAGTCTTGCTTATTTCTTTTGTTTTTTATTAGTAGTTTTCTTTTTAATTTTTTTAAATATTTTTTTTTAACTCTCCAGCCCTCATGTAATTTTTGATCAGTTATGTAAAATGTACTGCATATGTTACATATGACTGAAATAGAATAAAATATGGAAATATAATCATTTTACATCCTTATTGTGGGTTCATTTTACACTTTTAGCAAAAATTATATTGGTCTTCCAGCATGCTTCAAACGTTGACATGCATAGTTTGTGTTTTTTTTTTCCTCGTACAAAATGTATAATTTAATTTAAAATATTCATCTTGTCTGCAGCTTTGTCTTGCTTTTTTTATTTTGTATTCAGCTTCATTCTTTTTAGCGAGAGAACACTGGAGTACATCATTGTGAATGACTCCTTTGTTATCCAGAACAGTGCAATCTGCACGTTAAATCTATCAGCTTAATCTGTTAACATGATGGAGACCAGTGCATGTTTAAATTGGTAATAATAACTGCACTGTAAATAACAGCTCCCTGCGGGGAAGAAGAGGGGGGTCCTGGGAAAGCAGAATGTTTTACTAGACGAGAGACAGGAGTGAACAGCGGATTTATACTCCATCCCACTGGAGAATCAAACATACCCGGGTCCTGGTGCAGGTGCAGGCCATGCTGCAGCCTCATTTGGCCAGTCCCTGAGACCAAATGTTTCCTACAACCATGATAACAATTTGGCTCTTTTTGTGATTTTTGTGCATTTAGCCAACTTCATTTTCCATTACAGTTGGTTCAATCATTTCCTTTTAGCCACTAAAAGAACACCACTGAATCAAATCAATACAGTTTCTGTGTGTGTGTCTCTTCCAGAATCAGGATTTGAGACTTACTTGTCCTTGGCCTTCCAAGTTAGTGTCTTATCGCTGTTGTGTCAGTGCAGTTTGCATGGGAAGTTAAATAGCACTTGAGTCCCAGTACCTTTTACAGTAACACAACCTGCTGCAGATGCGTAAAAACTAAGAATTATTAGATCGGTACAGTATTTGTGTGCTATTTTGTGTTCCCAACTGCTGGCAATATTGTGCTGTACTGTAGGTTACTGCTTCCCTGTGACATCTGGAAGTCCATTATCTGTGTGACTTTGACACCCTGCTGAAATGCAGCTTGGTGCAACTGGTCCCCAACTCAGCCACTAAATACTGCATGGCTGTGTGGTGCGCAGGGTGAATCATAGTCAGGGGAGTGCCTGGTGTCTTGTAAGCTCAAGTGGACACCTGAAGGGCTGGCCTGTGTCCTCCAGAGGCTGGTAGCTCCCTGACATCCACTCTCAAGCTTGAATTTCAAACATTCTCCATTACAAATGCTGGTGAGCCCAGCTTATCCTGTTTTTTTTTTGTTTTTTTTAGTTGAGGCATAAGGGGGTGAAGTTTAATTTTACTTGGCCAATGAGCCAGAAACTATGATACGATTTAAAACCTGGATCTCCTGAGAAAATCTAACCAGCAGGTCACACTGGCTTCTGCTGTTTTAAACAATAATTTTTGTTTTCTGTTAAACATATACAATCCTGTAGATTTTACAGCTGTGGTTTGTAGTAAAAGCATCACATTATGAGATTGAGCTACACAGCCCACTTGTAACAGGTTATGAGGTTCTGTTGAGATGCATTTTCCATATACCCCTGCTCCCCATCATCCTGTATCCTCTAAATCTTTTAGAATATGCCACACGTTCTCCAGATTTGAGCTGTAAATGAATGAAGAAAGCATATGCCTCACAGCTGCGTTCTCCCTTGTCTCGATTCCCACTCCGATGTTTGTGCAGTTCTGGGTTTCTTAAACAGTAGTACAGGGCATGGCTGCCCATATTATCCAAAACCCCAGTATATATTGATGCCGCCATTTAAAATGGGCGCAAAATACACTTTAGCCAAAGTGCCACCTTGGATTCAGGGTCTGAAGCAGGGTTGGGTCTGATAACGTTGGTACTTCCATGGGGAAATGTACAAGAAGCATAATGGATTAAAAGAGCCATGCATATAGACATGGAGGTTGCAGGTTTAGTGCTGCAGCAGGTTCATTAAGTATGGTAGATGAGCAACCAACCAACAGACATCTAAACTTTTTAAATGTTTGTCTTAAGAGGATATACCCAGTGGCTGCATAACAAGATGAAGGAGGGAAGGGAGGTGTGCTACTCTTCCTCTTGATTTTGCTTGAGAGTAGCGAATTAGTAAAGGGTCCAGCTACAGTATAGAATAGTACAATTATTCTGTAGCTAGTAAATTATCAAATTGTGGAAAAAAAAGACGACTGTTGTAGTGGTGGTTGATAATGTCAAAACAGGAATTGGTGTGACTGGGGGCAAAACTTACTGTACAAGATCCCTACAATTGGAGAAACATGTAAAGGAAAAGCCAAAACAATGGCAGGAAACGTTTCTTCTGATGTGACGTACTGTACAGCAGCAACAGCTCATAGAAGCTACTCTAGTGCGGTCTCTAGATCGCCAGAGAGCTGTGTATTGACAGAGGAGGATGGTTTGCAATACAGAGTAATGCTGCTTTTAGCTATTTAATTCAAATGTGTAATACACAGCTCAAATAAGACCAAGGCGGGCTGCTATGAGACCTCCTTAGATCTTTCTTGTTAATTACAAATGACTCTTGGCAAGCTGTCTGCTTCCAAGCGAATGAGATCAGTGCTCTACATTTAAAGTGTTTTTCTTTTTTTCTTTTTCAGGTCTGTATGAGCTGCTGGCTGCCTTGCCTTCTCAGCTCCAGTCACATGTGGACAGGCAGGAAGACCGGACCTTCCTTCGAGATATTTTTGGTGAAAAAAGTCTCCATTCACTGATGAAGGTAACCCTAATTTCCATCGCCCTCTGAGAACAAACATATGGAAAATGTGTCGGCCTACCAAGTAAAGTACCCAGCCTCTCGTTCCCTCCCTCACAAACAACGACTCCTTATTCCAGTAGCGCCACTGATTAGCATTCCTTTGGCTGAAGCTGCTCAAATATATCCAAAAATACCTAGGTGATCACATTTGATAGCTTCTAACTCTGGCAAAGTGTTCTAATGATGCAAACACATGCTGTCTGCCCGTGTCTGGTGGCGCTTCAGAAACAGTAGCAGGGAGTGACTTTTGGACCACTTGCTGATTTCAGTTTTTCCTAAAAATAAATTTGCTGCTGCTGCTGTTGTTGCACTGGACAGTGTTTGTGTTCAGAATAGGATGAAGGGCCAGATGAAGTGACCAATTTTGGTTAAGTCTTTACTTAAAACAGTGATTTTCTTATAATTTCACCCTTTTGTAAAAAGCTGACTTTAGGTCATAACGTGCCACTAACTAGGATTACATGAAGAGACCAAAAAATTACATAATACTTAAAAAGGCTGACAGAGGAGGAAACAAGACATTTTTTTTCCCCTCAATGTTTGCATTCCTGGATATGTTGTTAAACCTCCTTTTGTGGTTCTTTCTTAACCTGGTGTCTCGCTGCAATTTAAAATGTTTTTTAGGAACAATTTAACCCTTTCCGACCTTAACCCTGGCATTGCCCAGGCATAATGAATTTGCTCATTTTCTGTCTGAAATGTCTAGGTTAGCTCATGTAGACCATTGCTGTCTATTTATTTATTTATTTATTTATTTATTAATTTATTAATTTATTATATTATATTATCTCATTTTAAGATAAGAGTCAGAATAATTTATCCTGGGCATTGCAGAGGGAAGGATCTGCCTGTTAATATGATAGGGTTAATCAACTTGACACATCCCAAACAAGCTTAAGGGTGACTGCAAATTATTATTGTCAGCAGGGTTCAAAACTGTACATTAGAACATGTTTTGATTATTTTAATGAAAATGTTTGTTTTGTCTTACCAAAGTAATGTCCACATTCATACCAGTCCAACAATATTTAACCTATTCATAGCAATCTTACAAGCTTGTGGTTAAATATGTGTTACAAGCTAGATTCGCTACCATTTGGTTTCAAGATTAGTGTCTAGTTATATTTGTTTCTTTTTCTCACACACACCCACACATGGGGCCTCATTCACAAAACTTTATCACAGTTATTCTACCGTATGCCAACATTTGGAATACGTTCCGAGATGCATCACTAGTGCTTCTGCTGTTAAGAGGCCTAATATAATGTTGCACACATTTACAGTACCATGTAAAACATGAATCAGGATGCAGTGGAAAGCATTGTGATAGCATTGAAATAACAGCAGATTCAGGTTAGTCATATTGTGTATTGTTTCGGCTTTTTTTTTTTTTTTGCACAGAGCCTATTGATCTCCCACCTGTATGCAATATCCTATTTCATGCTGCAAAAGCTTTCGGAATAAGGGTTAATTTTTTTTTTTCTTATTGGGACGGTACTGGTAAAAGCCTTAAGGAAGCACAAGATGCTGTTGTGTTATATCTCTGGTGTTTGAACCCTGACAGTAAGGACAGTTGGTGAATAAGGCAGTGCTGCAAAATCTGATACCATGGTGATAAGACAACCCTGGCTGATTTAACATGCCGTTCAGTTTTGTGAATATGCGCCAGTGTGATTTTATGTTTTTCTGCTTTCAATTAGGTTTGTACATGATGTAATATACATTATTACAGAAAAAGGTTGTAAAACGAATGTATTTTGTTGTTTATTGTGCCAAACATAGGGGTGTGGGTATGTTAAAGCACTAGCTGGCCACAATTGACAGTACCAGACAATAGACTCGAGCAACATAGCCAATTGGGGCACAGCACAGTCTAGCACATGCTGGCAGTTAAGGACCAGGAATCGGAGAATAAATGAGAGGGAAATACCAGAATTCAGTCGTCAGAAACCACACTCTGCCAGCTGCAGAATGGTTGAGGTAATAAACCAAAAAGTCCTGGATGAAAATCTAAATGGCACTGGTGTAAATATGGGAACTGAAAGATACAATTTTTGATCAAAGAATCTAAAAATCTCTGAAATGCCCCACTTTCTTTGAGAAACTGATGTCAAATAAATTTGGGAAGCTGTCCTTTTTTTTAGAGCACAAATACCCCTTTTGTATATATAAAGTAATCCATATGAAGAACGTAGCTTATTTGCAAATTGCAAAAAAAGGAGAGAAACACCAACTGATGTTACAAGACTTGAAATAACTATTTAATTTGTAGCTTCTCTGAAGTTGTTTTTCAGGTTTTGTAGCAAGCCTTTTTTCTCTTTTCAGAAATAATCGAGCTTCTAAAACTTTGGAGTAAAAGGCTTTGTGAGTTCACTGAAGACTTAAATTTGGTAACTGGTGCGGTAAATAGACAGCATTCTATATTTTTTTAAATAGCTTTCGACCTGTTTAACTGTTGTTGGTAACAAAAAATGAATGTAAATATGAAGCTATGGTAACCGTGTCAGTAAATTAATCTTCATTTCAGTTAAAAGGAAACAATTACAGGGTATCAGAGTTCATGTAACTTGTGTGGCAGAGTGACAAATGAAGCATGCAGGTATACATGGTTTACATCAGCCTCACACTATAAATAATAAACCAGCTCTCAGATTCCAGAAGCATTTACAAGGCTGTGCAATAGACACATTCAATGCTAATAAAGAGAATATTGGAGTGATCTGACATGCTAAACAGAGAGCCAGTCGTATGGAAGCTGTCAGTGTTCACCTTCCTAATTGTTGAAACATCCCATCAGTCCTGCATGCTGCTTGTACTGCTCGTACCACAGGCAGGACCGCTTGACAAGAGAAAGAGTGTCAGACAGCTGCACATAAGCATGTGTAAGACCAGACACAGCAGTAGTATTTGCCATGTTCACTCTATCCCTGTTCGTTTTGTCTTGATCTGTTTTGACATATGCGTACTGTATACAGAAGTATCGAGTCCAAACTGCATGCTGGGGCTGGTGGCAACCTTTCTTCACGTTTTTTATAATGCAGGACCATCATGTATAAATACACTGATGAAGACATCTACTTGATTTATTTTCTTATAGTTTTTGCTATAAGGTGTTAGAAAACACCCTGCTGTGTTTATTAGAAACACATGAGTTTTCCTTTGCTGTAACCCGCGTTGTCCGTAATGCAGCATTTTATTTTAAAACCTAGTCCTGGTTGATATTTGTGTTACCTGGGGGACACATGCATCACCTTTTACTCAAGAGCATTCCCCAGGAGAAAGAGACATTCTCTTTTAAGCATTGTTGGCGTATCCAGATCTTGCTCCCTCCTGCAACGCTGCTTGTTGTTTTCTGTTCCCATTACACACCATTTGTTTCTATCAGAGCACCAGCGTTGTTACAGAAAGAATCATGAGGTGGATACACTAAGATGTTCCTAAGAGAACCAAGTCAAGCAAGGTTGTTAAATGTATTTGTAACTCCTTTATTACCCCTTGATGTGTCAATAAAACTGGCAGCAACACGACCCCACACTAAAATGATACTGGTGAATGCTTAAGAGCACACACAGGTAGGAACACTTGCATTGCCTTTAGATTTCCCAAAAGTGCACTTGACATGCTGAAAGTTGCATGAAAAATATATATATATACAGTACTGTGCAAAAGTTTTAGGCAGGTGTGAAAAAATGCTGTAAAGTAAGAATGCTTTCAAAAATAGACATGTTAATAGATTATATTTATCAATTAACTAAATGCAAAGTGAGTGAACAGAAGAAAAATCTAAATCAAATCCATATTTGGTGTGACCACCCTTTGCCTTCAAAACAGCATCAAGTATCAATTCTTCTAGGTACACTTGCACACAGTTTTTGAAGGAACTCAGCAGGTAGGTTGGCCCAAACATCTTGGAGAACTAACCACAGTTCTTCTGTGGATTTAGGCAGCCTCTGTTGCTTCTCTCTCTTCATGTAATCCCAGACAGACTCGATGATGTTGAGATCAGGGCTCTGTGGGGGCCATACCATCACTTCCAGGACTCCTTGTTCTTCTTTACGCTGAAGATAGTTTTAATGACTTTCGCTGTATGTTTGGGGTCGTTGTCATGCTGCAGAATAAATTTGGGGCCAATCAGATGCCTCCCTGATGGTATTGCATGATGGATAAGTATCTGCCTGTACTTCACAGCATTGAGGAGACCATTAATTCTGACCAAATCCCCAACTCCATTTGCAGAAATGCAGCCCCAAACTTGCAAGGAACCTCCACCATGCTTCACTGTTGCCTGCAGACACTCATTCGTGTACCGCTCTCCAGCCCTTCGCGAACAAACTGCCTTCTGCTACAGCCAAATATTTCAAATTTTGACTCATCAGTCCAGAGCACCTGCTGCCATTTTTCTGCACCCCAGTTCCTGTGTTTTCGTGCAGAGTTGAGTCGCTTGGCCTTGTTTCCACGCCGGAGGTATGGCTTTTGGCGCAAGTCTTCCATGAAGGCCACTTCTGACCAGACTTCTCCGGACAGTAGATGGGTGTACCAGGGTCCCACTGTTTTCTGCCAGTTCTGAGCTGATGGCACTGCTGGACATCTTCCGATTGCGAAGGGAAGTAAGCATGATGTGTCTTTCATCTGCTGCAGTAAGTTTCCTTGGCCGACCACTGTGTCTACGGTCCTCAACGTTGCCCGTTTCTTTGTGTTTCTTCAAAAGAGCTTGGACAGCACATCTGGAAACCCCTGTCTGCCTTGAAATTTCTGCCTGGGAGAGACCTTGCCGATGCAGTATAACTACCTTGTGTCTTGTTGCTGTGCTCAGTCTTGCCATGGTGTATGACTTTTGACAGTAAACTCTCTTCATCAACCTCACCTTGTTAGCTGAGTTTGGCTGTTCCTCACCCAGTTTTATTCCTCCTACACAGCTGTTTCTGTTTCTGTTAATGATTGTGTTTCAACCTACATATTGAATTGATGATCATTACCACCTGTTTGGTATAATTGTTTAATCATACACCTGACTATATGCCTACAAAATCCCTGACTTTGTGCAAGTGTACCTAGAAGAATTGATGCTGTTTTGAAGTCAAAGGGTTGTCACACCAAATATGGATTTGATTTAGATTTTTCTTCTGTTCACTCACTTTGCATTTAGTTAATTGATAAATATAATCTATTAACATGTCTATTTTTGAAAGCATTCTTACTTTACAGCATTTTTTCACACCTGCCTAAAACTTTTGCACAGTACTGTATATATATATATATATATATATATATATATATATATATATATATATATATCATATACATTTATAGCTCTTTGTCAGTTTCACAGTGCCATTTATTGTTACTTACACTCTATATATATATATATATATATATATATATAAATTGCCGCTTGGATTGGTAGGACTAGAAGATATGATTATTGTATAGTTTCACACATGCAGATGATGGCAGATATATATTAATGAATGGCAGATAAGTAATTTAAGTAATGTGTAACCGATGCACAGTATAGTTTGGAGTGCTATCTCCTAGTCTTTCTATATAGCATTTAACCCATGATTTCTTGTATTCTCTGTTTGTTTGGCTTTGCCTCAAGGGTATTGCTGTACAGTACTTGCAAGACTGAGATTTCCAACTGCAGAAATGGGACTTAATTATTCTCCTGATTGGCACACATGGTGTATCTACATGTTTGTTTTTTCAGTAGACCCTATATGAAGAATAAATAAATAAGTTATAATGAGCCTCTGTGGGAATTAAATGTAAGCATATGTTTGGTTCTATACAGTATGCCACTCTTTCTCTTACTTAATAATAATATTATTATTATTATTTAGTAGTAGTAGTAGTGGTAGTAGTAGTAGTAGTAGTAGTCGTAGTAGTAGTAATATCTTTTTTTATATAGTTCCTTTCATAGTGGACCACCATCACTAAATGCTTTACAGAGGTAGGCTGTGAACTGTGCATTATATACAAAGTCACTTACAATAGGACATTGATTTGACATGGAGCACAAGGAGGTTAAGTGACTTGCACAGTGAGTCAGTCAGTGGCAGAGGTGGGATTTGAACCGGTAACCTTCTGGTTACGCGCCCTGGACTTTAACCACTGGACCACACTGCCTCCTAATGGATTATACTTTTTTGTTTTTCTTTTTGGTATTTGTTGGAGATGTGTTAGAAGTTCAGACTACAGGCATTTGCCTGCTGATTGCCATTGAACTTTGACAAAAATGTCTTAGCAACCACCGAAACAAAAGAACTGAGAATTGACCAGTGAAATAAGAGCTCTTCATAAAACAAAGCTGTAGACAAAGGGATATTGCAGAACAAGACAATTTGTCGGAGTGCTTTGTGAAAGACATTGCATCGTTACAAGATAAATAACACTTTAACTCCTCTTGCAAGTGGTACCCAAGGAGCAGGACTGTGTTTTATAAGAAGAATATCCATTTCAGATAATTTCAGATGTCTTCTGAAATAATACAAAGATCACCATCCAAACTCAAACTAGCTAAATCAATCCTGTGTATTTTTAGACAGTGTTTGTGTTCCATTGCAAAATCCAGTCCCTCTTTTTATATGCGTTGGGTAATATTAGTGTTTTTTTGTATCCACTTTTCCGTGGAAACCACATTCCTATAACCCCCTTCTCAGGCTTTTTACTGATTGAAACACCAAAAAGAAAGAACACACGCTCACCTTTGCTTCAACCGACTACTGGGAGAACAGGTCTATATTGTTTTGGACATTCTTGTGCTTATTTAGTACTGCAGTCTCTGTTCCTTGTGCAGAACAAATAGATAAAGCTTATATATTTAAACAAGGTTCTTGCCCAATTTGCATTAATTGCAGTTGCTTTAATAAGGCTATGTTAAGTAAACTTAACTCCACACTTTATGATGTGCCCATCACCAGAATTCTGTATTTTATTCCTTCTAATGCTAATTTGGCCTGTTTTCAATACAGTGTAATATTTTCCATTTATATTTTAAACTTTGGTACAAGTCCTGTGTGAGTGCTAGACTTCTCTCAACACAGTGTCTTCAAAAGGGACATTTTGTGTGTATTAGTAAGCTTATGAAGTAATGAATGATTATACTTCATTTATGTTGACCAAAGAGAAAAGTAAATTAATGATGCTTGGAGTCAACAAGTACAACCAAATGCTTCACTAAGCATTTGCGTTATCCAGTGACATTGATAAAACTGCTGCCAGTCGCAACATTGGGATTGGTGTCCGTGCAGTATACTGCAGACAACCAGCTAGGCAGGAATGAGCTAACAAATGCAGTCATTCATGCTTATATTACAAAAAAAACCTTTCGATAATGTTTGTCATTTTGTGTTGTAATATTATGCTAAAAGCTTCAGAGCATACTTTGGCAGAGTAAGAGAGGATGTCCTTGTAATTTAACATGTTTATTTGAGTTGCTATATACAGTACAGTACCTGGGCTGTGTAAAACTTAAGGCTATAAAACGATATATATATATATATATATATATATATATATATATATATATATATATATATATATATATATATATATATATATATATATATATTATTCTTATTTTTCCTTTTTTTCCCTGAAAATATCTGCATCATCCACTGGTTTGCCTTTTTAATTGCATTACATTTTCTATTCCAGATTTGGCCGCTGACAGAAGTGACTGGCTTTCTTGCAATGGAAGCTTGTCACTGTCTGTTTTGTAATGAGGTGCTCTGGATTAGCAATAGTAATCCAGTCGGTGGAGAAATTGGATAGGGCCTAGCAAACCCAGATGGAAGCAATACAGAAAGGTCAAAATAATCTGTCTGGTGGGACATTAAACAGGGCCTCAGTGCTCCCGAGCAGGCCCTCTCAGCACAGTAACACAATATTGCTCTGTAATCTCCCTTTAGCAACTTCACCAGATGCATGTTAGTTTACTTAAACCCTTGACCCTCTGGACGATTTATGCCCCCTTTCTTTTCTCTCCTCCGGCACAATACAATGGTGAACTTCTTTTTTTTTTTTTTTTTTTTCTTTTACTGATGGAGTTTTCCGAGCTACCAAACCAGGGCACAGTGCTAAAGCTACACAATCATCTTTAAACAGCCAGCAAAAAATAAAATAAAATGTGTGTGTATGTGTGTATATACAGTGCCGTGAAAAAGTATTTGCCCCCTGTCTGATTTTCTGCATTTTTGCACATTTTTCACATTGTATTTGGTCAGATTTTTTTGTGGGTTGTAGTAGTATATAGAGGGAGTCTGAGAGAAAAAATGACACCAAAGTTTGTGTGCAAGGTAATCAAGCATGCAATCTTCAGGTGTGAAAAAGTTATTGCCCCCCCTAGTTAACTCAACCCAATTAAAGGGATAATTAGGGTCCGCTGTTTGAGTACTTTGGTTAACAACCAGGCCTGATTTGGGCCAGCCCCTACCAATATAAATCTGGATTGTTTGAGTTATCCTCCTTACCATCAGAGTGAAGTTATCAGGTTCTAGAGGCACATCATGCCACGAATAAAAGAAATTCCTGAAGACCTCAGGAAAAAAGTTGTTGATACCTATCAGTCTGGAAAGGGTTACAAAGCCATTTCTAAGGCTCTGGGGCTCCACCGAACCACAGTCAGAGCCATATTGTCCAAATGGAGAAAGTTTGGGACAGTAGTGAATCTTCCCAGGAGTGGCCATCCTGGCAAAATCTCTCCAAGAACAAGGCGTAAAATCGTCCAGGAAGTCACAAAGAACCCAAGAACAACATCCAGGGATCTGCAGGCCTCTCTCGCTTCGGCTAAGGTCAATGTTCATGACTCCACCATCAGAAAGACACTGGGCAAAAATGGGATTCATGGCAGAGTAGCAAGGCAGAAACCATTGCTCACTAAGAAGAATGCTCGTCTCAAGTTTGCCAAAAAGCACCTGGATGATCCTCAAGAGTTCTGGAACAGTGTTCTATGGACAGATGAGTCAAAAGTGGAACTTTTTGGCTGACATGGTCTCCGTTATGTCTGGCAAAAAGCCAAACACTGCATTCCACAGTAAGAACCTCATACCAACGCTCAAGCATGGTGGTGGTAGTGTCATGGTTTGGGGATACTTTGCTGCATCAGGACCTGGATGCCTTGCCATCATTGAAGGAACCATGAATTCTGCTCTGTATCAGAGAATTCTACAGGAGAATGTCAGGCCATCTGTCCGTGAGCTGAAGCTGAAGCGCAGCTGGGTCATGCAGCAAGACCATGATCCAGAACACACAAGCAAGTCTACATCAGAATGATTGAAGAACAAGAAATTTTAAGTTTTGGAATGGCCTAGTCAAAGTCCAGGCCTAAACCCCATTGAGATGTTGTGGCAGGACCTGATACAAGCAGTTCATGCTTGAAAACCCACAAATGTCACTGAGTTGAAGCAGTTCTGCAGTGGGCCAAAATTCCTCCACAGCGCTGTGAGAGACTAATCAATAACTACAGGAAGCGTTTGGTTGCAGTTATTGCTGCTAAAGGTGGCGAAACCAGTTATTGAGTCTAAGGGGGCAATTTACTTTTTCACACGGGAGCATTGGATGTTGCATAAATTTCTTTAATAAATATGTATGAAATTTTTGTGTTATTTGTTCACTCAGGGTCCCTTTTATCTAATATTAGGTTTTGGTTGAAGATCTGATAACATTCAGTGTCAAAAATATGCAAAAATGCAGAAAATCAGACGGGGCAAATACTTTTTCACGACACTGTGTGTATATATATATATATATATATATATATATATATATATATATATATATATATATATATATATATATATATATACACACACACACACACAAATAAAACAAGAGACAGTCATCATACTTAAGATATGCTTGACATCAAGTCAAATTTAATTAGTTGGTTTGTTTCAAGAAGACTGTCTTTATGGTGGAATATACTGTATATCTCTGATTCCCTTACATCCAGTGTTTTTTTGTTTCACACCTAGCACACTGTTTTGGTTAAAATCTTCATTTAAAAGTACAATAGCTTAGTAAAGGCACTCCGCGCAGAGTGCAGGATGCGCCCTATAGCTTGGAGATAGCCAGTTCGAATCCAGGCTATGACACTGCCGACCGTGGCCGGGAGTTCCCTGGGGCGCACAATTGGCCAAGCGCTGCCCGGGCGGGGAGGGTTCAGGTCGGCTGGGGAATCCTTGGCTCACCTTGCACCTGCGACCTCTGTGGCTGGCCGGGCGCCTGAAGGCCTGCCTGTGTGCAATTTAGAACTGCTGTAGTTCTGGAATGGCTTCATGGCGGGCTTGCAGTGCGGGAAAAAATAAAAAGCGGATGGCCGACGTCACACGTTTCGGAGGATGCGAGTGCTCGTCTTCATCTCTCCTGAGAGTGCGGGGTTTGCAGCGGTGAGCCGGGTTGAATAATTGGGCATTCCAAATTGGGAATAAAAATCAGGGGGTAAAAATAATTGGCAATTCCAAATTTAAAAAAAAGGCACAGTGGCTTGATAGAGAACCAGTAAAAATCCATGGTCTAGGGCTGGTTTAATAGGTTGAGGTATAAAAATGTGATTAGGTATTTGCTCAGAGGTTAAATTGTTTGAATTTAGGAATACAGACCTGTGCTTAAGGGTCAATGCTACCAATATTAAAGGCCCCATTGTTTAAAAGAAGATCAGTTGTCCCAGTGCTCCACATAATTCTAATCTTAACTTCCAAAAGTCCCTCCCCAAGGGCTGATATTACTAGAAAAGAGAGGTCTGTGAATCTAACCGCTAAGACATGTGTCTTTTGTTTATGAATACATAAATAAATGACTTATGCTTTTAAAAAAAAATAAATGTTTAATTTATGCGCATATATACAATATGTATTACAATCCATTCAATGAAATGGGTATTCTTGTAACCCTAAGACGTTTTAGAGACACAGTCACAGATGGCTCTTTTGGTAACCTCGGAAACAATGCTAAAATTCTTTAAATGCCATAGTTACTTCATTAGGAATGTTTGAGTTATCCTCCTTACAGTAAAATGAGTATTTTTAATTCTTTTTTTTGGCTCTTTGTTAAACTGCTATCGTCACCTACATGAACTAATGTCATCGTTCTTTAGTCTTTACTAAGAACAATATCTCGCCAGCTGCTTACCTACTTTTCTCAATCCTTAACAAAACTGTGAAAACGCTAATTTAGCAATACTTTAACAAGGAGCAAAATGCCCCAGTGGACTGATGGATTAAAACAGTAAATATGTCATGTGGAGTAGTTCCTTTATGAAATATTGTTAGCGAAAGTAATAAAGTTCGCACTGGACACAGCAGGTACAGCTTGGTGTTGCTTGGGCTTCTCCTGCTAGCCCCCTTGTGTGCCTCAAACCTTCAAAGATTACTGTGTTTGCAGCAATACTGGCATTTGTGACATGTCCACTTGGAAAATAGAGCCATCCAAATCTTTGCTAACTTCTGGATAAAATAAGCAACCTTCTATTTAATAAACTTGGCATCGTCAATTTATGACACGACTGTTATTATTAATCTTTCCTAATTCTCGTTTGCATTCCTTAACGTTCACTTTTATGCTTTTACAAACTGGCTCCCTTTGTATTCCAGTGAAGTGTAGTTTTTCCATTTTATTAGTGGCCCTGCCAAAAATTCTATCACTGGAGGCCTGAAGAATCTGTGCTATGAGATGTAAAAAGCGCAGTAATGGCTTTTAAATAGATATGCACATTCTTTAACAGACAGACTGTCTATTAGATTTTATCCGGAGCAGTCAATAAAGTATTTAATCTAACATCCTCCAAGAAAATTCCACAGTAACTAACCAGACACTTTGAAACTAATAAACCAGATGTCATTTGCTGGATTAGATCAAAACAGATCCCACCGCCACAGCTTCTTTTAATTTGATCTGATTTGAAACAGTGTTTATCATTACCCCTTATAAGAGGGTACTGTGTTTCTCAGCTTGCAGTATTGAAGCCTAATTATAATCCTGACATAACAGAACCTTGTTTGTTAACGGGTGTGTATAGTCGACCCCCATCCCAGCAAGCAGTACTGCCATGGACCCATGTGCAACTCACACGGGGGTCCCCTTAGAATTACTGCATGACTTTACCACATGTTTATTGTCCTGGATATCTGAATTGAACCTCTGTTTTCATCAAAGCCAGTGGCTGTTTAAATTAATAATTTTACCAAGATTAGTTCTGGCATTGTATATGGGCTGTCTGAGTTGGCAGCTTCTCAGCATTCAGAGAATGACAAACATAATGCTTAATGTTTTATATCTAGAGCAGTAAAGACTTAGCGTGGGGATTTGAACACTGTTGCTGCACTCTAGCTTAGCCAGTGTTTCTCAGAAGTTCAGGCTACCTGAAACACTGTGTTTTTGGCATACAAGAATTACCACACACAAAAAAAAAAAAAAAAATACTAAGGTTTAAGTGAATTCATATTTGAACTTTGTGAGTAGTGAGGTGGCATGTGTAAAATTATATGTTCCTGTTGTAAGTCATTTGTTTTCTGGGTGTGTACATGTGTTATGGATGTGTGTTCTTTAATGTGTGAATGTGCACACATTCTAGGTTCTTCATCTCAAGGGGTTTAGCCAGTTAATTTATGGGTATGGTAATTATTTTATTTAAAACACAGGGCCCTGCTATGAAATGCAAACACACATTTTCTGAGAGCGATAAAACAATTGGAACATTTTATGTTTATGCCATTATACTCTGCATTTACATTTATGCTTATGTGGCTGTATGTATACATTTATTGAGGAAATGTTTTTAAATATGCACCAGTAATAAACTAAGAAAGGCGATACTTGTGCAGTGAATTCCCTCCATTGCAAGCCTCTGTACGTGCTACTCATTTTCTCTGTCTGAATCTGTATTTGTAGAAGTCCAATACTTTTTTTTAGTTTGTTTGATGTTTAAATGATCAATTGCTTTAATGAGCCAGGGCCCTTGACCACTTTCCACGCGGATGTTTCTTTTGTTAACAGATACCCCAGCTACCCACACTTTCCGTTTGCACAGCACCAGACTCCCCAACCTTCCCTCCACTGGGGTATTGAACTTGAAAAAAAAATGATAATATTAAATTGCCTTTCAGATTCATGAGAAGCTCCAGCACTATGAGAAGCAATGCCCATCACCTGTCCTTCACACTGCGGCCTCCTTGGCGAATGATGTAAGTGTCCCTTGCTTTGATCATTGTACCCCCCCCCCGCCAAAAAAATACAAACAAATTTCAAATCTGGTTCACAACCAATGAACACAGTCGGATGAGGGTTTGCTTCCTTTACGTTTTATAATTTATTTTTATTCCAAAAGCAGCTGTCGGTGCTGGCCGTTGACTTTAGACGACTTTGATTACTTGCCTGTTGCAAAAACACTGCATCTAGAGAGCCCTTGTTCAGCTTTAGCAGCTCTGTAATAGAAAATCCAGGGCAGAACTCCACTGGGAGAGCAGGAGTGTCAACCCAGTGGTGTTCTGGGCAGCAGAAAGACAAGAGGAATGCAGAAGAAAAATAAAGATGGATGAGGGAACCAGCCCACTGACTGGACAAGAAAAAAAACAAAAGAAATGAGGCATATGAAATAAATAAAGTGAAAGGGCTTGTCGTACAGTACCTGTAATATTGAACTGGAGTGATTTATAGATACTTAAGACTTTCCAAATTGCCTTCATATTCCCTTAAATAAATTATTGAAATAGCCAGCATTGATGAAGTGGTTAATTTCCTGCAACCATAATTTTATTTTGCACCCATCCCTATCTCCCCTAAAAAAAAAATAAAAAAAAAAGACTTACTGTCTCTGTTATAATCACTGTTCACTATGTGTAAAATTCAGTTGTACTGCATACGCACCTGTATAAACCACAGGACAGTCTCGGTAGGAAGTTGAAAGGCAGAAGTTTTAATGATCTGTGGTTGGTTAAAAATCCCAGGGTTTGTTTATTGTAATCAAAGTGCTTAAAAGGATTTCTTCTCTTTTTTATGAAAGTACAGTAATATATCATTATAATTAGGCCTGAAACAGAAAAAAAGCCCTATGGATTTTATACAAGGGCAGCCAGTGTATATTTCAAAGGAAAGTCGATGTTTCCTTTTGAACCTGGGTATGTGGAATACAGGTACTAGACTTGCGTTTAGGGATCAACAGAAGAGTCACTTCATAAGAAGAGGCTTCAGAGAGAGGTCACTCAACTCCCCAGCCTTTTTGTGTCACAACAAGAGGCTTACTGTTTTACAGGTTATGAGAAATACATGAAAAATACAGCACACATTGAATTGAGTATAAAACTTCAAATTTGGAAACAGTTTTGACACTGTGCAATCTATGCAAATACCTGTGGTGTGCAGCTTGAATTATAGGAGTGTAAAACGAAGTTGTAACACAGAGTGCTCGTCTGTAGATGCAGTATTGCCACAAAGTGGTCCAGGTGAACTCCTCCTAGCCCGTCCAGTCCCATCTCCACCCAGCAGGTGTGGCTGTTAGGCCACAGTGTTGAGGATCGTATGACTACGTATTACATTTAATGCATTCCATATGATATTGCTTCCAAATATAAAATGTAGACTGCCATGAGCCTTAACAGGCTGTCATAAGGCAATTCCTGTTGGATAAGGTTTCTGTGGTTCTGACTGTGGGGAACTGACATTGGTGCACCTGACAGCTCCTAATGCAGCATATACCTGGATACCCATATATCCTGGCCCCTGTCCATTCTTAGTGAAGTTAAATGGAGGGGGGGATTGAATCCAATGTATTCAGGCTTCCAGCCCAGTACACTAACCACATCGGACTATCTATTTCAAATAATCCTCTTCACCATAAGAAGAAAAAAACAAAAACAAACCCATAAAATAAAATGAAGAAATACTAACTTTTGTTTTTTTTCACACAGCTCTAACATTTTTAACTAGTTTTTTTTTTTTTTTTTTTTCCACCAAAAGCTATCCTAAATTACTTGAACAAGCTGCCAGCGCCTCACTTGTGTAAGCAGCCGAGGTTTGATAAACTGGAGAGCGGGTTGCCAGGGAGTGCAGAGTGGGAATCAGCTGTGCCGCTGTGGGCATCAATCAGTGTGTTGTCTACTTGAGGAATGCTGAAAATGGAAAAGTACACAAAGCTAGACTGAGCTGCAGCGATGGGGAGAAGGAAGGTGGATGATTAGGTTTTGAGTCACAGCTGTACCTTTCATTAAACCAGTCGTCTTACCTCAGCAAAGTGTAATTAGTCACCCCCAAATGTAGACTGCAGACAGCAACGGGCAGATATGGCTAGTATGATCATATATTAAAACACCTTTATTTGGAATCTGGCTTTGTCTTTCCTATAATATGTAAAAGTGCAAGCTGAATCACCCAAACATACAATACATTATTATTTTTATAATATTAGTTTGACACTATTTACTATTTACATTTAACTTTGCCCTGGGCTATTGTTATTGACATGGGCTAGTAGGTGGCAGCCTGTTCCCCACTACAACCCCTTTTTCCTTCCCCTCTCGGAGTGTGAATTTTCTGAAATGATTTCAATTTTCACCACCTCCTGCTGAAAACTGTTTTACACAGACAGTGTCAAAGGTTTCGATCCTGTTTTTGTACAAACTGGTCTTTGTCTGCACAAAAGCAGCCCTTCGTTGAAATGCAGTGCTGGTATTTTCCCTGGTTGTAATAAATCAGAATGTGATCTGGACGTCTCTTTTGCCAGATATGATTACTCTGGTTAGTCTGAGCCTAAAGGCCTGGCTTAAATCGGGTCCAGCGAGGGCCAGCAGAGAAGAGCTGTGATTGATGGTCTGTTTTTCTTCATGCTGGCTTCTGTTTGAACACACTGTAAAGTAATAACCTTGAACAAGATAGATTCTGGGTTGTCAGTGACGCACTGGGTAAAACAGTGCTCCCGCTAATACTCTTTGTGTCAATTCAATCTCTCTCACAGCTGGCTGAGGAGCTGCAGAGCAAGCCAATGAACAGCGAGACTCGAGAGCTGCTGAAGTTGCTGTCCACACCACATGTCAAGGTGAGGAGACCCTCATTGCTGCACATACAGTGACAAACACACTGCCATACCAGGAACGGCATTCTACACAAAGCATGCAAAATCTCTGAAACAAATGGCAGCCCTTTAATGTACTTACTCAAAAGGCTACTTACAGTAAACTGGTAACAGACATTGGGTAGACAATGGCTATGCATCCCTCTTTTCTAATATTATATTTACAATATTCATGTCCAACAAGTCCTATCCTCCGTCTTCTTGCAAGTGATGTGTCCTGCCCTTAGCCCTGGTTCATATGAAAAGAATGAAAATGATGCCAATACTCCTATAAATCAATGTAATAAATAAATAAATACATAAATGTGCTTCTTAATTGGTTCCCCTAGACTTCTGAATAAATGACACTTATTTTAAAAGTATTTCCCTTGCAGTCAGTAGGATGTGGTTTGTGTACTGTATTAATCTGTCATAATAAATATATTAGGCAGCTGTAGTAAATGAGGATCATCCTTGTCGTCTCAGCTTCTTATTGTGATGTCCAGCCAGCGAGGATTAGAAACAGCGGTCTTAAAAGATTGTAGACTACAGGGATCCCGACTACCCCTGCTTATATAATGAGATTAGTGTCTAGCTCGAGAGAAATAACCAAGAGTTCTGAAGTATGAACTTGTTAAAATTGGCCCAAAAGTGTGGGTAAATTTGGTTCATGAATGATCTTTGACCTCACATTGCATCTCGCAGGGAAAGCTTTATTGGGTCAGTTGTTAGTTACCTCATTTTATATATATATATATATATATTATACACAGTGGTTTGCAGAAGTATTCACCCCCCTGCAAAGTTTTCACATTTTGTTGGCACCTGTGCATACTCCACAACGCTTTCAAATTATTATTTGTTTATTTAGCAGACGCCTTTATCCAAGGCGACTTACAGAGACTAGGGTGTGTGAACCATGCATCAGCTGCAGAATCACTTACAATTACGTCTCACCTGAGCACAAGGTGGTTAAGTGACTCGCTCAGGGTCACACAATGAGGTGGCGTAACCAGTTATTGAGTCTAAGGGGGCGATTTACTTTTTCACACATATGTATCAAATTTTTGTGTTATTTGTTCACTCAGGGTCCCTTTGATCTAATATTAGGTTTTGGTTGAAGATCTGATAACCATTCAGTGTCAAAAAAATGCAGAAAATCAGACAGGGGGCAAATACTTTTTCATGCACTCTGTGTGTGTGTATATATATATATATATATATATATATATATATATATATATATATATATATATATATATATATATATATATATATTTTTTTTTTTTTTCAAAATAATGAACCCCCTTGCCTGGCAGGTTGTGGAAACTAAAGACCAAAGGTTTGGTTTGCCCTTTCAGTTAGGCTTTGTGCTGCACAACAGCTCTTTCTAAACTAAATACAAATCTGTTTCAAGGTAATGTTGGAAGATTTCAACACCTGTAATCAGTCAATAAGTAATGCATCACATGCTGCAGTGTAAGGTGGTGTAACCCAGTGATGATAGCATTTGATTCAGTGTAGTACCACACAAAAATGACTGTGTCTCAGTGGAGTTTTTAATCTAAGAGTCAGGGTCATGCATTTAATGTAATTCAGTTTAATTATGCCAACATATTACATTTTGTATGTTGGCTTCTGTTGCATATAATCAGGGCTGAGCTGCAGCCCAGTGTGTGAGACCACCCTAAGATGCAATAAACACCAAGCCTCCATGTAGGTGATAATTACAGTTTTTGTACGGATAATTGTTTTGAAGTATTTTCTACTCTTGATCAAAATGGGTTAGTGTTGCACACTCCCTTTTGTTGAACAAGCATTTGTCAGCATCCTTGAGTTGCATCTCTTCTGTAAAGTGCATCTATACTACCCTAGCAAAAACACCACAGTGGATTATATAGAATACTATAACTTGTGTATACTGCGCACCTTGTATAGCTCCTAATATTTACAAAAGTGAACACATTCTACTCAGACTACAGTGTGAGGCTGTAGTAAACTACCTGAAAAAGATCCAGGACTATACTGAGTTAGAAGAAAATCTAATGCACTCATGGGATTCGTTCACTGTAGTAACAAAGTGTTATGGGTTGTTTCACAAGCTGAGGAACTCATCTTGAGCTTGTATGAACGGGGAGAATACAGATTTGTACAAATCTCCCAAGTCTGTACTTTATTAGAACATAGTTTAATGAATGAGGCTTATTATATTTGAAGTCTGGTGCACGTTTAGGGAGATGTACAGTTTGGTACTGAAAAGTCATTTCAACCACAAACCAGATCATACAGTAACAATTATAGCAAAGTGTTGGACAGCATTCAAGCACATTGCTGTGTTCATTTAATTGGTCCCACCTGCAGCCGTCTGGGTACATTCAGATACACCTTCTATCCTCTACAGTGCTGGGGGTGCTGACAGTCCGTACAGTTAGCAGTTACTAAATGGCTTCCTAGCGAGCACTCAAATATGAGTGTGTGGCTGCTGGAGAAACAGCATTGCAAGATGAGATTTCCCTGGAAGCCGAGAAGAAGTATTGAGCCACGATCGTTTTCCTTCAGGGATGTAATGAAATAGGAACATTTAGAAAAATATTTGAATAGAGCAGGGGTTCTCAACTTTAACTCGTGTTTTACCTTGACATTTTTTTTTTAACTTGCCGTCACCCCACCTGAAACAAAAAGCAACAGATACAAATCACATTTCAGAAATCAACTTCTCATGCGCATGACTTACTAACGAAGTGAAGTACATATACTGCCACCGAGTGCCGCTAAAGCATTATTTCATTCGGGTACAGCACAGTAAAAACATGAAGTAAATAAAATACACCTTACTTTGAGCTTGCCTGGTACTGCAAAGCAGGTCAGTGCAAGGCTCGAAAGGGAGAGTCTTAAGTCATCTTCAACCTGGAGCTGATTTCTGTATTTTGTTTTCAAGGCTGCAAGTTTGGAAAATCCAGCTTGGAAGCAAAAGGTCGGAGCACATTCACTGCAGCAATAGAGAGCTGAGGGAATTCCTGTGCAACTGAGAGCCAGAAATTTGTGAGAGGACTTGCTTCAGTCTGTTGCATGTCAGCTCAATAAACTGTTCTTCCATCTCCCCGGAAACAGTGGTTGAACCAACTGAAGTGACGAACTGCCATCTTCCTGGAAGTAGTCGCTGAACTGTTGTTTGTCCCGTGACATGTTTATCAATGAGGGCTTTAAGATCATTGTAATCCACACTTCCTCCACAATCCTGGATGAAATCTGAAAACATAGGAAACATGTTGAAATTTCCCTCCGACTGTCGAGTGGCCCAAATGTCCAGTTTAACAAAAGCTGTTTCCTTGTCTGTAAGGAGCAGGATATTTGGGTCCTTGCCATGCATTGACTGGTTTAATGAGTTCAGTCAGTCAAAAATATCAGCGAAGTAAGCAAGCAGAGCCAGCCAAGAGCAATCATGAAGGTGGTTAACAAGATCAGACCGAGCATCAATTAAGAAGGTTTTAACCTCCTCACGCAGTTCAGAAAGGTGAAGAAGTACTCTCCCTCTTGATTGCCATCTTACTTTGGTGTGAAATAGTAGGTGCTGGTGATCAGATCCCATTTCCTGGCACAGAACCGAAAATAAATGTGCATTAAGTGGCCAGCTTTTATAAAATTGATTATCTGCACTGCTTCCTGCATAACAGACTTCAATGGTTCAGGCATTTTCTTCACAGCCAAGGCTTCTCTATGCATCATGCAGTGTGTCCATTTAGCACGGGGGCCACTTTCTGAACTTGGGTGACTAAACCACTCCGCTTCCCCGTCATGGATCGAGCTCAGTCCCTACAAATCCCAATGCATTGATCCCAATGCATACCTTCTTCACAAATTAAATTATCTGACTTTGCAAATATTTGTTTGCCGGTTGTGTGAGTTGGAAGAGGTCTGCAAAAAAGAAATTCCTCCAGAAGTGACTCTTCATGTACAAATCTGACGTAAACGAGCACTTGTGCAGCTCCAGCGATTTATCTGTTGTCTTGTCAAGTTGTATGGCATAAAATTTACTCATCTTGATGAGGTTAAGCAGTTGATTTTTCACATCACTGGCAAGTTTTGAAATTTGGCGATTCACTGTTCATGTGTTCATGTTCACTGTCGATTTGTTAATTTGAGAATCGATGAGATCGATTCCAAGAATCGATTCCCAAAGCCATTCCTGTCGATTCCAATTCCAATAAATAAAAGATAAAGAAACTCCCACATACTGCTGTGTAAACAAAATTGGGGGAAAAAAACCCGACAATAATAAAACCGAACAACCAAAAAAGCTGTCACTTTGTCACCTTTTGGCAGGTTATGGTGTACAAACATAATTGAAAAATAAATAAAACAAAACAAAACAAAAGTAGCTCTCACTTTGTCCCTTATGGCAGGTTATAGTGCAGGAACATCGCCATTTTCACTTGCTTTGCTCCAAGACTGGAGTGTTTTTTTTGAAACTGGTCAATTATTAACTCTCTGCACTTTCAAATTCTTGCGTATGAGCATCAAATATGTAAATAAACCAAATTACCCTCAAGTGAGCAAATGTTGAATGATTGAATATATATATATATATATATATATATATATATATATATATATATATATATATATATATATATATAATTTGCAAATAAAAAGTATCATTATTAATACTACATAGTAGCAGTAATAAGGGAAGCAATGTTACACATTTAAATGTAAACAAAAATAAGCATACCGGTACCTGTGGATCCTGCCCAATGTTTTCCTTGTGGTAAATTTTCAGAGACGTTGTTTGATTTATATCCAAGAATTTGAATTTTCTTGCACATTTGGCATTGCACCTTTTTCCTTTCCTCGCCCTCGAATACAAAATATTTCCGAAAAGATTTTGCTTTTCCTCCTCCACTTTCTGCCATTTTTTTCCTATGCCTTTGCACAATTAAAAAAAGTGACCAGCCCAAGAATAGAAAAAAAAAAACCGTGAGCAAAACTATGCCAAAATAGGGGCGTCTAGAATACAGTTTTCACTCCATATAAGGAAATGTTAACTTTTAAAACAAACATTACATTGGTTTAGACATGTATTCACGATGACAAAAAGCAAATTTTAGTAATATAGGATGTGACTGCAGGTCGGTTCTATGCAAAAGCTAAATCCAAATTCCAAGGAACTTCACATTTTCTAACTTTTTGTTTTTTGGATGATGAGGATGAAGCTACACAATCGCTCTGCCTTTTTTCACGCACCACAAAACGATCCATTTTGTGTACTGAACAGTGTGCAAAGCATCGGGTAACCATTGCTTAAACGTAAACTCGCCTGATTGGTTCTCTGCTTTAAGCGGTTTAAAAAAAAAAGAACATTATTAATAATAATAATAATAATAATAATAATAATAATAATAATAATAATACTATTGAGTGCGGATTTGTAAGAATCACATTTAAAGTTTTCAAAATAATTTTTGTTATTATTATTATTATTATTATTATTATACTTACAGTATTATTCAAACGTTCACCACCCCCAGATGGATAGTTTGAATAGTAGCTCTATGCAATAGTAACAGTATCAGTCTTTTATTATATTTGAAATTAGCAATTTATTGGTATGAAAAAGAAAGCAGCACTGGAAAAACTGTTTTTTACATTACTTGCATATGAAAAAACACATTAAACTATTACACTAAATCAAATAAAGGCTGATTCAGACAGGTCTAAAACTCACTTCATAAAACAGCCCTCTTAGAAAGGAAAAGGAAGGGGTATAAAATGACTTTGGCCAACACAAAATGGTGAAAAAAATAAAAATAAATTGTAGAAAAATGGTATCAGACAGCAGATCACCTATACATGCGTGTCTTCTCAAAACATTTTTAAAGAGATAAACCCTCTTCCCAGATGGCCTGGTAACTGGTGCTTTATCAGATGTAGTCTTTTTCACACTTGTGTTTACCACATGCATTTCTTTGTCCTCTGCATATATGGGTATCCCTGAGGAGACAATTGTCCTGCCTTCAAATATGTGCATATATATTTTTTTTCATTTCGGTCCCATAAACACAGAGTAGTACATATGATTCGTGTTACTAATTTACTGCTGAAGCACAGGGGAGGGACAAACACATGAAATATGGATTTTACAAGAGAGACTTGCCAAAGAGAAACAGCGGTCCCAGTCACCACAATGTATCAAAAAGATCAACCATCAACAAATACATGAGGAGCACTAAGTTTAAAGCAGGTCAAAGTGGAGAGCATTCGCTGGAACAGGAGCATGCATCTATTAGAAAGTCTTTCACAGATACTGTATCGGAGCTTAAAATCATTTGGAAGGTCATTCTGTGATGTACTGTCACCTTTTGTATCACTCTATAGATTTATCTCATTTTGTTTCATAGTCGAATGAAACCTGCTGAATAATGTTACGTTAACATATTGAATCACATACCGCTTTTGTAGTTTTCCATATACTTAATGAAAAAGTGACAAATTGAAAAATGTGACATTGTGAAATGTAACAAATACTGTACTAATATCAACATTTCCACTGAACTTTTGCGGCATCATTTTGTAGTTTTTTTTTTTGTTTTTTTTTGACTACATGAAATAGAAGATGAAACTACATGTTAAATAAAAGATCCAAATTATGTTCATTTTATAGTTATTTATTTATTTATTTATTTATTATGTCTCAATTCTAAAATTCTAGGTGTTGCAAAACTTTTGGCCATAGTTGTATACTACCTTTCAACAAGTAGGTCACAACTCTGCCCCGTATTATTTTTCAGATTTTTTTTGTTCTAGATTATTACCTATTCTGGGGGGAACATTAAAAAAAAAAAAAAAAGGCTGATCAAGGCAGGACAGCTTCCGATATAACAAACTGGCAAGTACGAGGTTAATTGAAAGGGCCTTTAGCAGAAGCTCCTTAACCTCAAAGAAAAGGGCCTGTCAAGCAAAAGTCCTGTTGTGAAGGTTGGTTGCATTGCGTGTAAGCGCTCTCTTCTGACACAGTCTTGGGACTCGGTTGTTGAAAGAGGTAATGGGTGATTGGCATTTCTGTGATTGTACTTGTACTTGTATATTGAAGTGAGCTTGTCAAATAACAATGGTGCATCACCAGGGGGGCTTTTAAAAGAGCTGTGTTTGTTCTGCATTGCTTGCCTGCTACGGTATAGTAAGAGGATGGAGGATTACTTTTCATCTGGGATGTGTTTGGAAATTCCACCCTTACCTCTCCATCAGAATTGTAACTTTCTAAAATAATACAGCTTGAATTAATTGTGCAGTTGAAGTTTTTACTATAATATCAATAACCGCAGGTGCAGGTATAAAGATTCAATAGGATTATTTCATCCAGAGATCCTCCACTTTTGATCAAGGTTGCTTTTGCTGGTAGTGCACTGTTGTGCATTAGAGGGCAGCAGTTCTTACTAAAATAAAGACGCCTTGGCTGATCAAACGACTCCTAATCTCCTAGTCAAAGAACAGTAATACAAACTTATATTAAAAAAAAGAATACTATTTGTAACACTTTTGATCTTTCTTTCTTTCTTTTTTACAGAGTTTACTTTCTGTCCACGACACAGTAGCTCAGAAGAGATACGACCCAGAATTGCCTCCTTTGCCAGATGATATTGATGATGATGAAGATTCAGTGAAGATTATCCGCCTGGTCAAGAACAAGGAGCCACTAGTAAATTCAGATTCAAGTTTTTGAGACTAATCAAGTTACAATAGCTTTTAGCTGCATCAACTCTTACCATAACCCCTAACCTAATTTTATAGTCATTTTACATGTATTGATGCACAGTATTGTTCTTTGCTATTTGGGCTCTAGTGTTTTTTCCACAAAGGAGCCTTAATTTGAGAATGTGTTTGTTAAAAATGTAAAATAGCTCATGTAAATAGCGAATGTACTGCTGCAGCTACATTTAAACCACCACAAAATACTGTATAATTTTTTTGTTTTTTTTTCTGGAAAAAATACTATTGAATCTTGAAAGTTTACATCTTCAGCTGCAGTTATTTACATAATCTACTATGCAAGCAAAATGTAAATTCAGTAATAATCTTAATTTGCATTGTAGATCCTACTACTGTTATGACCAAAGCCCCAGAAGATCCATATATAGAGTACACTCCCCACTCAACCAAAGACACACACACACACACACACACACACATTGGCAGTCAAAGTGAATCAGACGCCAGCTACATTTTCTTCAAATGGCATTTTTAAAGGTTCTTTATAAAATATTACAGCAGACATGCTGAACAGAAGAATAAGGCAAGTCTTTAGATACCAATCAAACAGGTAATTATCATTATGCTTTGTTCTTTCTACATCATGTTTCGGCGCAAGGGTTTATGCTGACCCCCTCAGGCCTCCTGGTCTTTGAGTTCAGTACAACTGTGGTCAAGCTGTGGTCAATCTGGCCATTTCAGAAACACCTCTCCCACCTTTTTAAGAGCATCATCATTTGGCAAATAGATTGTTCATGTGACCATTTTCAGCCATTCTTAACATATCTATGTTTCAACAAACTATTCACAATGTATCACTTGAAAACTGTTGCCTAGTAAGACGATGAAGCTCTCAGAGAGTGTTATTTACCGCAGGTATTTTCTAGCATCTACCAGAGAATTTCCAGACCCATAGTGTCTCCTGTGCCAAAACAGTGCCAGTCAGCAATTTAAGGCCAAGTCTCACTGAAACATTTAGTGTAATTTTAAAACAATTGTTTTGTCACCTTGGAACATCTGTTGGAAAATGTTTTAGACAATGATTAATGTGATCTGTTTTGTGTTTTTAAAGCTCAGTGGAAATGCAAAAAGCATTTAATCACATTGAAGTAAATTGTTACTTCTCACTGATTTCATGTGTAAGAAGCTGTTGAGCCACATTTGGAGGGTAAACACATAAAGGCTTGCTGGCAAGTGTAAGATGATGCAATGTTCATGCCCCTCCCTGGAAGCCATGGAGTACAGCACTTGTTTAACATTGTGAAGTGACTAAAACTGGCACCCACAGGTGTAATTACCAATGACCATACTGTATGTATGTGTAGAAAAGGGGACAGGGCAAATGTGGTAGCTTTAAATAACATAACTGTTTGAGGTTGTAGTTTTAGTTAGTGAGTGCAATTTCTGAAAACAAACAAGGAATCAAAGATGCAGACTAGAGCAAACCTTTAAATTGGTAACCAATTTTAATTATAAAACAAAACAAAACAAAAAAATCGAACATGGTTACTGGTGTCTAGCCAGTCTTATTTTGGCATTTGTGTTGGTTTCTCTATACAAGTTAACTTTCCATGCATATTGCAACACTGTGTTATGATCATTTAAATTAGGGGAGCCCTGAAAGATAAATGTATAACCACAAATACATGTCAGTTTTTTTTATAATCAAACGGCCAACAATATATCATATATCATTAACGTAGAAGGGAGGCTGGCTGGCGGATTTGCTATTGCACCCAAGTCAGTTCTGTATGATAAATTATGGAAAGTCCAGAAGCTAATCATTTAGCAAGAATACTTTTACAGCTACCGGAAGAACTGTGATCGTACTGTACTTCTAATATCATGTGTACATTTTAGTTCAGAGTACACACAAGTAAAGAGACGTGCTTTTGTAAATGTTCAGATAGCCTCCTGTTAAAAGCATGAAGGAATGGCAAAGCGATTTATATTTTAACGGATTGAAACTCGTGGCATCATTGTGGAGATTGAGATGACTTGGCTGCCTCCTCAGGGATCTTGGTTAGAGTGCCTCGTTTCTCAGTGATTCGTCTATTTACTTTATTGTGATTAGATTAATGGATTGTATGTAGTAGCACTGATTAATTGCTATCATTTTTCAGTCTTTGACTTCATATTTTTGTAAACGCTAGAACTAAATCCCCATGATCTCTACCCGAACTCCCATTCTTTTCGTCCCGAAACTAGATCTGAAAGATTTATTTGAGAAAAAGTAGAGAATGAAATAATTATCTTCTGAAAGGGCATAAACACATGTGTCCAGCAAGCAGAATAAAGGAATAGTAGTATATTTGATTAAAATAATGTGTTGTTGATTAAATTACGAATGACTACATTAAGTTAGAGGACAAAGTTGTGCACAGACCAAATTCTGTCCAGTATAATATGTCGAAGTAGTCTGTGTACAGAGTGACTAATGTGAGCATAATAAAAAATGCCAAAAATCAGTAAATGAGAACAGAGTTGGTAATATTGCACGTGTTTGCTGTGAGCGAGTTAGCAAAGTAAGAAGCAGATTGAGAAGATTATGGACTATTTTCAGTCGGATTCTTGGAAAGATTATAAAACAAATCAGAACTATCCAAAGCCTTCTGTCTGAACAAACTGAACATACAATACAACCCAGATACTTTTCTGAATATTAACTTAGAGCTCTGTATTAGAATTAAATGTCAATTTAAAAATCTTTTTCAAAAAACGTTTTAATCCATCAGTATGACGTCCAGATATCTAAACACTCAATCCTAAAATAATAAGTAACATAAGAAGAAAGCATTGACAGCAAAGACCTTTCCTCAAAACAGTCTAGTTTTAGAGTTGCTGGTTGTTTGAACTTAGTGAATTCGGTATAGCAATGAACAGAAAGATGTTTGATGCAATATATTTGGGCACCCCTGCTGGTTTCTAGTGCTTGGGAAGGCCTAGCCTACCTGTTTTACCCCCCCAACTTACTAAATATCTCGGTATCCCTGAATACTGCCAGTGCAGAATGACTAGGTGTGATACATGTCCTTTTATTTCACCCCAATAATGCATTTCTGCAGTGGTAACGGCCAGGACTGGTGCAGCATTTAGGGGATTACTAGACCACTCACAATTCATTGTAACTAGAACATGGATAACATGTTGCTCCTTTTAGATAATTTGGTCATTTAAAATCATTTTCATATATTTGATGAGCGGAAGATTATCTTTTTAGAGATACCAAGCTATTTAGTGAGTTAGTGGTCGGAGTGGGGTAAAACAGGACACACAAATCTCTTACTCCCCACCCCCCTCAATGCACCACATTCAGCATAGGTGTCCTAATACTTTTTGGATTGAATAAACCCTTAAGTATATTAAGCTTAACTTTACATATGACTGTATATAGAGGACCCCATGTACATATAAAAATATTGTCTCTATTCCCTGGGGATAAACCATGTCTGAAATATATATTTCTGTCAATGTCCTGGAAAATAACCCTTGTCATGTGAAGACCAGAATGGATAGCTTTTTTTAGCTTCTGATATGTTTATGTCCAGAAGATGCCCCCGCTATTGTGGTACTGTCCAGTACTGAAGAACACTGTTAGAATATTCCTCACTGTAAAGACAAGTTTTTGAATTTTGGCCATGTAAAAAAATGAATTAAAAAAAAAAAAATTAAAAAACCATTCAGGAGCATTTATGCTTTAGTCTTACAGTAATGAGTGCATATGGAACTGATCGTGGAAGTACATAGCTCCTTGATATCACATTACCCGTGGGTAATTGATCTCCATATTTAAAACTCCCCTTGGTTCTGTACTCACTTTTCAATGAGCATTTACTGAAGAACACTGACATGGAATGCAATACATCATTTACATCAGCGTAGACTGTGAAATAAATGATCTGTTTGAAAACACATTCTCGGTTGGTTGCGTATTGCAAGATTTAGTGACAAGGAGGGTCTTTTGTGAGATGGATTTTGGTGCCCATGAAAGGTACTAGAAACTAATAAACAAATTGGCTGTCATTGGGTGGGGTTCATTATCAGCAAAGTAGCAAAAACAAAAAAAAAGCTGCTTTTTTTTTTGTTGTTACAGATTCCTTCCATTTTCCCCACAAAGCAGCCACGGGACTATTAAATTAACCATGTACTGGAGTCTATTCACTTTATCTAGATGGTGCATACTTAAGATCAATTGAATAGACCCCACTGTGCACAAAAGAAAGTTTCCAGTATTTTCCCATGTTGTATTAGACTGAACTTTTTTCTTTTTTTTTCCCCGCCCTGTCTGAACATTTCTTGATGTTCAGTTGGTTATGAGGAGTTTTCTGTGCATGTCTATAGCAGGATTAAGACATTCTAGCAAGAGGTGGGATTGGCGAATGTTCTGTGTAGTCATTTCAGTTTTTTGTGGGTAAGAATTATTTCCGGGAGCAGAGGTGTAGCCATTATTTTATTTCTCTTTCTTGTAGGGGGCAACAATAAAAAGAGATGAAAACACAGGCGCTGTTGTTGTTGCAAGAATAATGAGAGGAGGAGCCGCTGACAGAAGTGGTACGTGTTCATTCATTCATTCATTCAGTCATTCATTCATTCAGTCATTCATTCATAGATATTGAAATATACATTAACCCATATCTTAATTTGTAAAGTAGCCAGAAGATCATGCTCAGGTCATGATTCTGTCTGTCACTACTTCATCCAAACATTTCTAATGCAAAAGAAAAACAAATACAGCTGTGTAGCATGGGCCAAACATCCAAATTAAAACTAGCTGTAAATAAAGATTTCTGAAAATAAAATGATCTAGAATAAGCGGTGCCATTACTGTATAATGAGTGGAATTTTAATAGTACACCTGCCCATCTTAGATCTATTCATTTTTTTATTTTTTTTTGTAACTTTTTTGGATATGTTATCTGTTTTCAGTGTTTTTTTTTTTATTTATTTGAATTGCAGGTCTAATCCATGTGGGGGATGAACTGAGGGAAGTGAATGGAATTCCTGTGGAGGATAAGAAACCTGAGGAAATCATTCACATTTTGGTATGAACACGTTATTATTCACCTGCTGCTTTCAGATCTGTTTTTATTTAGTTTTAGATTTATCTGTTTGTAGTGGCATGTATTTGCTTTAAATGCGTCTGTCTTGCCCTGTACCTGAAGTGCTCTCCTGAGTTGTGTAAGGCAGACGATTATTATATGATTTACTGCCATTCTAAAACTATGTTAAATGAAACAAATAAGGGCTCGTTAAAACGTTCAACATACTGTTATTTAAGTTACGCTTTGTGAAATTTATTGCAGTTAATCTGTTATCTTAACAAAAATAGAAAAGAAAATCGTTGTTTTGTTTTTTTTGTTAGTGACAGAGTTTTTCTATCATTACATTAAGGATAATGAATCCCCTTTCTTGCCCTCTTCTTGTTGCCCTGTGTTAGGCCCAGTCACAAGGGGCAATAACATTCAAGATCATACCAGGCATCAACGAGGACACAAGCAGCAAGGAGCCCAAGGTATGTCCTGCCAGAGAGATTATATTGATTGTGTTGCACACTCTTAGGTTTTTAAACAATGCAATTCAACTTCTTCTCCTGCCCCCTGCCTCCAGTGCCTGGGAGTTGAATGGTCTGCCTGCTGCAGATACATGTTACTTAGACAGAATTGTACTAGTTATAGAAACGTATTACATTAAAAACTGTAACTAGTTACAGATAAAATTATAAATAGTTACTTCTCAGGGACAGTTTACATTTTATAGGGATATATATTTTTGTTCGGTGTGGTCAGGCTACACTTTGAAATATTCTTTGAAGATCCAGCTATCGAACCGACTCTTTCTGTCCTCTGACACCATTTTCTAGCAAGCATTTGATGTTACTACTTTAAATGATTTGCCTACATTTAGTTGCCTGTTTGAAAAGGTACCTTTTACAGACCAAGTTACTGACAAATGTAATCCGATTTACAGTAATGCATTACATGTGATGCTTATTTACAGGAGAAATGAATCTATTGTGCTTCCAAGGTATTAGTAAAAGTGGAGGTTTGAATCTTAGTCTGTGTCCTGAATCTTTGTTTATTTAGTTGACTTGTTGTCTGTGTGTCTACCAAGCTGGTATTGCCCTGCATATTGTCTCCTTAAAGTGTCCTCCTGTTAATTTGGAACACTGCTGCTGTTTTAAGTTTGATTGTCTACATGAATATGACTTGCTTGGCATAACATTAGGTATAAGCTTGAATGTTTTAATATATTTAAAATTTAAAAAAAATTAATCAGGGCTCCACATGTTTTGAGAATTGTATGGAGAAAACTTACAACAATAAATGCTTTTGACATTTCCCTTTGTTTGTAGATTTTAAAAAATAGTCTACTAGAAAGCTGATATGTATCTCCTTTCTTTTGAAAGAACTTGCTTTAGAAAACTTAACATGTTTTTATAGTTCAGCCTGACTGCCAACGTTGTTATTTAAAATGGAATCCACTGAAACTGGCAGTGATTTGGACTTTTATTTTCAAAGGTTTAATCAACAGACATTTAAGAAACAACTCCCCAACCAAACATTGTAGATTGTTTTGGCTTGCATCATTGGAAAAAATGCCCACAGTTGAATGTAACGGATGAAAGTCAGAAGGTTTGAGGCAGTTTATATTTTAAAATATGCACTAAACACTGTCAGTCTGTTTTGATCAAATCGCCCTGTCCTGTTTCTGAATGGGCCTACATTTTTATACTTGGAAGTATAAAATGATTCCAGTGCATGTCATTAAATAAATATTGGAGAGAGATTTATTTTTTTGCCTTTTTGGAAATAACAGAAATTTTGTTTTAGTCTTTTATACAGCTTTACTAAAATATTGTAGCTTTAGAAATAAAACAGCTTTTATTCTAAGGTACTCTTGTAACGTTTCGTAGGGATGAGTCACCAGGCTGTGTGGAACCTCTCTCAGTTGTGTTCTTTGATAACTTATGCTCAGGACAGTGATTGGAGGGCCCAGGTTAAAGACCCAACTCATCTGAAGTCATAAACATACAGTATTGTGTATTTGGTTTGGATAAAGCACTTGCATTATAAGAATAATCTGTTTGTTTGTTTTTTAATACAAACAGAAAGGGATGTTTTTATAATAACGTGCACTCCTCTGTATAACGCCAGAGGCTGTTTTAATATCATAAATGACCCCTAATTATCTTCACAACAAGGTATCAAAAGTAACATTAGGTCAAGTATTGAAGTGTGGAGCAGAGACAAATAGCCCTTCTCAGAACAGGAGTCTGGCACTCTGTCCTCCGCAGATGTTTGTGTCTTGTTGCGGAATGCATGAACATTCGATTTTCAGTTAAAAAAAACTGTTTTAAAGCCAAACATTTTGACAACTGAATTGCTCTTTTCAAATTATAAAAAAAACATACTGGGTATTTAATTATAAACTACTTTATTTATTTATTTTTAAACTGCACTTGTGTATTTTAGATATATTGGGTTAGAATTTTTCAAAACTTTTACTCCAAATTGCTTTTTATTTAACATATTTAATGTTACAAAACTAGTAACAAACAACTCAAAAGGGTAATGTAGGGACTCAAAGGTCTGGCTTAGTTTTTGTCGCGAGTAACAATAACAGTTTTATTTTCCATTTGCAAATTGTACTTTTTGTGAAGACCTTGGTAAATGTAAACTCATATGCTTCTATGTTGTCATGTCTAAAGGGAACGAACTGATGGGCCGAATTAATGAGGCAGAGAGCACCTGGTTACTGAGTACAGTCACGGTTGTGACTGAAATGGCTGCACTATTTGCACGTTAACTGCACTTGTACTGAACATTTGATTATAAAAATAAAAAATAAAAAATTATGCTTTTGTATTAATTTCTTTTTGGAGGTTGTGTTTTTTTTCCACCCTAGCGTTCCAGAAAGTGAGTCTATTTCTACCTTCTTTCCATCTGATACAATAAATAAAAATCACTGTCTTCGTGCTGGTAGTAGCACAAGTAGTAGTAGTAGCAAGAACAATGGTAACAACAGAATTTGAACCTTTCTTCTGTTGTGCTTTGGAGAATGTAGGTAATTGAAGATTAAATGTTTTCTTCCTTCCAGATGTGTGTTAAAACCCTTTTTGACTATGATCCTAATGAGGACAAAGCGATCCCATGTAAAGAAGCTGGGCTCCCTTTCAAAAAGGGAGATGTCCTTCAGATCATGAGCCAGGATGATGCAACTTGGTGGCAGGCCAAACTGGAAGGTGATGCCAACCCCCGAGCAGGCCTGATCCCTTCCAAACACTTCCAGGAGAGGTGAGCTAGAGAGGAGCTGATGCTAAAAACACACACTCCCAAACAAGGGCCCAACCCCTCTGCCCCTTCCCCACTTGACAATATGAGGAGTGAGTTTTGCATCCCTCTGCCAAAATAGTTTGGATTTCCTTGCATGTCTGGCTTAAAATGAGTAATGACAGAAAATGATAGCGCTGGTACTGATCCACTTTGGAATAGGAACATGGAAAATAGCACATCAGTGGCTGCTTAATCTACATTGATGTGCACTACAGCGCTCAGGTCTCTAGCAGTTTCTTGGCATGGCCAGGTGACTGAAAATTCAGTCGTCAGATTTATTTTGGTGGCTCCTGAATAAAAAGCCTTGTGCCTTGTTTTTATATATATATATATATATATATATATATATATATATATATATATATATATATATATATATGCTTTTTGAATATCTAAGAAGGTTCTCGGTATCATAGCAGAAAGTGTTTATTAATCCCTAGGAAGCTGTTAAAAACTGATGGTTTTATTGTGCTCTCTTGTTTTTCCTCCAGGAGATTGGCACTGAGAAGGCCTGTAACCCTTGTTCATCCTCAAAGAAGTTCAAACAGAAGATTGTGTAAGGTCATATTTTACATGACAGGGATATAAATCATCGCATTAGACCCTTAGCATAACCCATGAGAACTGCAGGAGTAACCTCTGTAGAGCTAGAGGACTGGCAAAACCTGTAGATATCCTAATCCTATCAAACAATATCAGTTTCCTAAAGAACACTGCATTGAATCAGACATGCCATTAACCCAAGTACTGCTGACAGAAAAGTAGTGACAAAATATGTGGACTCTTTACAATTTTATTTCTGATTGCTTCCTTTATATTTTTTAAAGTGTTGAAATTTGCAGAGCAGCCAGATCTTGCATTTACCATTGTACTTAGGAAATGTCATGACTGGTAAATGGAGTTTAAAGGTGGTTTTTGAGAATATTTGGATAGTTTCAGACCATCCGATGCTTCAGGTGATGCCTGTCCTGTTAGTGTATTATTCTCTCCCCCATCATGTTTTTTTTGTTTTTTTTGTTTTTGGATGTTTGTGCTGTCTGCCATCCTATAGGAAATGTTTTTTAACAATGCCACAAAGCTTACCAGACGGGTGGGTCCTGGTCAGCTGCTAGTCACTCTCCTACGTTCTTTAGGCTATGTTTTAGACAGCAGCTTCTGGAAGAGTTTTTATATCCAGTATTCATGTGAAGCACCATCTCGCAGGGAGGGCATTGGCGAAAAGAAGGCTCTATCACGTCAAATGGTGGGTTAATAAAGCGACGTGACAAAGTAGGATTACTATGGTCATTGACACTGGTGACGTTGAACACGTGTGTTTTTATACATTTAGTCATATTTAGTCATATTTGCACACACAGCAGTATTTTAACAAATAACTTCATAGAAAATGTGAATAAATATGTTTTTCTTTGTTTAATACTGAACTAATAAATCTGTATTCAGATTTCACAATAGATCAGGAAGTTGAAATCGTTCCACAAACTGCATCTTTATTTTAATTTGTGTGGAACATAAGGGAATATTTTGAATATTGGCATTGCACTGTTATTCTTGATTATGTGGAAATCAGTGTCTTTAACTATATTATGTTAGGATTGATTGACCCAGTTCTGATTATAAAGGGACATTAGTGGTTGATTGCAGATGATTTCATACTTACTAACTTCAGTTTACAGAAAAGTAATGATGATTTTCTTGTACCATTGGAACACAATAGCTTTGGACTTCAATCCCTTAGTTACATAGACCAGTTGTTTTCAAACTTAGGACATGACTAATATTATTGAAATACAGCTCAGTAGAATTTCATTCCACACATTATTTATTTATTTATTTATTTATTTATTTATTAGCAGATGCCCTTATCCAGGGCGACTTACAGTTGTTACAAAATATCACATTACAGAATATCACATTACAGATAAGAGCAGTTATAAAGTACAGTAAAATCAGTAAAAAGTAAGATCAAATTCAAATAAGAGCAAAATAAAGAATACAGTAGATAAATATATTTAAGAGCGAATTGGATGCGAGTGGCGATAGAGAGCCAGTGGAGAAAGCGGAGCAGCGGTTTAGCATGGAAAAATGAGGAAGGAAAAAGACAAGGCAGGCAGCAGAGTTTTTGGTGAGCTGGAGCAGACGGATAGCTGAGGTAGGGAGGCCGGCCAGGACGGAGTTGCAGTAGTCAAGGCGGGACAGTACAAGGGCCTGAACTAGAAGCTGTGTGGAGTAGTCTGTGAGGAAGGGACGAAATCTGCCTATGCTGCTGAGGAAGAAGCGAAAGGAGCGTGCCAGAGTAGAGATGTGCTGAGAGTAGGAGAGGGAGGGGTCGAGGGTGACACCAAGGTTCTTGGTGGATGAGGAGGGAGAGAGGGTGGTGGATTCAAGCGGAACAGAGATAGAGAGATTAACAATGGAGGAGGAACGGGGGCAAGAAAAGGAGGTTTGATTTGGAGAGGTTGAGTTTGAGATGATGCGAATGCATCTAAGAGTAGATGGACAAGAGACAGGTAGAGATATGGGAGGAGATGTCTGAGTCAGAGGGGGGAAAGAAGAGGAAGATCTAAGCATCATCAGCATAGAAATGATTTGAGAAGTCTTTGGAGGAGATGAGGGGACCCAGGGAGCAGGTGTAGAAAGACACCTGTCAAAAGAGAGCAAGAGGCAGAGGGTGAGCCACGCCAGGACACCCGGTACGTGTGATCGAAGAGGTAGGGGAAGAACCAGGCAAGAGCAATGCTGGAGAGTCCCAGGTCAGCGAGGGAGGACAGGAGAAGAGAGTGGTCAACTGTGTCAAATGCAGCATAGGGGTCAAGGAGAATTAGGCCAGAGGAGAGGGAGGCAGCACGGGCAGAGAGTAGTTGGTGACGGAGAGAAGAGCAGTTTCAGTGGTGTGTGCTGGGCAAAAACCTGATTGAAAGGGATTGAGCAGAGAATGTGTTGAGGTGGGGTGATGTAGACCTGTTTGAAGGCAGAGGGGAAACAGCCAGAGAGCAGAGAGGTGTTGAGAAGAGAGGAAATGAAATGGAAGAGGTGAGCGGGGAGGGGGTCCAGAGCACATGTGGTGGATTTATGGCTCTGGAGAGGGGCGAGAAGGAGGGTAGATTAGTAGGGGTTGCAGAAGGTGATGGGGAGTGAGTGAGCAGAGGACACGAGGTGGGTGGTGAAGGAGGCGAGATATTGAAGAGTTTGCGGATGTCTGTGATTTTGGAGGAGAAGGCAGCAAAGTCATCAGCCGAGATAGAGGAAGGTGGGTGTGGGTGTGGGGGTGGGGGTGGGGGGACTAAGGAGGGAAGAGAAGGTAGATGTATAATAATCCATTTGATGTGCTTGTTTAAAACTGTGCTGGGAGCCCTGGACTAGATTACTGGAATTACTAGATTACTGGATTAGGAACACAAGGTCCAAGTCCTTTCCTTGGGGAGGGGATTGATTTCATCATGTACCCAATGTCTTGGCTTTTCCAAAGTAATCATTTTTACCTTTTTATTATTCCTGCTCTTTGCTTCTCTCCAATTTACATATTGACAGTTTTTTAGAGCATCACACAGTTATTTTATTGTTACTGATAAGAGAGCTTTTTGCTTCAATTCTTTCTATTTATTTATTTTGTAAGTTCTTTAATTGTGACAGCTGCTCTCTGACAATCAGATTGGCTCATTTACTTTACTGATCACCTCACTGAGCATTATTCCGTTCTCATCCACAGTACCAAATTGGCTTTCTCTTCTTCCCAGTAGTTTCTGATGTGTTGCTAATTGTTTTGATTGGTGATAGTCGTATGGTGTTTAACACATCACTGCAAAGCAGATCTTTGAACTCCAGTGGCAAGGGGCTTCCAGTTGGATAATCAATTTTAAAAGTAATGCATCTATACATTTTACTGCACTATTTAATGATACAGTATGGATGAAGGCTATATTTGCATCCTGAGCCATTTAAAAAAAAAAAAAAAGCATAATACCACAGTAGTGATGTCAAAAAATGATAATT
>CM060249.1:98044199-98406699 GCA_030684275.1 Acipenser oxyrinchus oxyrinchus
GACAGTAAACTGTCTTCAGCAACCTCACCTTGTTAGCTGAGTTTGGCTGTTCCTCACCCAGTTTTATTCCTCCTACACAGCTGTTTCTGTTTCAGTTAATGATTGTGTTTCAACCTACATATTGAATTGATGATCATTAGCACCTGTTTGGTATAATTGTTTAATCATACACCTGACTATATGCCTACAAAATCCCTGACTTTGTGCAAGTGTACCTAGAAGAATTGATGCTGTTTTGAAGGCAAAGGGTGGTCACACCAAATATGGATTTGATTTAGATTTTTCTTCTGTTCACTCACTTTGCATTTAGTTAATTGATAAATATAATCTATTAACATGTCTATTTTTGAAAGCATTCTTACTTTACAGCATTTTTTTCACACCTGCCTAAAACTTTTGCATAGTACTGTATATATATATATATATATATATATATATATATATATATATATATATATATATATATATATATATATATATATCAACTTGTGTTCAGTAGGGTATAATACATAACCATATACAGTATATGTATGATGATATATATATATATATATATATATATATATATATATATATATATATATATATATATATATATATATATATATATATATATATATATATATATATATCAACTATGTGTTCAGTAGGGTATATATACATATACCATATACAGTATATGTATGATGAGATATATATATATATCAACTTGGAATGATTAATAAAAGTGCAGTTGAATGGTCCATCTCAAAGCATATCTGAAATATAATGGATGTAAAATATATTCAATTAAATTAAGAATAGTTGGTATTTGCATTCATCGCGTAAAACTACAAATCTAACCATTTGCAGGTAGTTTTCTATCGTTAAAGGGAAAACTAGAAGGGTTAATTCTGAGATATCATGCTCAAAACTGGAGATTTAAGCCCCCTTTATTATGCCTTTGATTACATTTATTAACGACTACGGGATCAAGTAAAAAGAAAACACCAGCTAAAAGGCAAGTGGTTATTTACTGCAGTGTTTATGGTTTTATTATGAAGGTGCTGGTCTCAGAATAAAGGAGCGTTTGCCCTCACAGTATGGTCGCCAAAGAGGACGTCTGTCAGACACCTCAATACAAATTATTCTGGTACCTGAGCTCTTTACTGGTTGTGAACTATAAAAACTCTTTTTAACATGCATTCATGTCAGAACGGTGGGGGTCACTTTGTTCAAATTTCCTATAAGTGTCTCGGCTGTGGGTGCCGCTGCAAGCTGGACTGCGGCAGACAATCCGTGGGAAACCTAACACTTGCGCTCCTTGCAGTCAGTGAAATACTCAGCGAGAACATTATAAATGAGTAGTGCTCGCTTTGCAGCTTGTGAGACGAAAATGCCAAGTGCTGTGTTGGTGGAGAGACGTTAAGGATGTTTATGAAAACTAAGCGGGTACAAACACAAACGTTTTGAACTGAAAGCATTTACGACCCTATACGGCAAATCCCGTTGCAGGTTTCATCAAGCTCCTGCATGAAGGTTCGATGAACAATTATCTCACAAGCGATGGTCAACGTGTCTGTAGCCTATATACTGTAGTTTCCTATTTTGTATAGTCCTACCTAATTAACCATTTACTGAGAAAATCGCACATTATTTTAAAGGTACAGTTGATAGATATTTACAGTTGACTATTTTAATGCTATAGGGATAGGCTAATGATAGGCCTATTGATGCCGCAGTGATGCCAAACTGGTAATATATATATATATATATATATATATATATATATATATATATATATATATATATATATATATATATATATATATATATATATATATATATATATATATATATATATATATATATATATATATAGGTATAGGTATCCTAAGCACAGTTAATTCTGGGAAACCAAGAACTCCTAATTCCCAAATTCCAAAAAAAAACAAAAAAAAAAACAAGGTATGACTGATTGATACGGTGTTAACAAGTGAGGCTTGCTTGCGTTTTTACAGTAGGGTATACCCTTTCACTGCACATGGGGCTGCGCTAAAAACAGACAAGTGTACAATGGTCTGATCTGATTGCGTTTAATCGCATTAAATATCAAATGAATGTGTCTTGTCGGATTATTGTCGCTAGAACCTTGGCAGAGGGAGGATTATTGCTAATACGATACGGTTTACTAATACGATATGATTAAAGCGCTACAACACAGAGATGTGTTTCTTTCTTGTTTTGTTTTTATGACACGGAGGCATTTTTCTGCAGGGGTGACTTATTGACTCCTTTATTATCACTAAATGAAAGAGAAATACGATGGGGAAATGACCGAATATAGTAACATAAAACTATTTAAACAGCACATCAATATGTCTCAACTGCATCAACAGTGTAGTTATAGTTTTATGTTGGAACAGATAATAAACATTATTATTATTATTATTATTATTATTATTATTATTATTATTATTATTATTATTATTATTATTTTAAGCTATTTAGACGCTCCAAAACCACACGTGTTACCAAAATAAACAATGCCAACTCTTAAACATGTATTTCTTCAAAATTCAGTAAAATGCAATAGTGTACAAATAACCTATTTTTAGAGTATGTCTGTAAATTTACAGGACAAAAATTATAGTAAACAGCCTCACTGACAGAAATGTACCTTCATCTAATATTTCTATCTAATGTTGTAGTTCTTTGTATAGATGTGTAGCACATTGTATATGATACAAGGGGTACTTTTAGATTTGTGGTTTATCGACAATGTCCTTCATTATTGAGCCCTGTTCCAAGCTCTACCTCGGCGGCAGTTGAGGTAATTAAGCCGTTGGAATGAAGCCCTGCTCTGGAAGGCCCCGAAGCAGGGCACTCTTGTAAACAAGATGCTGGGATGATTTTGAACTGGCAGTGTTATATCTTAATCTAACTGTATAAAAGGTTTTAATATTGTGTTCAAAAATATGTTCTTACAATAAAGTTTGCTCTAAAGTTATTATAATTTCCCTAACATTACTATTAACATATTTTGGGTGAATGCTGTCTTCCAGAGGTACACTTTCAGCTCTCAATGGTGATAACTAATTACGGTACAGTATTAAAAACAACGAAAATCGCTAGTGACATTTAGCTCCATCTCGTGGAGCTGTGTCTGAATTGCACACAATAGGCCAGAATTCAAAGTATTAGCTCCATTTACAGCAACTAACATTAACGTCTTGGGTTACATATTTGAAGTTTCCTGAAGTCCGTTTTGCCTTTCAGAAAAAAGAAAAAAAAAACTGTTGAAAACTTTGGCAAGTGCGATAAAATAACCTCCATAAAATATATAGCACTGTAACAACAACAACAACAACAACAACAACAACAACAATAATAATAATAATAATAATAATAATAATAATAATAATAATAATAATAATAATAATAATAATAATAATAATAATACACAACAAATATCCCTGAAGAGGCGTATAACGTTTCTTCGTCAAACTCGTGTTTGAAAACAAACTTTGGATAGAGGTATTTCTGATGGAAATGGCATTCATTTTTTAACATATCTTTGTTTGATTTTTAATCTATTTGTGAGATAATTAGCCTACTAATACCAGCATCAGAACACTTAGTTCCATGGTTTAAATGATCAGTACCTGGGAGAAAGGGCTTTAGTGCTGTAAACACTAACTGACCTAAGTTAAGGTCATTTTTAATATGTGTAGATGTGGTGCTGTGATGCGTAAATCTACCTGATATGTTAACTACAAATGTGGAACCAGCTCTGTCCGACATTTTCTATACAGGGTATACAGGGTGATTGGAAAGTTATGCTGCGTTGATGTGGTAATCCTACTTTCTAAGCACCCGCTACATAGCCACATTCTTGTAATTACCCAAGAACAGATTTGGAACGCGAATGTATCGGGACTTTTTTTTAGGAAACTATTGCCGTTTACAATGGCTCTCATCTGCAAAGGAAACACCTGCGTGATTGGCTGTCACGCCACGCAACACATACTAAACTGGTACCTGAATTCTGCACTGGTCGTTTAGCAAAAACAGCGCCTTTTAAAGTCTTTCAATGGAAGACCGTGACCGTCACCTTTTCACAATGAATTTACAAGTGTCACAGATTTCAGTGCCAGTGCTGCTGCTGCTGCAAAGCGACGGACATCCATGGGAATACCAACACTTGCGCGCCTTGAACAGACAGTACAATGGTGAACGTTATAAATGAGATGTTCTTGCCTTGCACATAGTCATGGTAAATTACATGTTATGGTATAAACCGGTGGGGAAGGTTTCCATGGTTCTGAGGATGGTTTAAATACAAGCTGCAGTACAATGCGGTTATGTGTGTATGTGTGCAGACCCGTAGGTAGGCTAGCCTTTGAATAAATGTGATTACGAGTCATTCAGGATAGCATTCAATATGTACAAAACAAACTAATCAAAAACACAATAATAATAATAATAATAAAAATAATAATAATAATAATAATAATAATAATAATAATAATAATAATAATAATAATAATAATAAATCGAACAGTTAGAACCGTTTAGTCTAAGTATAGCCTACCTACGTATTGTAAGTTAAACACGTCATTTTGCTGTATACCTTAATTTAATAGTGTTATTTTTATAATACGATCAAGTAAAACGTGGTGTGAATTACTTTGATAAGCCTATACATGCTGATGCCCTGCTGATGCCCATTCCTTAACCATAAGGAAAGGGCATCAGCAGGCCTATAGTTAGTCACGTGTATAGACTACATGTAGTTGCTGCATACAGCCTACAATATGACAGCACAATACAAAAACAGAAAACAAAATCATTAGAGTATAATATTCTAAGTGGAATCCCATATGGTATGTTGGTAAGGGATTCAAATGCTATACATGTCATATCTGTAATGTGTTTAAAAAACAAAACAGAAAGGCGTTTAAACGGGGCTCCTAAACCAAACTGAAGCGATACCGAAATGGGTGCACTGTAACATTATTTTAGCACAGCACGACCCGCCTATAGCCTAAATACACCCACAGCCTACAAACACGTTCTAACACTTAGCCTATCCGAAAACACATATTTTAAAATAATGTTTCACATATCAATAGTTACTTTTCAGGGTTACCTACTTAAGCACAATACTCTGTGCCGGTTGGCATGTTGTGTCTTGAGGCGCACTGACCTCGTACCTGAAGTTTGTGCTGGTGACGCATAGACAAGCCGTTCGCTGTTATTCATGCCGCGATTAAGGAGGTCAAAGTGTGTCAGCCCTGGGTGCTCGCGCAAGCAAAGGAACAGAGAATCCCTGGGAATCCAAACACTTGTGCTCGCAGTCAGCAAAACAGCCCACTAAGGATGTAAATAGGATGCACCCGCTTTGCAGATTGCCAGTCAAATTAGATTATATGGTCACACGTTTTGGAGTGTTTCGAAGTATTTCATCGAATGGATGATAAACAAATCCATTTGGAGTTGTGGAAAGAACGTTTTCTGTTCAAATGTGACTTGCATGCATTAAGGCTTATAATCGTGACATTAAATCATATATATATATATATATATATATATATATATATATATATATATATATATATATATATATATATATATATATATATATATATATATATATATATAATGTTTATTGCCTTATTGACCAATGAATAAGTAAAGCTACAACTTTTGTAAATCAAGGCAACGTAATGTTTTATTCAAGATGTTTTACACAACCCATTCCTATATTATAATTTAATGAACAAACAAACATTTGGAAACTATGATACATTAAACCAAAGGCAAAGTTCTATTAAAGAAAATTGATCGATCAAAGTCCAATCAACCAATCTTTCTGTCTAGCCTATTTGTCTGTAAGTCGGTCTATTGATTTGCTCACACAGACCTAATTAGTAACGATGAGAATATAGACAGATTCAGCAAACTGAACCTTTTGCAGAACGCATTTTAAAAAACACGCAATTCTTTCTTTAAAGCAATATTTTAACAATATAAAGTGTTTGTCCTGCGCCTACCATTTTCACATTGCATCTGAGATTGTTTTTTATGGCTGTCAGAATGCCCTACCCTCTTTTTTCAATTAGGGATACATCAATGTGAAGCAAGAAAGTAACACCTGTATCCATTAAGTTGATTATTTCTCTTCACCCATAACACGTCTGCATTAGCCTATCATAATTCATTATCTATTAATGCACAATCTTACAGGACTAGTTCCACATTCATCCTAGTCTTAAAATCACCAGTGGACAACCCCGTTTTGTGGGTGAAATAATTTGCAGCCGCCTCACCTGCTGCATTGGGAATACATTTATATTGTAGCGATCTCGGTTAACAGAGGCAGGCGCATCACACAGGGCGAGGCAATCCACACACAGGTGGAAGGCGGGCGTGAACCAGGGACCTCTCGCTCTGAAGTATAGCGCCGATACCGCTGTACAAAAGAGCCGGCTCTTTTGCAAGGAGCGTATATCGGGCTTATGTCTTTGTGTGTGATTACGTCACCTACCAGCCCTGCTGCTGCCTTCCCCCGTGCACGCTACAATATTATTACGTGCAGATTCTTCTTTTAAAAATCAGTTTTTGAAGATGGATAATCACCTTTTCAGGAGGTATCGATAAACGTAGTGAAGAAAATGTGCAGGATAAATGAGCAATACATGCGCCCAGTGCATTAATAGAACATGCGAAACTGTGTGGTAACACTTGAAGCAATGCGTTACAATATTTATATTACAAAGGAGTTTGCTATAGTTTGGCTTCTGACTTTAAAAAAACCCAAAGTGATATTGAATAAATTCACATGCATAGTTTAACCCACTCAGTCTCTTACAGTTTGATCCTGTATCGGACCTTGCTCATGTCCAAATATATTGAATTGCACAGCCCAGTCTTGTTTCAAACTGGTTCTAATTGTTACTGAACCAGGGCTATATTGTATGTTTAAACATACAGGTATGGATCCATTTTTCAGAAGGCTCGATAGCATGTAAGAAATAAAGGTTATCGTTATGCGTGTTTGTTGTATTAGATAATAGTATCAATACTCAGCATAACATGTAACACTTTACTGTAACTTACAATCAACGATGTTACTTCACTATTATTTGAATATCCGTATTTAGCTTTAAATGACTACAATAGTATTTGTTGGGTTAACTCATTGGCCATAATTGGTTTCCCCCTGATGCTTAATTGACTACGCGTGAAAGGTGACAGATTTAGGCTAATTGCCCAAATCCAAATATGAAAAGAAACTGATTTGTTTGAACTGGCTCAGATTAGCAATAACTCAATTGAAGATGCACTAGGAAACGGGACCATTAAGAATATACATGCTATTAAAACATGATCTCGCGAGATCCCATGCGTGAGTTCCATGTAGAACTATCAGATCCATAATTAGATGGGTCAAGTTTTTCACATTTGGAAACCCCTACCTAATGCAGGGCTCTCTGGTCCTGGGGACCCCATGTGTCTTCCAACTGAGCTCTCAATTACTTAACTAAACCCTTAATTGAACTCATATTTCGCTTAATTATACCATTATTTATTTATTTATTTTTACTTGTTTTCAACTCTTAAACAGTTGCAGCTTTCAAGTTAGCTATAATATTTTATAAGTAACGTGAGCTCTGCAACCTTCTAGGAGCCAACAACAATTAAAAAGGTCTAATTAAGCAAATTATTAGTTCAATTAAGGGTCTAGTTAAATAACTGAGAGCTCAGTTGGAATGAAAACCAGAAGACACACGGGGTCCCTAGGAGCAGGGTTGGGAAGCCCTGTCCTAATGCTTATTAGGAGTCATCTAGATTTAGAAATACTGAAATAAACTCAATAAATGCAATGTATTACATTTATTTCAGTATTTCTAAATGTAACATTATCGAGTGTTTAATGCTAGTTGTGGATGAGCGATCTCAGGTTCAATATGGGATTTCTTGACTGTCTTCCAGCGACTCACAAAACAGAAAGCACGCGAGAGCTGCATGTGCAGTATATATTATAGATCAGCATACATATATTTATTTCCATTGCTTACTTGAGGCAGTTGTGTTGCTTAAAATTAGATTATTACTACACTGTATTACTACGGACCGTGCTACTCACTGGATTTGCTATTCTCTAGTGCCACCTTGCTGCCATTTCCCATATAGCATTTTTTTAAGCAACAAAACATTATCACATTCAAGGCATGCATACTCACATACTCTACACTAAAAAAAAAACCCAAACAAAAAACCTAACCATTCCATTTAACAGACGTCGAGATGAGCAATATAATCCTGGTCTGGCAATGCGAAACAAGCAATGTGATTGGTGGAGCAAGGTTCGCTGTCCGTATATTATTATTTGTTTATTTGGCAGAAGCCTTTATTCAAGGCGACCTACTGAGACTAGGGCGTGTGAACTATGCATCAGCTGCAGAGTCACTTACAATTATGTCTCACCCGAAAGACGGAGCACAAGGAGGTTAAGTGACTTGGTCAGGGTCACACAATGAGTTAGGGGCTGAGGTGGGATTTGAACCAGGGACTTCATGGTTATAATCCTTTTTCTTTAACCACAAGACCACACAGCCTACTAAAATTGGATAGGGACAGTTGGAGCCTTGTCACGTATTCAAAATCACTGTGCTACCCCAGAATTTAAAGAACCAGTAGCCATCTTGTTCACAGTTACAGATGTACAGTAACTTGAAAACTGAGTGACCAAAAAATACCAAAAGTAGTAAGTAGCCATGTCGAATCTTTATAAAACACTAAGGGATTTCTATGGAAATGTAAGAAATACCCATGGAGAAAAAAATATACAATTTCAAGCTACAATTAGACTCTGAGCTGGAATAAACCGCTGTTTAAATGAAAACAAAACTGGGAAATCTGTCAATATACACACCCACCCCAACTTTGTCACTTCAAACAATGTCTTTGCAAATTAACTCAGTGCCGTCTCAACTCTGCCCCCTGTGGATCTTTTCAGCGGCACCCAGCTCTCTCCAAACGACAGCCGGGTTCTGAGGTTGCTGTTGGGGCTACTCTGGCTAGCCTCTGCCTCGCTGTGTAGCGGTCCGAGGGAGCCCAGATCCAGGGGAACTCCGCATTGCGTCGCTCTCAAAACCCTCCGCTACTGGTCATGTGTGCTTTTAAAAAACAAAAATCATTTTTACCCCGTGGAGTATTAATAGAGTTTGTTTTATTAATTTTAAACCGTCCATTGTGTATGTTTACGGACCCCTGGGGATCAAGGATTACCTGTGCAGGGATATTAATAGTTATATTTGGCCACAAAGGTCCTTGCCCTTTTAAGTATTTTGTTATAATTAACAATTATATAATTATATAATTAACGCCACTGACTTATAATTTTGTTATAAGTCAGTGGCGCAATGGAATTTTAGGCTTTGTGCTTTTTTGAAAATACACTCGCATTACAGCTTGTTAAGCAATTGAAATTAATAATTGATTCTGTTTTGCAAATAACGCCATATTTTCAAAAGGTGCAAAATTCACTCGCTAATTAACAGTGAGCTGTGTCCGGGCTACTGAGCTGTAGGTCTGCAACGGAGAGTATCGAAGCGCTTCCAGTTCTTCAGCTGCAACACGAGAGGGAAGGGATGAGGAAAAAACGACCCTACACATTCAGCTAGCCTATTGCATATAAAGAATATGAATATTAATACTGCATCAGAGAGTACCTTGTGATATTGAAATAAATTATTATAAATATTAGTATTATTATTATTTAGTCGTTTAGCAGATGCTTTTATACAAAGTGACACAGAGACTAGGGGGTGCATCACAACGTTAGGTCCCAGAATCTTTTTTGGACTGCTTTATGTTACCGTTTTATGGAAGAGGTTGCGGTTATTTTTTCCGTTATATCCTTCCATATTTTAAATTTAGCAGTGGCTGCGGACCTTTTGCAGAAAATAACAGTTTTATGTAAAACATAAAAGAGCAAAAGCTCAACTTGGGAAAGGCCATTGCACACTGGATCCGATAACGCATCCGAATTTAACATGAGTCTAAACAGAAAAAAACGATCGCGTGCATTTTCTATTGCACTTGCACACTGAGTGCGTAATTGTCGAACGACGGTGATGCGTCAATTTTGGAATCAAAACAAGTTCGATTTGATCCAATTTGACGTGTTAAAAATTACATTGACTGGTGAAAAACGACTGTGAAGACACGTGGATTCCTGCAGTTCCCTGAACAAAATGGAAAAACTAATTGTGTATGTCGCCAAACAAAAAATACTTTATGAGAAATCCAACAAGACATTGCCATGGACGGGCATGAATTATATTGTAACGGCGGGTCCAGACGCGCGCTGGAGAAAGGGGCGGGGCCGGCGCGCTGACTGTTCAGCACCAACCTGGAAGGGCGCGCCCTGCGGATCGGGAGTGTGGTCAGCGCGCTGGAGTGAACGGGAGAACCCAGCCTGTACTTTTCCATCCAGCGAGGTTACCTGTGGTCAGGCTGGGGCCCCACCCCTTTCCTTCCAGAATGTTCTGATCCCTGGACTGAGGCTCCTGGGCTGGGGGTTTTCCATCCAGCTGCCATTTGGGGAAATTCCAGCTGGGTGAGGTGTCCATTCTGGATTGGCTGGAACGAGCACTGCCTCCCTCCAGCTCTCTTATAAAAGGGGCTGAGAGCAGAACAGGTGAACAACAGCTAACGACAAGGAAAGCTAAAGAGAAGAGAGAGCCGACTTGTAAAAGCGCAAGCTGCGGCTGACAGCAGCTTTGTTTAGTGATTATTGAAACTAAAACAAAATAAAAGTTTAGCCTTGAACTCCTGGCCTTGTGTCCTTCTTCACATTGCCACATTGGTGTCATAGTGGGACGGTGTGGGTGCTCAAGAAGGAGCACTGTGCCCTGCCTACTGACCGTTGCCCCAGAGCAGCAGTCTGACAGCGCTGCGTTGAACAAGGCCCTTCAGAGTCGGTTTGGCAGCAGCCAACAGCCAGGCTGCTGCACAATGAACTCCGAGGTCGGACAAGGAGGGCAGGGGAATCCCTCTGCAAGCTGGCAACCGCTATTGAGATTCTAACCTAACACGCATTTGTCCACATGCCTTCCGTCGTGCAGGAGGAGCTGGCCAGGGACCAGTTTGTGGAGGCTATTGGCAGTGGAGCAGGCGCAAGAGAGGGAGGTGGTCTGGGCTACGGAGCAACAGGGATCCGCGGGATGAAGCCAACCAGCTGTCTGGACGACAGCTTGAGACGGGGATGTCTGCCCCCAGTGAGGCGCCAACGGCATGGCTCCCAGAGGTCATCGCTCTTCTCACAGCGGTAGCTGCCCATGACCCAGGAGTCAGTCCACGGCAACCTCTCATCTGCTGGGGCTGTGGACAGCCTGGTCATTGCAGCGCCGAATGTCAGACGAGGCTTCGTACTGAGGGAGCTAAGGGCCCCCTCTTGACGTCAGAAAACTTTTAGGGGTTTGCTTGAATGGGGGAAGGCGGATCCTGCCAAGTACCCCTGTCGCGGCGGAGCCGGTCAACCCAGTGATGGTGGTTGGGAGGACCTCGGTGGGCAACCACTGTCATGTTCCGATCCGTATTGAAGGGGTGCCCTGGTAGACACAGGCTCGACGGTCACCCTAGTGCGGTCGGACATCCTACAGCAAAGCCAGTGGGGGCCTTCTCCGGTGGAGGAGCCCAGTTGCGGACAATGACGGGGGAGCTGACACCGATGGGGGGGAAAGGGGACATTGACCATCCACATCGGGAGACAGGTGTTGAAACACCCAGTGTGGATTGCCCCAGTCCAAGACCCGTGCATTCTTGAAGCTGGATTTCTTAAGACGTATCGGCGGCCAGCCCGAACTCTGGGGGTACTCCGTATTCCTGGTGAACCAGCTCTTGCTCTGGCAGGACCTAGGGCACCAGTGCCGGCTCCAGGGAGACAGCAAGTACAGAAACACCCTTCCTCGGGTCTCCCAGCTAGTCACTAACTGCAGCTGGACATCACTCATGTTCCGGCTAGCCGGAAGAAGAGGACTCGCCCGTCAGGTCGGTCTCACCGGAAACGGGGGGGCCGTATCCATCTACCTCGACCAGAGGAGCTGCCTGAACAGTGCTCTCAGCCAGCCACCACCACCACCTTCTCCATGTCCCCGAGCCAGCGGCCAAGGGTCTCTCCTCGGCCACGAAGTGTAGAGGAAACCGCTCACAACAATCACAGTCTGGCAGCTTAATTGCGAGGGGCTTTGCCCAGAGCAACAAGGCCAGCTTCGGGAGCTGTTGTTGAGATTCCGTCACAGCTTCGCTGATAATGCTGAGGAAGCGAGCTGGACACACCTGGTCCAGCACAAAATCGACACGGGGGCTGCCGTGCCGAATAAACTGAGACCCCATCGTGTTCCGCTGGCTCGTCAGCCGGAGACGGAGAAAATCTTGCGGGGAATGCCTTATGCGGGTCTGCTGAAGCTTTCTGAAAGTCCCTGGATGGCCCCGGTGGCCATGGCCCCTAAAAAGATTGGAGAATGGAGATTCTGCGTGGACTACTGCCAGTTGAACAAGGTCACTAGGAAAGACTCCTACTCGCTTCCCCGCATAGAGAATTCCCTGGACCTGGTGGCTGGTTACTCATGGTTCACGTCCTTGGACCCAAGGAGTGGCTACTGGCAGGTAGCCCTCACCCCTGAAGCATGACCAAAGACCGCCTTTTCCACCGGGAAGGGTCTATGGCAGTTCCGGGTGGTGCCATTTGGACTCTCCAATGCTCCTGCTACTTTTGAGTGGGCGCTAACTGGCATCGCCCGGCAGCGCTGTCTTGTTTACCTGGACATCCTGCTGGTGCATGGCCCCAGGTTCGAAGAGGCCCTTGCATCCCTCCAACAAGAGCTACAATGCAGCAGGTCTGAAGCTGAACCCAGACAAGTGTCAGTTCATGAGGAAGGAGGTCACCTTCCTCGGACACTGGGTTGGGGGTCAGGGCATCAGCACAGAGGTGGACAAGATGTGCTGCCTTGTTGTTTTCCAGTTAAATGGAAGTCCAGACTATTGAAATGTGTCTAATTGGCTTGTTAATTAACCTGAAAATCAATTGTTGTTTCAATTAAACCGGTATAAGCAGGAATTGCAAGGGTGTTGTGAGTAGGAGAAATTAACCTGCCTCTTGTAACGGTTTTGAACTGCTGACCCTAAACACTACAGGCAGACACACTACAATTTCACTAATGGGGAACCCTCCCTAGCGGGGTTTGCACACATACAATGTGCCTATTTGACAGGTAGGGGTCATTCATTACACTTGAAAATCGAGACGTATAATTAGTGGCAATAAATAAATAAATAAATAAATAAATAAATAAATAATCGCAGTGCAAATGCATTGCAACCTCTATCTTCTCTCTAAAAATGTCCTTTCTGAAAATTAGGCTGATTATTCTTTGTGTCTGTTTCGCACTTCCCTTTAAAAATGCATATTGGAATTATAGGCACTGTACAGCATTGTGTAGATATTAGAGCCGCAAAGTGTGCCTCACCCAGATTTTCACTGGGAGCTGCACTTGAACTGCTCCGCGAGTCGCATGTCAGTTTGGCCACCTTTGATCATTATATTGATAGATCTGTTTACCAGATCATTTTGGACCAAGCCCTTCTGTATCGGAGCTGAGAAACAGAGAGAGTTTTGGATTGTGTGGCTGTCGACAGTATTGCTAGGGACTATAGACATTCTTTACCCAAACTGGGGTCTGTTATCCCCCCTACAACCCCCAAGCAGACAAGAACGCAAAGGGGTACTTCAGAACGAAACCAGTCCCTCCTCTACTCAAGAGAACAGGCCAGTGTATTCCTTGTTTTTACTGTTAGTTTACTGTTGCTATGTTTCTGAATTTTGAAGTTAAAGCTGTCACATTCATTAAAAGTCAGGTAAGACATATTAATAGAGCATTAGGCGTAATATTGTATTGTGTATAAGATTAACTCTTTGTTGGATATTCAGTTTATATGCAGGTCCATACCAGACACTATAATCAGATGCTACGAAACAAGTTACCTGTTGTGTTGAATACTTTTTAGCCTTGTGGTGGAACATCGCTCCACAGTCGACTTGCTGGTCGCTTCAGTGATAATGGAGCTGCTGCCCTCTGTGTGTATATATAAAGATGATAGCAAATGTGTTTCCTGTGGAAACTAGGTGTCAGTCTAGGGAGGTGGTGCACAATTCCAGTCCTCAATGTCCGGAGCTCTCCCCTCACGGTCTGTGTTCTACCTGTGCCCTAAATTACTTAAATTACTCTAAATTACCACTTTATGCTGGATCAGATTTGTGCATGTCTGGTTATAGGGTTATTCCATCTCATGTAGGAGAACAATTTTACTGGCATATGACAGTTTCATATTGAAAATTCCATGCCTTCCCCAATTTGTATCATGAAAACTGAATAATCCAGAATTTCATCTCTCTTGTCCTAACAGTGTGCAAGATGCAGTGTGCAGCATGGTATTTGGGGGATTAGCTGTTCCCCTGTAGTGTGGACTAAACCATTTGGGCAGACAGTTGTTTAATAGCTCAATCTATCAAAGAGCTGATTTTATAAATTCAGCTTTACATCAGTGTCATTTTTACGATTACAAAAAGCCATGATAACAAGTTGTTTTATCATCCATTATTTTACAGTAATTTCCTTGTTTGTAAAGCTCATAGACAAACTTCCCTTATTAAGTTTGCATATATTTTGCTGGGCCTCCATAAATAGTTGTGCTTAAGTTAATACATTTAGTGAATAACACATTACACATTCAATATTATAATTACAAAATCAGAAACCAAAAAACTTGAGACTGCTTAAGAGATCCTGTATTATGTTGCTTAGTTGTTTGGAAAAATCATGCCCATTGATCAGGTGTTAGCTGTCCATTTTGTATGCAATAAAAAAATAAAAAATGAAAAAAAAAAAAATATATATATATATATATATATATATATATATATAGAGAGAGAGAGAGAGAGAGAGAGAGAGAGAGAGAGAGAGAGAGAGAGAGAGAAAGTACCTGTTTAATGTGGTAGTTTGTTTGAAGCAGTGGCCAACTGGAATGCCCAGTCCCTGACCACATTCCGGCGCCTCCTCAAGACTCACCTCTTCAGAAAGCACCTGTAGAACTCCTCTGTTCTTCCCCTGGGACACTTATCACCCTTCCTTAAATGCGCTTTACTTGCTCTTATCTGCCCCCTATTTTACTGCATTTAATCCTGTACTTCAGAGTACTGTAATCTGCCAAGTGTTTAATCTGTAGTATTTTGTATTTAATCATATCCTGATGTAACTATCACTGACACTTACCTGCTGTATTATTGAATTGTATTTTGTCACACTTGTACTTGCTTGAACCAAAGTCATTGTATTTATCTTGCTTTTAACTGTATTATTACTTGTACTATGATACTTGAAATGTATTTGCTTACGATTGTAAGTCGCCCTGGATAAGGGTGTCTGCTAATAAATAAATAATAATAATAATAATAATAATAATAATAATAATAATAATAATAATAATAATAATACAGAAGCCTGTAGGTTTGCTCCTATTGCTCCTATTGGGTGTGTCATAGCCTACTGTTTTATTATTTAATCCAAATGCATGTTGTGTTTAAATCTGACTAGAAAAACATCATTAAATCGATGAAGAACGTTTTGAAGAGACGAGTTTTCATTTTTTCAGTTTTAAACTCTAATTTTGTTGAGTAATAGGAATTAGGAGAGATGTGAAAATGAAAATAACCATTGTTAATATTACCAATTAAATAAACCTACTTTGTTTGTTAAATGCATATACCTACAAATATTCTGCATCAATTTCAAGAACAAATTTACAACATCACTGCACATTACATTATGCAGACCCATTGATCAAGATCCAAAACATCTGGACTATTCTGGTGTCTCGGATGTGGTTACTCTATGACATGGCAGTCAAATCGGTAAATTGGGTCCTCATTCAAAAGTGCCTTTATAGAAGTAAAAGCCAGCGCCATATAATATCTGACACTTTGGATAAAGTTTCCTTTTGTTGTTTTCTGGCAATAAACCTCTGTGTACTATAGTGCTGGAGCTAAAAAAAGACACTTTTGATTATTAAACACACATAAGAACATAAGAACATAAGAAAGTTTACAAACAAGAGGAGGCCATTCAGCCCATCTTGCTCGTTTGGTTGTTAGTAGCTTATTGATCCCAGAATCTCATCAAGCAGCTTCTTCAAGGATCCCAGGGTGTCGGCTTCAACAACATTACTGGGGAGTTGGTTCCAGACCCTCACAATTCTCTGTGTAAAAAGTGCCTCCTATTTTCTGTTCTGAATGCCCCTTTATCTAATCTCCATTTGTGACCCCTGGTCCTTGTTTCTTTTTTCAGGTCAAAGAAGTCCCCTGGGTCGACATTGTCTATACCTTTTAGGATTTTGAATGTTTGAATCAGATCGCCGCGTAGTCTTCTTTGTTCAAGACTGAAAAGATTCAATTCTTTTAGCCTGTCTGCATATGACATGACTTTTAAACCCGGGATAATTCTGGTTGCTCTTCTTTGCACTCTTTCTAGAGCAGCAATATCCTTTTTGTAACGAGGTGACCAGAACTGAACACAATATTCTAGATGAGGTCTTACTAATGCATTGTAAAGTTTTAACATTACTTCCCTTGATTTAAATTCGACACTTCTCACAATATATCCAAGCATCTTGTTGGCCTTTTTTATCGCTTCCCCACATTGTCTAGAGGAAGACATTTCTGAGTCAACATAAACTCCTAGGTCTTTTTCATAGTTCCCTTCTTCAATTTCAGTATCTCCCATATGATATTTATAATGCACATTTTTATTGCCTGCATGCAATACTTTACACTTTTCTCTATTAAATGTCATTTGCCATGTGTCTGCCCAGTTCTGAATGCTGTCTAGATCATTTTGAATGACCTTTCCTGCTGCAAAAGTGTTTGCCACTCCTCCTATTTTTGTGTCGTCTGCAAATTTAACGAGTTTGCTTACTATACCAGAATCCAAGTCATTAATGTAGATTAGGAATAGCAGAGGACCTAATACTGATCCCTGTGGTACACCACTGGTTACCTCGCTCCATTTTGAGGTTTCTCCTCTTATCAGTACTTTCTGTATTCTACATGTTAACCACTCCCTAATCCATGTGCATGCATTTCCTTGAATCCCTACTGCGTTCAGTTTGAGAATTAATCTTTTATGCGGGACTTTGTCAAAGGCTTTCTGGAAATCTAAATAAACCATGTCGCATGGTATGCAATTATCCATTTTCAATGTTGCATCCTCAAAAAAGTCAAGTAGGTTAGTTAGACACGATCTCCCTTTCCTAAAACCATGCTGTCTGCCTCCCAGGATATTGTTACCATATAGGTAATTTTTCATTTTGTTTTAGATTTAGATTTGTTTACTTTTGGGATGTAATTGTTTTGTGCCTCTAGTACTACATTTTTAAAAAACAGCCATCCTTTTTCTGTGGATGTTTTCTGTATTTTACTCCAATCTACTTCTGTTAGTCTGTTTCATACCTTCATAGTTTGCTTTTCTAAAATTATAAACCTTAGTTTTAGTCATTATTTTGGGGGTTTTAAAAAATACTTCAAATGAGACCATGTTGTGGTCTGAGTTTGCCAATGGCTCTCTGACCTCTGTTTTAGTTATTCTGTCTTCATTATTTGAAAAGACTAAATCAAGGCATGCCTCCCCTCTAGTCGGTGCCTTGACAAATTGCGTTAGGAAGCAGTCATTTGTCATTTCCACCATTTCAATTTCGTCCATCGTGCCCCCATCGGTTTTCCCATTTTATATGGGGAAGTTAAAATCCCCCATTAGTATGGCTTCTCCTTTTCTACACGCATTTCGAATGTCATTGTATAACAGATTATTTTGCTCAGCGTCTGAATTTGGCGGTCATGCTCCTATTGTTATGCCCTTTGAATTTGTGTCCATTATTCTGACCCATATTGATTCTGCATTGTTTTCTTTATCCTGATTTAACACCTGGGCTTCAAGACAATTTCTTATGTATAGCGCTACCCCTCCGCCTCTTCTGTGCTGCCTGTCTTTCCTATATAGTGTGTACCCACTAATATTATATTCGTCTCCATCACTCTCAGACAACCAAGTTTCTGTAACACCTATCACATCATAGTTACTTGTTAGTGCAGTAGCTTCAAGTTCTAACATTTTGTTTCTGAGACTTCTAGCATTAAGATAAATACATTTAATAAATACATTATATATGTTTATGATAGGCAACTATAACTGAAGAGCAGTTCCTGAAATTACAGTCAAAGAACCTTAACACAGACAAAACTGACAGCCAATATATATATATATATATATATATATATATATATATATATATATATATATATATATATATATATATATAGTGCCGTGTAAAAGTATTTGCCCGCCTGATTTTCTCCATTTTTGCATATTTTTCACATTGCATTTGGTCACATTTTTTTGTGGGTTGTAGTAGTATATAGAGGGAGTCTGAGAGAAAAAATGACACCAAAGTTTGGTGCTTCTTTCATTTGTTTGGTGTGCAAGGTAATCAAACATGCAATCTTCAGGTGTGAAAAAGTTATTGCCCCCCCTAGTTAACTCAACCCAATTAAAGGGATAATTAGGGTCAGCTGTTTGAGTACTTTGGTTAACAACCAGGCCTGATTTGGGCCAGACCTGCCCAATATAAATCTGACTAACTTTGGCCCTTACCAGCAGAGTGAAGTTGTCAGCACACAGGTTCTAGAGGCACATCATGCCACAAAAAAAAGAAATTCCTGAAGACCTCTGGAAAAAAGTTGTTGATGCCTATCAGTCTGGAAAGGGTTACAAAGCCATTTCTAAGGCTCTGGGGCTCCACCGAACCACACTCAGAGCCATATTGTCCAAATGGAGAGTTTGGGACAGTAGTGAATCTTCCCAGGAGTGGCCGTCCTGCCAAAATCTCTCCAAGAGCAAGGCGTAAAATCATCCAGGAAGTCACAAAGAACCCTAGAACAACATCCAGGGATCTGCAGTCCTCTCTCGCCTCGGCTAAGGTCAGTGTTCATGACTCCACCATCAGAAATACACTGGGCAAAAATGGGATTCATGGCACAGTAGCAAGGCGGAAACCATTGCTCACTAAGAAGAACATGAATGCTCGTCTCAAGTTTGCCAAAAAGCACCTGGATGATCCTCAAGAGTTCTGGAACAATGTTCTATGGACAGATGAGTCAAAAGTGGAACTTTTTGGCCGACATGGACCCGTTATGTCTAGCGAAAACCAAACATTGCATTCTACAGTAAGAACCTCATACCAACGGTCAAGCATGGTGGTGATAGTGCATGGTTTGGGGATGCTTTGCTGCATCAGGACCTGGACGTCTTGCCATCATTGAAGGAACCATGAATTCTGCTCTGTATCAAAGAATTCTACAGGAGAATGTCAGCCCATCCATCCGTGAGCTGAAGCTGAAGCGCAGCTGGGTCATGCAGCAAGACAATGATCCAAAACACACAAGCAAGTCTACATCAGAATGGTTGAAGAACAAGAAATTTAAAGTTTTGGAATGGCCTAGTCAAAGTCCAGACCTAAACCCCATTGAGATGTTGTGGTAGGACCTGAAAACGAGCAGTTCATGCTCGAAAACCCACAAATGTCACTGAGTTGAAGCAGTTCTGCATGGAGGAGTGGGCCCAAATTCCTCCACAGCGCTGAGAGAGACTAATCAATAACTACAGGAAGCGTTTGGTTGCAGTTATTGCTGCTAAAGGTGGCGTAACCAGTTATTGAGTCTAAGGGGGTGATTACTTTTTCACACAGGGGCATTGGGTGTTGCATAACATTCTTTAATAAATAAATTAAATATGTTTTATCAAATTTTTGTGTTATTTGTTCACTCAGGGTCCCTTTTATCTAATATTAGGTTTTGGTTGAAGATCTGATAACATTCAGTGTCAAAATATGCAAAAATGTAGAAAATCAGACAGCGGGCAAATACTTTTTCATGGCACTATATATATATACAGTGTATATATATATTTTAGCTCAAAGAGCCAGCTGCCCAACGTTTCGATATGTTGTACATACCTTGTACATGTATAATAGGATTGCTCCTTGAAAGGTCATTCAAAATGATCTAGACAGTATTCAGAACTGGGCAAACACATGGCAAATGACATTTAATAGAGAAAAGTGTAAAGTACTGCACGCAGGCTATAAAAATGTGCATTATAAATATCATATAGCAGATACTGAAATTGAAGAAGGAATCTATGAAAAAGACCTAGGAGTTTATGTTGACTCAGAAATGTCTTCATCTAGACAGTGTAGGGAAGTTATAAAAAAGGCCAACAAGATGCTCAGATATATTGTGAGAAGTGTTGAATTTAAATCAAGGGAAGTTATGTTAAAACTTTACAATGCATTAGTAAGACCTCACCTAGAATATTGTGTTCAGTTCTGGTTACCTCGTTACAAAAATGATATTGCTGCTCTAGAGTGCAAAGAAGAGCAACCAGAATTATCCTGGGTTTAAAAGGCATGTCTTATGCAGACAGGCTAAAAGAATTGAATCTATTATATAAACTAAATATAGCTGCTTTGTATATTTCACAAGAAAATTGTGTGGCGGTGTTATGATTTGGAATGGGGGGTAGGTTGAGGCCATCAAACACATTTGATTTCACTTGTGAACCTGATTCAAACTGGCACCAGAGAGGCAGTTAGTGCTTTCTATGGGGTTGAATGGATCTCCCCGTACCCGACTGGGATAAGTCACATCTGCAATTTGATGGTTGATTCAATCCAGCTGTAATATGCTCTAATAAAATCCAGCTTTGACTTATCCTGGATTCGATCAAATCAACCCCTCAGCCGTTTTGCATATGCATTACCTAGATGTGTCTCCAATGTGCAGTTATAAAAGAAACACAGGATAACACACATGTATTTGAAAGTCAGTACATATCTGCTATTACTTTAGGTCAAAGGAAACTCAGCTTATATGCATTTCTCTTGGGTTATCTGTTTGCACTTGTTCTTCCTGGGTCATTTCACCTCAGCAGTGTCTTCTGGGTCAAAGCATTTTACTGGCTAAAAGCATGTCAATTCAATAAGGGAAGCAGCTGATTTGTTATTTACAGGAAAGAAGCCTGTGAAGGGATGGGGACAAGTCCACTCTCCAGGATGGATATGCACTGCTGCAAACCAGGATAGAGTACAGAAGCCAGTCAAACAGCATGACCACCAAGCTGAGATTCCGAGTCCTCAGTTCTATCCACTAGACGCCAATGTCTTCTTTGAATCGGGATCCAGCAATCAAATGGGGCTTCAACCAGTTTCAGTTAATTTGTGTCTTATGTTCTTTTTACATTCATTTAATAGATGTTGGACTGCAGCACAATTTCTGTAACGAGGATTGTAAATACCTCCTTGGTTTATTAGTAGCATGAGCAAATGTATTCTTTGCCACTTGAAATCTAAATAGCAAACACTGAAAACCCATGTTGCCCGCCACACTGAAGACCATGAAACCTCTTTCTCAAGAGGTAGGAAATGCTGTGATGAATAAAACATTTTAATCTATATGAAACAAACAAAAAGGAATTTTAGAACATGTACAGAAATTGATTCAATTTGCATGATAAAATGACCTTTTTTTTACATGTATAAGGTCTTAGTATTGATGATGAAATATCTACAGTTTTCTTACCAAGCAAAGTCTCTGAATTTGAAATAAAATGGTAGAGAATTAAGATGTCTTCTACAGAGCATTCAAAATGACATCTTCATGTGTGCAAACCATTGCCTACTAAATGATTATTATTATTATGTAACCAGATAATATGCATTCAATTCTGACAACATGATAATGGCAAAACGATGGAAACAGGTGTTACTGGTGATCCGCATTCCACAACATCCAGGGGCATTGGAAGGTAGGTATTCGAACAACATTTGCTAAGACGAGCAAAGGAAGATTACCTTCAGCCACAGGGAGGCAGAGAATGTAGACGGCAAAGACAATAAAGTACTACAGTGTATTTACAAGACATGAAGCAAGCCAGCCACTGACTCTCATACCACTGTTCAGACTATTATTAGAGTCTGGATCCTAGGTACCTGATAGACTTGTTTTAAACAACTCTTTTTTCTGTACATTTAAAAATATTTCATCATTATGTGGGAAGTCATAATTTGACAAATATCGGCTATGAAATCATGTAACATTCCTTTTTTTATTATACATATTGTAAGTTGAAACTGTGAATACTTAACTGTATCTCCTTTCTTTATCAGTCAAGAACACAATGCCAGAAGACATTCACAACCATATGCTGACTAGCACTTCAACTCATTTTTTTTTCGGGGCTTTTGTTTTAAATGTTAGAAGACCAACAGCATGGGAAACTGGAGCCCTCGGTTTACCCACAGATTAAGTAAGATGCAAATAGCTGCAAGGTCCAATTCCTCCCACTGTCCCAGTCTGAACCCTGACCCAGAGGTGAGAGGTCATTGAGTCTCCATGTCTGCAAACTCATTCGCTTGGGGCTTCAGGACTGACCCACTCTGTGGTTCAGGGAGTGAAAGGGCACTGCTTTTAGCCTCTGAGCCACCCAGCCCCCTGACTGTATGATCTTTGAGCAGACGGTTATTTGAGAGTGCATCACAGCAAACCCTGCTGTTTTTGGAGAATGCCCAGCCCACTCATTTGTCAATGAAAAACATGCATACATATACGTCTCAAAGGATTTACAAAACTTTTTGAATCATGATCTAAATGCAATGGTGTGTAAGGTTTGAAGGTATCATGAATTAACACCATGCCTAGCAGGGGTAACATGCATATGTGTATTTTATCAGAAGCTTGGATAATATTATATAGCGTTAAACTGTTTAGGATGTCAATGTGAAACCTCAATTTATTTTGGAAGTCAGTTGATACTGCCGTTCCCTCTAGAGAAAGTGTTAATTGTGTCCAACCAAACTCCGTCTACTGCACTCAAGCCCAGGCTTCCAGAGATGAAAGGCCTAAAAGGTAGTACATTTACTGTCATAAAAACAACAGGCTGTAAATGTGGATACTGGTAAATGAGAAATACAGCATGCTAACTACAGCTTTTGGCATCATAATATTGACTTATTTTTTTTTCCCAACACATTTTTCAGTTTGTAATTATTTTGAAGTGGGTTTGAAGGTTAACGCAACACTGTTGATGCAGAATCTCTGTCCTGTAGGCTCTGGTCCATCATCAAAGACATGACCAAGGTGGGCGTCACACTGTAAAGGGGACAGGAAGTCAGGAAGAAAATGATCAGCCGCAGCTAATTACTGTGCAATTCTCAATGTTATTATTATTATTTATTATTATTATTTATTTCTTGTCCGACGCCCTTATCCAGGGCGACTTACAGTTGTTACAAGACATCACATTATTTTTTACATACAATTACCCATTTATACAGTTGGGTTTTTACTGGAGCAATCTAGGTAAAGTACCTTGCTCAAGGGTACAGCAGCAGTGTCCCCCACCTGGGATTGAACCCACGACCCTCCGGTCAAGAGTCGAGAGCCCTAACCACTACTCCACACTGCTGCCCCACAATGTCTAATGAACTGCAAACAAACCTGCTTTTAACAAGTATGTTACACGACATATCCCCCGTCACGGCTGCAGATAAAAGAATTAGAGCCATCGGTAACACGAAATTCATGTGCAGATGTCAAAATATAAGATTGACATACAGATAATGTAGGCCCTAAAACGTGCCCAAAATTTACTGCTTCACCCAACAGTTTGCACTGTTTTTTTAATGTCTATAGGTCACATCTGGGGGGAAACTTTTACTGGACAAAAACAGCATTGGAGCTTGACTAACAGAATCATAGAAAACAGGCGTGTACCAAATGGGGTCTGTTGTAACAATCTAAACAGGGATGGATCATGAAACCAACTCCCTAATACGTATAAACCTGACGCCTAGTTAGCATACCTCTTTCCACTGTATATTTTATTGTCTTTAGTGATGTTAATAAGATGTTCTGTAAATCACCCCTGGGAGACAACATCAGAAGTATTATATACAGTGAAAAGACAGCAGTATTTAAACACACTGCTGCTTAGAGCAACGACATGCTGAAAGAACATACAACAGCAGGGTAGAATGTTTACCTGTCGGCAAAGGACTTCGGTTCCAGCAGAGCCCAGGGAGTTGTCAGGCCGGCGTAGGATGTTGGTATTGCGTTCATCTCTGTCACACGTGCCCTGGGCTTCATAAAATGAAGGCCACCCTGTACCAGGGTTATACTTTGTTTCTGAACTGTAAAATAAAGGGTGTTTTTTGCACTATAAACATCATGTAATGCTTTCAAGTAGCAGTAGTTTCATGCTAATGTTGAAAATATAGAAAATATACCTCATTTTTTATACATATAGCTTAACTATACTGAATTTTTTGTATTATTATACTAGTAAATAATGCCATCCACATTGCATGACAGCATAATACATAAATAAATAATAGGCTAGTCAATCTGTTCATTTTTTCTTTGACAGGAGATTATTTAAAGTGGGTGTTTCAAATTACGAGATGAGTCCAGAAATGTTCCCCTGGCCTGATAAAAGATCACAAAGAGTAAACACAGGAAGACAATGGTTTTGCTTGCAACTGTCATGTGATGATTAGAGTTAACGAATGCTACTTCAAATTGTCCTGAACTGAGCTTCAGAGCTTCACAACCAAGACTAATGCACAGACAGAACAGTAAAGGCCCAGTCTGTCCTTCTAAACACTAACACCAGTAGGTAGCACAGAGTCACTGAAGAGCACGTGACCCAAACCAGATCCCTTGGGGCTGAGAGACAGCAGCCACAATCACTCACCCTGACCCTCGGAGTGACAGCATCTAAACCCTGTAAGGGCTGAAAGTGCCCAGACCAGCATAAGATGCCTTGTGCTTTGACAGGAGCTAAATGCACACTGTCGTTTTAACTAGAGTGTGAACAACATTTCCCTTTCAGAAAGTCCAGCCAGCCACAAATAAAACTCGTTCTGCAGCTCTTAAAAACAAACCCATTTGAAATAATTAAAGAAAATCTTAATTTCACCGTTTTCTCTTTCACTGCTTGCTATTGGAAAAGCAGATCTAATTACTGACTTCCCCACTGTTTCATAAATAGGATGGTTTCACTGGACAAAGGAAAACAGCGCCATCTATCTGCTCCGCTTCACTGCTTTGGACTAGCAAGGCCGTAGCCAGCTATGAGGCACCCAAGGCACGGGTCCCGGTTAAACTCATACCAATAATGATTTATTTAGGCTGTTATACCACAAATAAAAATGCATTTCATCCCTTGTTGTGTACATACATTAATTCCCAAGTCCCGCTGATATCTATAGACTCTGGGCTCTTCAAAATCTTTACTGTCATTGCAAACTACAGCAACACTGACTGAAATGAGCCGATTAACTAAGACTTCTTTCTACTCCAGTGAATAACCTTAACGAGCAGAATGAAGGCGGTGGAATAAAATGAATTGCTCTGCATTTTAAGTAGTGTCCTTATCATGCAAACACATAATCAATCATTGCAATTATTATTCATTTTATTTATAGGGCTGCGGTTTGCAAGGAGCCTCGCAATCACATTAATAGAAGTCAAATGCATATTCATGAGTAAAGGTTAGAACACAGCCAAACAGCCTATCAAATCGACTGGTCAGCCAAAAAGCTCGAGCTGCAACCCTCATTGGTTATGATGTGCTCACGCAGCTAAACTCTCTCCGTCTTGTCAACCCGGTTAAGCTCATTTTATTGCTGAATGTGATTTTATCATTCATATCACACAAAACTTTATGTATGCAAGCACTCTTGTCTTCTCAGTATTTGGATAATGACATCACTGTTTAAATGCAAGTTTTGGAAATTCCTTGTCAATGTGGGCATGGTTTGTATTGAAATGACATTGCAGATTTGAAGATTTGAACTGCGACATTAAGGCCTGGCAAATAAGGCACACAAGTTTTCCATTGCATTCAACAAAAAAAAATACATACTCTCCCACTCTGGTAAGAAGGCTTGATATTCATCTTCATATTTTCTTTTTTGCTTATTTTTTTCTGCCATTATGAACAAAACAGAAGCCGATCCTGCTCAAAGTAAACAGTTTCCAAGCTTCTGTAACTCGAGTCCCGAATACACAGTAAAGTAAGGGTGGATATGTTTTGTTAGTTAGTTGCTATGTAACAGAAAAGTGTTGCTGCCACGCTGCTGATTGGCTAAGGTTGGAAATGGATCGGCTGATAAAAAAAAAATAAAAAAAACTCTGAGACTTATTGTAAAAATAATGCACATACAAAAATAAATGTAATGCTAAAGGCCAGCATTAAACCCGGACAACTCTGCACCTTGCTCACGAATAAACTGTATTTACACCACAAGCACTATTGCACTCACTCTGGACTTGTGTTACGTGTGGGTGTTTAAATATCAGAACTATTATTTTGGGGCCAACCCGTGGATTACAACAGAGCAATACGCAAACCATTGTGTATTGTCTGTTCTCATTATTTTACTGTTTTGTCATCAGACTTTGGATTATAAAAAATAAACCTCCATTTCACCAGTACTTTGTTGTCTGTCACTGTCTTGAACACTGCATCACCCCTACACCTGCGCACTACAACCACTTTGCCACACATCCTTATCCAGGGTGACTTACAGTTATTACTTACAGTTATTATAAAGTACACTGCAATTGGAGGAGGCTGTATGGTCTAGTGGTTAAAGAAAAGGGCTTGTAACCAGGAGGTCCCCCGTTCAAATCCCACCTCAGCCACTGACTCATTGTGTGACCCTGAGCAAGTCACTTAACCTCCTTGTGCTCCGTCTTTCGGGTGAGATGTAATTGTAAGTGACTCTGCAGCTGATGCATAGTTCACACACCCTAATCTCTGTAACTCGCCTTGGATAAAGGTGTCTGCTAAAAAAAAAAATTGCTAAATTTCACGGAAATTGTGAAATCTGTGACTTACCCATAGTGTTTAAAACGCTTTGAAGTCAGCGGTTAATTACATTAAAACAGGAAAGAATTAAGTCGATTTTATTTTGTTATATACTTTTTTTTCCACACGTCTCATGAAAGTGGTTCATGTATCATATATCTTTTTTCACCTGCACATCACTTGCATGGTTTCTAACTGGTAGCAGACTCTGGTGGTGAACAAGTCGTCAAATGTTTTGTTATGTAGTTATTTCTTGTATATAACCCTTGGTATCCATATTGTTTCTTTCACATGAGCCTGTATGCAGTACATGCGTATGAACTGTACCTGAAGAGAGGTGCCTCACAGCATACACAATGGTAATGTCCTGCTTCAGTGTTGTTCAGATAGATGCCGCTGAAAGGCTGCAAAAGGTTAACATGAAACATAGATCAGTTTGTTCACTCAGCATGGCTGCAGGGCTTAATGTTTCAGTCTATTAACTGCAACCATTCACCCATCCTGCCTATAACATCCCTGTCAAATCCAATACTGTCGGATGAATAATGCTAAAACACCAGGGCTACTCACCAGCTCAGTCCCCTTTTCTCTGGTCACATAGTACTGCTCTGGCGTTAGTTTCTTTTTCCAATCAATCTCGACAGCTGTCTGATCGTACCGCGTAAGTGATCCCAGACCTGGAATTAAATACCTGTGAACTCACTACTGTAGTGACCTATTCACCTGCATTCAACAACAGAAACTGACACAAAACTGATTTCTCTTTTCTTTTACTTTAAACAAGTACCGCACCAAACTTAAATGAGCTTCATGGAGGTAAACCTGAGTGAAGCTGAATACCGATTGGTCTGGAGCCAAAGGGTCCAGGAACGTCTGTACATAATCCTAATCCTAACCCTAAATCTAAATTGTACTCAAAACACCTTTAACTTAATCCTAACCTTAAAGTCACTAGCAGATTGCAAAAGTGCTATTCAGTCCCCTAGTGGGAAAATTGTAATATTATTCTTTATAAAAACAGGTGGTATTCAATGTGCATTTAGTACAGAGCGAACCAACCCCCTTCACCTGAGGCATGCATGACTTCTAACTGCTAACAATGATCGCCTTGCAATCATACATAAAGATATATTACTGTGCTGACTTCCTGTCTTTCAAATCTCAGATCAAACAACAGCAAGGTTATCACTACCCCTGTTTTCTTGAAGCTGAAGATCTCTTGGTTCTTTGTTTGTCTATTTTACTTCAATGCACTCCACAATAGATACAACGTCGGTGTTGCTTTCTGGGACCTAATTGTAGGTCAGATTACCTGCAGCACAGGAACCAATAGCGCTGCATTTGAAAAAGCAAGTGTGAACCAAAAGATCTGCAGACTAACGACGTGTGATGATTATAATGCTCATTAATAGGAAGGAGGGCTTGGTTATTTTTTAATTAATCATCTTGAAAGTAAGTTTCCTTTCAAATGTTAACAGTTGTAGAAAAGCACTTTTTTTAAAACTTTATGTTTTAAATGTATGCAAAGATGAAGTGGGATTCAAGGCTTAATTACTAAACATAAAAAATGAGTGCTAGTCATTGAATGCTGCATGTATAAAGGGTTAGTGACTCCAGCACTCAATATGGTTAAAGGATTTTATGTTTGAAACTCCAGGCTTTCTCTTATGTGATGTTAAAACTGTAGATCTGAACTTTTCCAGCATTAGGTGACTCAACCTGCATTGAACAAAATGGCAGGACTATTTATAGAAAATATGCTATACTAAATAAAATGACAAATTACCCAAATCCTTTATTTCAGTGAAGTTATGCTACTTCTCAGTTCTACATATCAGTGATATTGAAACATAGTAAACAAAAATACAGTATCACAGTACCAAACCCAGGGGTAAAGGGAGGGTTTGGACCCAGGACCCCCTTGGGTAAATAAATACATTTAAAATTTGAAAGGAAATTTCCAGGTCAGAGACTGGGTAATCTAGTACAGTGTTGCAACTGGTTGTAAATCCTCTAGTCAAACAACCTTAGAGGTATGCTAGCCATGTCCAGCTATTGAATTTCTAAACTGCTTAAGTTACCAAAGCTAATGACACTATGTGATATTAAGTTAGTCAAATCTCAATAGATTTAAAACAAACAGACAAATCAAACTGAACTGTAGACTGCTTCTGTTTTTGTCAAGGAAAACAGGAGGGTGCTTTTATCACAAAAAACTCACAAGGCCTGCGTGGTTCCTTGAAACCAAGCCTGATGAACCTCTACAGAGTAACAGCTGTGTGGTTAAATATACAGCATGTGTCTGTCAAGTGTCCCATTGCACTGTGAGGTCCTGGATCCTGCTTACAATTATATTTACAAAGCTAGTTAGAGTTTAAATTATTGTACACAGGTGAAGCTCGATTTATGTACAGTAATAATGAATCCTGCTTTGCTTATTAATCACGGGTAACTATCACAGGCTAGACATTTTTTATCTTTCAGAACAGTGAAAAGTGATTAAAGGCTTTAATAAAGTATTCTACAGGGTCATAATAGTCAGAATAAATAGGCACCCCCTGAGTCAAAGTGAAATTATAATAATGGGAAGTGAAAAATAGATGTGGTTATCCCTTAAGTCCTTGAAATAGCTAAACTAAAACAAAATGCACACTGGAAAGTGTTTTACTAACTGTTATATATTGCCTATAAAGTATTATTAAACCTTGGTTTAAAATCCATATTGTGATTCGTTGAAACACCATCACGTGAAAGTTTATAGTTTGCACTATAGCCTCCAATTTCCTAACAAGGGCCTACTGTATAATCGAAGCAATGGTACATACAGCGCTCCAGATAAGGTTGTGGGTCTGGGAGTAACTTACCCTCTAATTTTAACACTGAGAGAGTAAAATGTATTTTCTGGGGGTAAAATGCAACATTACCTTGAAGTCATGAGTAATCTCGATAGATACTATACAATCTTTAATGGTAATGGAGTAGGCATTAAAAAAGAGCCTTCGACTGCAATGTTAATTTGAACTACTGTCAACCACGCGTGTTTTCTACAAGGTTCTTTATCACCCTGACTCTGCAAATTAATTACGTTACTTATATTTTAACATGCAATTCTTAAACTCAGTGAACATGTTAAAACTTCAATATAAAGCCATACATATAAATAAAATAAAGACATGCATTAATAAGTTATAATACAGTTTGTTTATATTACAGGCACCTTTTCTTAGCAGTTGCCTCTGACGATGGTTCCAGTTGGATTTGTAGCTGGACTGGGGTGTTTACGCTTCAACCTGTTTAGCTTCGAATTTTTCTTATTCTTACTTTGATTTGGCTGCAAAGACAACAGGGCTAGCCAGAGATTGGATAATGTTTGTTGGGTTGGTTTACAGTTTCCTAGTAACTGAAGGCATTGCATTCTGGGAGATGTAGTTGTTAGTGGAAGTTTTAGGGGAGGCGGAAGGGGAGGCAGACAAGCTTTGCAGCAAAATTGCTATGCGTATTTTTACGTATTAAATTTAAATTTAGTGCGTATTTCTGATTTTTTAATGTGTAAAAGCGGCAGGTACGCAGCTTATCTGGACCGCTGGGTACATATACTTTAATTCTTCCATAGCAACAGTACTCATAGCAACCTCTCTGACCTAGACTGACATGCATCACAAAGAAAAAATAGAGTGGAAGTGTGTTTTACTCAGCTTTCTAAAGGTGAGCTTCATCAAATTCTAAGCGGAAAAGATGCTGAAAACACATAACAAAATCGTCTACCTGTCACCTTTCATCAAAGTCTCCACTCTAAAATCATCAGACTTCGAGAAGTCATTGAGAGATATCAGCATCAAGACTTGAACCGCCTGCGAGAGTTCTGCACTGCCGTCCAGAAACCCAATGCAGATAAAGCTGTCTTTCAAGGTTTAATAAGACATATATGGACCAGATATGTAGAACACTGCTGTCCTTGTTGATTAGTGGTTGCTTGTCAGAGGAGGCACTGCCTACTTGAAAATGTTAAAATAAATATACGATTTTTTAGTTATTTATTTATATGTAATATGCAATAATAAATACATAGCTTTAACACGGAGGCAGCCATCCAATCCAAATTCTCCACACCGCTGTATGTACATAGAGGCAGATGCGCTCTTGTCTCCTCTGTAGTTATGATTAGCATGTCTATTAGCCAATCATATTCTTCCATTTCTTCAGCTGGCTTGCATGGAACACTGAGTAAAGCCATCTAAAAAATATCCAAAGGTGGCATGCCTCCCTTCCCCTTTTGCATGTTTCAGCCAATCACCAGACGTGCGCCCTCCCACATAGATGACCTTGTATGCTAATACTCACCACAGCAAAAGGAACGAAGCGAATGCCTATAGATTGATTCATTTAAACTGTAATACTTTGTTTGTATTATTATAATAAGAGCACTGTTTATTTCTTACAATTGTAAAGTACCTTGTATGGAATTAAAGATTGGCCGAATTGCTTCATTTTTATTAAAGTCGATAGGGTGTGCTTGATTTATGTCTAACTTTCTCCTGCCTTAACAACTTTGTTTAGGAAATATTTTAACCAAAGTATGTTAAAGTAAGGTGGTCTTCAAATCTAAATGCTATGTTAATGTTGTATACAGTACATTTTTAAACATACGCTGGCAGTGTGGAACAGTTACATTTATTTCAATAAACTATGATGAGCTTCTGTTTTCTTTTCTCTGCTGGCTAGTGGAGAAAATGTGTTTAAAAGCTGAATTGGGGTAAAACGTTAAGAAGATAAGAAAAGTGTTGCCAGTTCCTCTGGGACAATAGTTTTCCACTATATGTGTCAACTCCAGTCCATTTGTGTATAGTATGTTTTCACAAGATCGTGGTGTACAGGATATGACAGTCACTTCAGAAGTCACTGAGAATGCTGCTGCAGCCTTGGCTAATGTGTAAGGTCTGATAATAACCCAGACCCCTAGAAGGATCATGCACAGGGGATGGCTGTGTGTCGTCTCAGTGTTTTATTGCTTTACATTTTAAACAGAGCTGTTAGTTAAGACAGAAACACCCAGTCAGAATAAATCCCACCATTAAATCAGTTCCACTCCTAACCCTAACCCTTTATTACAAAGAATGTTCTTATCCTAGTGTTTACAGTTATTTTACCAGTTGCATTTATAGTACTTTTACCTCACTCACTCAAAACTGTTTAACTTGGCAGGTCATATCAATGGAATATTACAGTCATGGGAAGTGAATAGCTAGTTGTCTCAAAACTTATTTTCTAAATCACTGCTAACATTTTGATTCTGACAACGCTTGTTTTTAGAAAAGTAAAGTGTTGATAAAAATGTTATGAAGATTCTAAAAACGTTTGTAATGTATCAATTGATAAACACATTTATTATGACCTATACTTAATTGCTACATCTTACTGCAGTAAATACTCTCAAATTCACTACAGCTCTGTGTTGTGAATAATACTGCATTATTTATTATGGTTACTGTAATTTACTACAGTATTTAACAATGTACAGCAGTCAACTGTGTTATGCTGTAGTAAAAAATGAAATAACGTAGTACATGTGTGTGGAATACATACAGCATAGTATTTTTACTACAGTATACCTTTTTGAAATACTGCAGTAACCCAATGAAATACTGAAGAATACTACACCTGTCTAGCAAAGAACTAAACATTGACTTTTACTGCATTTTACAGCAGTTTATTACAGTAATTTGCAACGCGGGTCTATAATTTTATTTATCTGCATACCTAATTTGCATAGTCCAAGAACAACACTGTTTTTGGTGCAATTTATCACAGTGTTACCTCTGACAATAATTCCTTTCAAAACCATTCCTTTCAAGTGAAATTCAAGCCCCCGGTATAATATATCGTGCTGTGGTTTTCAAGGCATTCAACCGTTTTAGGTGTGGGGAATCAAGTTAACCTCTGTATGCTCATGAATACAAAGTTTAAAGTTCTTTGTTGGGAACTCTCACAGGCCAGGAGTACAGCAAGATGTTTCTGTGATGTATTTAAGAAATGGCTCTTGTTTCACATCGCAGTTAACACATTACAGTACGGATCCCCAGAGCATTGGTACTGCAGTTGCTGTATAGTGTACACTACACTACATCAAATATATGCAATAGCTATTGACACGCTTTCAGTCTGTGTTGTCGTTAACAGGATAAATAATACTTCACTACCCATGGGCTAATTATGAACCAACTGTAAGTTACGTCAGACTTTTTCTAGCTTCTTCAACCCACCCGGAAAATCACAGATGTGCACTTGTTGTAAGTGGAAATTTCCACTGAGCGCTAGGCAAACGCTTCACTGGCTAACCATTCTGTACAGCACATACAAAATACAGCTCTGTACTGTATCAACAAGGTCGTTGATTTGTTATAACTCGACCATAAGTGAATTAAACCTACGCTCGCATTTAAATCATGTATGTGCATGGACAGGTTACACAGGCGTACAGTTAGTTCTTACACTCTATAAAGTCACCCAATTGTCTAACATAACAGAACAGATTTGCAATGATACATACCGGAGTTCGTGTAAAATGGTCTAACCCGTTTTAAACTGTTCTTTACAGCAGGTAATGTTCTTCTAGGTGCAGTTGCTTTGATGAGAAGCGAAGGAAATCGAGAAAGAAAACGAGCCATGTCTTCTTTGATAAAACGGTTCCTTTAGCCTACCTGTAAAATATTCGTGTTTTGGAGCAGCAAAGGGCTACTAATTATTGTGTCACTGGTGATATTGACGCACTGTGTCTCACCCCCGATGAGACAGAACTGTGCGGACGGGAGCAGGCAACTGTTTTGATTTGATGAGCATACAACAGAAGCAGCTCTTCAAATTCAAGCGCTGCCTCCGCCCCCTGAACTGTCAGTACATGCAGCAAGTACTGTACATGGCTCAGATTTCAGCCTTAATGTTTTTGCCCCGGTCAGAAACACTAAAATTGTTAAATCGTCTCGTTTTGCTATTGTATTCACATTTTTTTAGGTAAAAAAATAAATAATAATAATAATAATAATAATAATAATAATAATAATAATAATAATAATAATAAATAAATAAATAAATAAATAAATAACAGTGTGCTCGGCAAGTTAACACCAGAGTAATTTCGGTTGTGTTGAGAAAAAAAAAAAAAATCTCAAGTGCTATCTCCTACGTAGGACTTTTGTTTAAATCTTACGCTAGAGATATAAAGTCCTAAGTAGGAGATACTTTATATTTTTACGTATGAGATACTTTATTTATTTATTATTTTTAATTGGCACTAGGACGCTTCCGTAGGCTTTTGACATTGCCTCTGAATACAGAACAGCGTCTGCATTCATTAGCGCAGTGGAGATTGCGGACATGAGCAGTGCTACACTGTGGACATTTTCACAAGGTTTATTTTTGTGTTTATCAAGCTTTATAATACCTATTAGAAATGTACCACACTTACCAGTGCTTTAGCGCGATTTCACAGTGATTTAGTATGCCACAGTAAAGAGGTGTGGCTCTGTAGGGCAACGGTTAGGGTTTGGAGTGGAACGACAAAGTCTCACATTCAGACCAAAATGGATACAGCATCGATTACCTTTCTGATTAGAAACATGCAACATCCTTCCATCATTATCTCATCAGTCTGAGCAGTGGGTCTATGTGGTTGTTTCGTTCTCTTGTTTTGTCAGTGAAAAGGTTGATTGAAACCATCTCCTGGTGATCGCTTCAAGCATATTCTTCAATGGATGACAAGTCAGGTCAAATGAAGGTTGTCTGTGAACCATGAAATGAGGCCATTGTTTACAAAAAGAAAACAGCTGGAATGTATTAGAATTCATTAAAGATGCATTATAATCAATGAAAAAGCATTAAAAAAAACAAGAACTAAAGGTAAAGTTCTGTATCATGGCAGAGCAGATGGTGTATTATATTAAAACAATGTCTGTATCTGATCATCTATGATTAACGAATTGCAAATGATTGGCTTTGCAGTAAAATACACAGAATCTTTTCAGAAGTAGCAGCATTGTTTACAGTAGCAATGATATTATAGAGGAAGAATGATGTAACCATAGGTTAGGTAGAAAAAAGGTTTATTTAGAAGTCCTTTGTTAGACCAGAGAAAGAAATAAAGATGGCACACTCTGTTGTCAAAACACCTTTCAGGTATTGCATGCTGATTTTGAAGTTTAATAAAGTATTAGTATTAAACCAATGGAGGCTCCTTAGTGGAGGCAAGGGAGGTGGTGCCTCCTCAAAATTTCAAAGTGCAAAAAATATATATATATATATATAGTTGTTCAATAAAACAAAATACAATTATTGTCTAAAATTTAAGAAATAAATGACATTTTAACCTAAATCCTAGAGTCAACATTCCTATATTAACAGCAATTCTAGCGCCCAGAGATTTTTTTTTTCCTTCAGAGGAGGCACGCCTCTGTTATAAATATAATCTGCTTTTAACCACAGTACTAGCAATGGCAGATGACGTTTTCTGATCCCTTATTTTACAGCAGCAACTTCAACATTTAATGTTTGAACAATGTATAGCAGCAGTGTTAATGTTTAATAATGAACCACATTCATTTTGTTGCTATTTGTACATTTTATGCGTAAGAGAATTGCTACGTTTTTATTTTAATAATACAAGACCCTTATCATAGGTTCCACTAGGGGGAATCCTGGAGCGAGGTAACCAGTGGTGTACCACAGGGATCAGTATTAGGTCCTCTGCTATTCCTAATCTACATTAAAGATTTAGATTCTGGTATAGTAAGCAAACGTGTTAAATTTGCAGACGACACAAAAATAGGAGAAGTGGCAAACACAGTTGTATCAGCAAAGGTCATTCAAAATAATCTAGACAACATTCAGAAATGGGCAGACACATGGCAAATTACATTTTATAAAGAAAAGTGTAAGGTACTGCACACAGGCAATAAAAATGTGCATTATAAATATCATATGGGAATGTCGTCATCTAGACAATGTGGGGAAGTTATAAAAAAGGCCAACAAGATGCTTGGATATATTGTGAAAAGTGTTGAATTTAAATCAAGGGAAGTAATGTTAAAACTTTACAATGCATTAGTAAGACCTCACCTAGAATATTGTGTTCAGTTCTGGTCACCTCGTTGCAAAAAGGATATTGCTGCTCTAGAAAGAGTGCAAAGAAGAGCGACCAGAATTATCCCGGGTTTAAAAGGCATGTCGTATGCAGACAGGCTCAAAGAATTGAATCTGTTCAGTCTTGAACAAAGAAGACTATGAGGTGATCTGATTCAAGCATTCAAAATTCTAAAAAGTATAGACAATGTCTACCCAGGGGACTTTTTCAACCTGAAAAAGAAACAAGGACCAGGGGTCACAAATGGAGATTAGATAATGGGGCATTCAGAACAGAAAATAGGAGGCACTTTTTTACACAGAGAATTGTGAGGGTCTGGAACCAACTCCCCAGTAATGTTATTGAAGCTGACACCCTGGGATCCTTCAAGAAGCTGCTTGATGAGATTCTGGGATCAATAAGCTACTAACAACCAAACAAGCAAGATGGGCTGAATGGCCTCCTCTCATTTGTAAACTTTCTTATGTTCTAGTTCTACAGCAGGCATACTATAGGCATTTCTCTAAAATGTTTAAAAGTCAGTCCCATATTCATGCACTTTTAACACGCCATGGCAATAAATGCATAGGACTACAATGAATACAGCATTTTATTTTATTTAGAGAAAAGCCTTATAATAAATAATGTTAGGGTCTGTTGGTACTTCAGTTAAAGTGTAACCTAAAACTGATAAGAAAAAAAATAGCATTTTCCCTTTTTATTGATTTCCAAGAATCCTCTCCCTTTCTTTTATCTTCATTTATATAGACGTTTGGACCTTAGATTCAGTTATATGTCCACCAGAATGCATGTTTGGTTCCAATGCATTTAGCTGAAAACATATCTGTCATTTCCTGATTTGTTTAACCTGGCTGTGTCTACACTGTTTGCAGTCTGTCTTCTGTTTCTAACAGCCCTGCAATGCTATGTTCAAAGCCTTACTTCAAAGTCCTGCTGGATGGAAGGGGTGAAAGTTACTGCTTGATTTACTAAGCTTAGGCTCCAATGAAGTCCAGTTTTTTTCCATCTTTTCTAAAGAACAAAAAAAAAAAAAAAAACCTGCAAATGACCATGCCAGCAAGCAAGAAAACAATTTGCACATTGTCTCACTAATAAGAATTATAATTCGAACATTATGACAAGAGTTTATGAGATACACATCCCTCGCAATGGCTGTGACTTCCATTACATGAGAGTAGATGTTAAAACTTCATGCTGATTTGAACTCGGCTCTCAACAAGATAAGCACCAACTAAGACGTATCTTTACAGTAAACTAATGTGATCCATCTGTGTCTCCATCCATTTGCGTTTCCTTCCATATGATGATGTAGATATCCTTCTGCCTGGTGTTGATGGCTGAAGGGTAATGCTGGCTCCAGGGATCAGCTTATTTTGCCTCCCTAGCGCATCAGCACACACAATGGCTGCGATGCTGGCTCCGGGGATCAACCACAGTACGGTCTCCCCAGTGCATCAGCATGACCACCGTCTGGTTTGAGCTAAGTAGGTGTGGCGGAGTGTCCCGCCCCATTATTATTATTTGTATTATTGTTTGCGGCGCAGATAACAGCGCCGCGTATTTATTATTATTTATATTTAAAAACCTCGTGAGGATGCATGACTGATCAGCTACTGATTATTTAACTAGCTGACAGTCATGCATCCTTACCAAACGCGTGCAGACTGTGGCCGAGGGGTAATAAGATAATTAACAGCTAGTTAACCCATCGGCCAGAGTATAAGAACCTGCAGCTGTCTGTTCTGCGTTGGTTGAGTGTACAGAGGAGAGTACAGAGAGCGAGAGCGAGGAAACAACATTTAAAAACGACTGCTAAACAGTCTTTGTTTATTCGTTTGGCCCTTGTGCCTTTTTGTTTTGTGTTTTGTTCATTGTTTGAATCTTTTGTTTTTGTTTATTTGATTAATAAATACGCTGAATGCCATAGCATTCAGCTTCACCCGCCCATCCACTGTTTGTGATTCAGTTACTTCCTGGTCCGTGACGTCACCACTGCGAGCCAGCTTGCCACATATGGTGTCCTGCGTGGGACAAAACAACGCCTCCAACAGTCAGACCAGGAAGCAAAAGGACGTTTTTTTTTTTGGTTTTTTTCAAAAAGTATTTTTTTGTGTGTTTTTTTGAAAAAAAAATGGGGAAGAGTAGCCGGAGGAGAAAGCATCAGCAGCAACAACAGCAGCAGGAGGCGCAGCAACAGCAGCAGGTCCTTGCCACGGTGGACGCCTGCCTCACCTGCCTGAAGGGTGAGGAGTGGTGCTTGCGGTTGGTGAGGTTGGGCACGTGGCACGGACCAACCCCTCCATGGCAGGAGAGGAAGGAGCCTGAGCATCCAGCAAGGGTGAGAGAGGACCCGCATCCCACGAGGCGGAAGAATCCCGTCTCCTCTGAGGGGATCTGGGACTGGCTGGCGGAGCCTGAGAGGGATATAATGGTCGCCCTCCCTGCTGTGATCAACCTCCTGTGGGCAGAGATGGGGAGCTGGGAGGCCTGGGAACAGAAACACCAACCAGCATCCCTCCCAGACATCGCAGCCATGGTGCTCAACTACCTGGCTGCAGATATGGGAGGGGCCCCGCTGCTGTTTCCAGCCAGAGGGAGAGGAGCCATCGCTGCCGCCTCCAACGCCCGAGGAGAGGAGCCATCGCTGCCTTCTCCAGCCAGAGGGAGAGGAGTCGCCGCTGCCTTCTCCAGCCAGAGGGAGAGGAGTCGCCGCTGCCTTCTCCAGCCAGAGGGAGAGGAGCCGCCGCTGCCTTCTCCAGCCAGAGGGAGAGGAGCCGCCGCTGCCTTCTCCAGCCAGAGGGAGAGGAGCCGCCGCTGCCTTCTCCAGCCAGAGGGAGAGGAGCCGCCGCTGCCTTCTCCAGCCAGAGGGAGAGGAGCCGCCGCTGCCTTCTCCAGCGCCAGAGGGAGAGGAGCCGCCGCTGCCTTCTCCAGCCAGAGGGAGAGGAGCCGCCGCTGCCTTCTCCAGCCAGAGGGAGGAGCCGCCGCTGCCTCTCCAGCCAGGGGAGAGGAGCCGCCGCTGCCTTCTCCAGCCAGGGGAGAGGAGCCGCCGCTGCCTCTCCAGCCAGGGGAGAGGAGCCGCCGCTGCCTTCTCCAGCCAGAGGGAGAGGAGCCGCCGCTGCCGCCTCCAGCCAGGGGAGAGGAGCCCCGGCTGCCGTCTCTACCACCACCAGGAGCAGAGCAGCAGGAGCTGCCTCTGTCTCCACCACCACCAGGAGCAGAGCAGCAGGAGCTGCCTCTGTCTCCACCACCACCAGGAGCAGAGCAGCAGGAGCTGCCTCTGTCTCCACCATCACCAGGAGCAGAGCAGCAGGAGCTGCCTCTGTCTCCACCATCACCAGGAGCAGAGCAGCAGGAGCTGCCTCTGTCTCCACCATCACCAGAAGCAGAGCAGCAAGAGCTGCCTCTGTCTCCACCACCACCAGGGAGCAGAGCAGCAGGAGCTGCCTCTGTCTCCACCAGGAGCAGAGCAGCAGGAGCTGTCTCTGTCTCCACCACCACCAGGAGCAGAGCAGCAGGAGCTGCCTCTGTCTCCACCAGGAGCAGAGCAGCAAGAGCTGCCTCTGCCTCCGCCACTTCCACCAGCAGAGGGTGAATGCCTGCTGGTTCCGCCTCAACCGCCGTGGGAGGACTGCTTGCCCCTCCCACCTCCACCAGCAGAGGGTGAATGCCTGCTGGTTCCGCCTCAAGCGCCGTGGGAGGACTGCTTACCGCCTCCCAGCTCCACCAGCAGAGGGTGAATTCCTGCTGGTTCCGCCCAACCGCTGTGGGAGGATTGCTTGACCCTCCCACCTCCACCAGCAGAGGGTGAATACCTGCTGGTTCCGCCAACCGCCGTGGGAGGACTGCTTGCCGCTCCCAGCTCCACCAGCAGAGGGTGAATGCCTGCTGGTTCCACCTCCACTGTCATGGGAAGGACTGCTCCTGCCCTACCTTGCACCGCCCAAGGATGCCTGCCTCGCACCGCCCAAGGATGCCTGCCTCGCACCGCCAAGGATGCCTGCCTCAGACGCCTAAGGCTGCCTGTTGCTCCGCGACGCCTGGGGCTGCCTGTTGCTCCGCATCGCCTGGAGAGCCACCAGTTATAGGGTACGAGGGAGAAGTGGAGCTCCGCTGCCGCCTCCATGGCCAGGGGCTCCCTCCCGAGTTAGCCTCCGAGGGTCCGCTACTGCTGCTGCTGCCGCCGCCTCCCGAGGGTCCGCTACTGCTGCTGCTGCCGCCGCCTCCCGAGGGTCTGCTGCTGCTGCCGCCGCCTCCCGAGGGTCCGCTGCTGCTGCCGCCTCCCGAGGGTCCTGTTTTGCCTGGGGTCGCTACCAGTCCTGCCATGCGGCAGGGAAATACTGTGGCTGGAGCCCCATGAAGGGAGCTGCCGGCCACGGAAAAGGGGGGAGGTCAGGAGACCAGCTCCCCCGCAGCAATTTCGCTGCAGGAAATACTGTGGCCGGAGCCCCACGGAGGGGAGCTGCCGCCATGAAGAAGGGGGGCAGGTCTGGAGACCACCCCAAAATTTTTCTGGCCAGAGGAGCCGGCCTGTGCGTGGTCCACTAGGACGCTACAGTTGTTGGGGTGGGAGGAGGACATCCCGCCGTGGCCGCCTCGGAGACACCTTGCTTCCCCTGTTCCTGGGCCAGGACTGCTAGCCGGGACTTTAGGGAATAAGGGGAGGTGGCCGAAAAAGGCCATGTGTGCTGCGCATTGGGGCATGTGTGTGGAGTGTCCCGCCCCATTATTATTATTTGTATTATTGTTTGCGGCGCAGATAACAGCGCACGTATTTATTATTATTTATATTTAAAACCTCGTGAGGATGCATGACTGATCAGCTACTGATTATTTAACTAGCTGACAGTCATGCATCCTTACCAAACGCTGCAGACTGTGGCCGAGGGGTAATAAGATAATTAACAGCTAGTTAACCCATCGGCCAGAGTATAAGAACCTGCAGCTGTCTGTTCTGCGTTGGTTGAGTGTACAGAGGAGAGTACAGAGAGAGCGAGAGCGAGGAAACAACATTTAAAAACGACTGCTAAACAGTCTTTGTTTATTCGCTTGGCCCTTGTGCCTTTTTGTTTTGTGTTTTGTTCATTGTTTGAATCTTTTGTTTTGTTTATTTGATTAATAAATACGCTGAATGCCATAGCATTCAGCTTCACCCGCCCATCCACTGTTTGTGATTCAGTTACTTCCTGGTCCGTGACGTCACCACTGCGAGCCAGCTTGCCACATATGGTGTCCTGCGTGGGACAAAACAACGCCTCCAACAGTCAGACCAGGAAGCAAAAGGACGTTTTTTTTGTTTTTTCAAAAAGTATTTTTTGTGTGTTTTTTTGAAAAAAAAAAATGGGGAAGAGTAGCCGGAGGAGAAAGCATCAGCAGCAACAACAGCAGCAGGAGGCGCAGCAACAGCAGCAGGTCCTTGCCACGGTGGACGCCTGCCTCACCTGCCTGAAGGGTGAGGAGTGGTGCCAGCGGTTGGTGAGGTTGGGCACGTGGCACGGACCAACCCCTCCATGGCAGGAGAGGAAGGAGCCTGAGCATCCAGCAAGGGTGAAAGAGGACCCGCATCCTACGAGGCGGAAGAATCCCGTCTCCTCTGAGGGGATCTGGGACTGGCTGGCGGAGCCTGAGAGGGATATAATGGTCGCCCTCCCTGCTGTGATCAACCTCCTGTGGGCGAGAGATGGGGAGCGCTGGGAGGCCTGGGAACAGAAACACCAACCAGCATCCTCCCAGACATCGCAGCCATGGTGCTCAACTACCTGGCTGCAGATATGGGAGGGGCCCCGCTGCTGTTTCCAGCGCCAGAGGGAGAGGAGCCATCGCTGCCGCCTCCAACGCCCGAGGGAGAGGAGCCATCGCTGCCTTCTCCAGCCAGAGGGAGAGGAGTCGCCGCTGCCTTCTCCAGCCAGAGGGAGAGGAGCCGCCGCTGCCTTCTCCAGCCAGAGGGAGAGGAGCCGCCGCTGCCTTCTCCAGCCAGAGGGAGAGGAGCCGCCGCTGCCTTCTCCAGCGCCAGAGGGAGAGGAGCCGCCGCTGCCTTCTCCAGCCAGAGGGAGAGGAGCCGCCGCTGCCTTCTCCAGCCAGAGGGAGAGGAGCCGCCGCTGCCTTCTCCAGCCAGAGGGAGAGGAGCCGCGCTGCCTTCTCCAGCCAGAGGGAGAGGAGCCGCTGCCTTCTCCAGCCAGGGGAGAGGAGCCGCCGCTGCCTTCTCCAGCCAGAGGGAGAGGAGCCGCCGCTGCCGCCTCCAGCCAGGGGAGAGGAGCCCTCGCTGCCGCCTCTACCACCACCAGGAGCAGAGCAGCAGGAGCTGCCTCTGTCTCCACCACCACCAGGAGCAGAGCAGCAGGAGCTGCCTCTGTCTCCACCACCACCAGGAGCAGAGCAGCAGGAGCTGCCTCTGTCTCCACCATCACCAGGAGCAGAGCAGCAGGAGCTGCCTCTGTCTCCACCATCACCAGGAGCAGAGCAGCAGGAGCTGCCTCTGTCTCCACCATCACCAGAAGCAGAGCAGCAAGAGCTGCCTCTGTCTCCACCACCACCAGGAGCAGAGCAGCAGGAGCTGCCTCTGTCTCCACCAGGAGCAGAGCAGCAGGAGCTGTCTCTGTCTCCACCACCACCAGGAGCAGAGCAGCAGGAGCTGCCTCTGTCTCCACCAGGAGCAGAGCAGCAAGAGCTGCCTCTGCCTCCGCCCACTTCCACCAGCAGAGGGTGAATGCCTGCTGGTTCCGCCTCAACCGCCGTGGGAGGACTGCTTGCCCTCCCACCTCCACCAGCAGAGGGTGAATGCCTGCTGGTTCCGCCTCAAGCGCCGTGGGAGGACTGCTTACCGCCTCCCAGCTCCACCAGCAGAGGGCTGAATTCCTGCTGGTTCCGCCTCAACCGCTGTGGGAGGATTGCTTGACCCTCCCACCTCCACCAGCAGAGGGTGAATACCTGCTGGTTCCGCCAACCGCCGTGGGAGAACAGCTTGCCGCTCCCAGCTCCACCAGCAGAGGGTGAATGCCTGCTGGTTCCGCCCAACCGCCGTGGGAGGACTGCTTGCCGCTCCCAGCTCCACCAGCAGAGGGTGAATGCCTGCTGGTTCCACCTCCACTGTCATGGGAAGGACTGCTCCTGCCCTACCTTGCACCGCCCAAGGATGCCTGCCTCGCACCGCCTAAGGATGCCTGCCTCGCACCGCCTAAGGATGCCTGCCTCAGACGCCTAAGGCTGCCTGTTGCTCCGCGACGCCTGGGGCTGCCTGTTGCTCCGCACGCCTGGAGAGCCACCAGTTATAGGGTACGAGGGAGAAGTGGAGCTCCCGCTGCCGCCTCCATGGCCAGGGGCTCCCTCCCGAAGTTCGCCCCGAGGGTCCGCTACTGCTGCTGCTGCCGCCGCCTCCCGAGGGTCCGCTACTGCTGCTGCTGCCGCCGCCTCCCGAGGGTCTGCTGCTGCTGCCGCCGCCTCCCGAGGGTCCGCTGCTGCTGCCGCCGCCTCCTGAGGGTCCTGTTTTGCCTGGGGTCGCTACCAGTCCTGCCATGCGGCAGGAAATACTGTGGCTGGAGCCCCATGAAGGGAGCTGCCGCCACGGAAAAGGGGGGAGGTCAGGAGACCAGCTCCCCCGCAGCAATTTCGCTGCAGGAAATACTGTGGCCGGAGCCCCACGGAGGGGAGCTGCCGGCCATGAAGAAGGGGGCAGGTCTGGAGACCACCCCAAAATTTTTCTGGCCAGAGGAGCCGGCCTGTGCGTGGTCCACTAGGACGCTACAGTTGTTGGGGTGGGAGGAGGACATCCCGCCGTGGTCGCCTCGAGACACCTTGCTTCCCCTGTTCCTGGGCCAGGACTGCTAGCCGGGACTTTAGGGAATAAGGGGGAGGTGGCGAAAAGGCCATGTGTGCTGCGCATGGGGCATGTGTGGCGGAGTGTCCCGCCCATTATTATTATTTGTATTATTGTTTGCGGCGCAGATAACAGCCACAGTATTTATTATTATTTATATTTAAAACCTCGTGAGGATGCATGACTGATCAGCTACTGATTATTTAACTAGCTGACAGTCATGCATCCTTACCAAACGCTGCAGACTGTGGCCGAGGGGTAATAAGATAATTAACAGCTAGTTAACCCATCGGCCAGAGTATAAGAACCTGCAGCTGTCTGTTCTGCGTTGGTTGAGTGTACAGAGGAGAGTACAGAGAGCGAGAGCGAGGAAACAATATTTAAAAACGACTGCTAAACAGTCTTTGTTTATTCGCTTGGCCCTTGTGCCTTTTGTTTTGTGTTTTGTTCATTGTTTGAATCTTTTGTTTTTGTTTATTTGATTAATAAATACGCTGAATGCCATAGCATTCAGCTTCACCCGCCCATCCACTGTTTGTGATTCAGTTACTTCCTGGTCCGTGACGTCACCACTGCGAGCCAGCTTGCCACAGTAGGGTACATCTCTGGTGTCTTCAAGTGGGCACCTTACATCCTCGGTGTTTCGTCGACTAGCCCACAAAACCTCAAGAGGGCTCGACGATGATTCTGGTGTCCCAGCATCACCCCCCTCTGTCCCCCACTAAACTCAGCCCAGCTTACTTATCCGTACATCAGTGTTTCCTTCTTTTCTATTGTGCTTGACATCCCCAACCAGAATCTTTCCGTCTCAACCATAGCCAGTTGCTGCGCCTCTCTGCTGCTTCAGATGAGTTCTTCACTGTGCGACACAACTCTTGGCCACTGAATCCGACGTCTCTGAGAAACCAGGTAGAGTGTGCCACAAATCCTCGACAAACCACCTCCACTTGGTAAACCCGGACTCTCCATCCTCGCTGTTCCGCGTCAACGGTTAGTTGAGCATACCGCAGTTTCTTCCTCTCATATGCCTCATCTACAGCATCCTCCCATGTCACTCTACCTCTCTGGCATCAGCACTCTACCAGATGAACAAGGCGTGCTGATACCAGACCACAAGACAATATCTGGTCGAAGGTTAGTGGTGGCAATCTCAGGTGGAAAAATAAGCCGTTGACCAACATCTGCCAGCATTTTCCAGTCTCTAGCAGCTTCCAGTTGTCCTGGGTGAGGCTTGATTTTAACACCCTTTCTTGGTGGTTGCTCTCCTGGGCGGAGAAATGTTTTCTTTTGTGAGTAATGTTTTGGTGGAACTGGTGGCAACTTATTGGTCATGTTACGCTTGTCTTCCAATGCTAAGGCCAAACATCGCAGCACCTGGTCATGGCGCCAAGTAAGCCATCCTTGGCTAAGACCCACCTTACATCCTGTCAAAATGTGCCTTAATGTTGCAGGTGATGAACACAAAGGACATGAGGGATCCTCTCCTACCCAGAGGTTTAGGTTCTGTGGTGATGGGAGAACATCATATGTTGACCTGATGAGGAAACTGATCCTGCTCTATTCCATTGTCTATAGGTCTTGCCAGTTGATCTTGCATTGTTCCACACTCTCCCATCTCTCATTCATTCTCCCTGTTTGGCCTGAGAAACGGCCTTTACGCACCTCATCCTCTCCTCCTGCTTTTGCACCTCTTTGACTACTAGCTTCCTCCGTTGAGCTGGGGCTGCCTTGTGCCATGTAGGAGGAGCTGAACTTAGACCAGACCCCCTCTTCCATGCCCCACGACATCCCTCGCAATGGCTGTAAACTCATAAAGCACAAGCACATCATATTTAAATACATAATTAGAGCTATCTAATCAGTATCATGAAAAACTAGATCACATATTTCCACCATATGCACCTATGTTAAAAAAAAATTGTAGGTGTAAAATGGCATTGCCTCCCTATGCCTTCAGATTCTGATTAACTTTCTCAATGTTACAGAATGTTCCTAACAAGGTTAAATACAATCAGACAAATGTTTTTCTACATATATGTTTAGATACAACTGTGATATATACACAGATTGATGGACAAACATGATGCCTCCATAAGCCTCCAGAATCAGATACTTAAGAACTTGTGCTAAAGGATTTCTTTATCAATGTTTCTACATATATTCCATTGCAAGGGGATGATTCCCATAAGGGAGATAATAAGCATGCACCAAAGCATGCCTTGGTTTGATAGCATGCTGTACTTACAGATTATGCTAAATATAAAATATAAATTTGGAAGCAATGTTAATACTGCATAATTACATGTTTAAGTAAAACACTGAAAACTGATTATCCCTAAGGATTCAATTTTAATTATGGCACTACTATAATTGCACTAAGTGTGTCTGGAACTGAATTTTAACAAGGATTTTATAAATTACATTTTTATCAAATTAATCAGTTAAAAGAGAGAACTTCATAAGTGAGTGCAAATAGACCTATAGCACATGTAAATTGTGATTTGGAAGTCAAGATTGAAACATATTTACTGATCTAGTTTTGTATAACTAGTTCATGCACCTAATTTACTGGCAAAAAAACACAAAAAAAAGCAGAGAAAAAAACTGATAAGCTGATAAAAAAAAACCAGCCTGAGTACATTAACCTTCCACAAATGCAACTGATTTGCAGAATTTATAGATTTTCCAGGTGTGTAAACAATCTCCATATGTCAGTCAAAGCAATGTGTTAATTTGTGTTCCCTTCTCTTCCACTAGCTCACCACCGTGTGTAACTAAAAACAACATGTAAACATTTCATTAAAAACAAAGTGAGGTACTGTTCTCATTGAAAACCTGATGTACTTTAACTCTTATTTAGGCATCTCCTTGCCTATCTTCTGCTGGATATTTTATATTCTACAGGATTCTATTCTGGGACAATTATATGTACGCTAAGAGATATTGTACAAAGCCTATTTAAGATGTGGATGATAAATTCTTATACCGCTAATTTTTTTATTTTTTATTATTACGTTTCATCACAATTGAAAAAGTGCTTCTCTAGATATATTTAAAAATGTAAGTGTGAGGTAGGGACAGACAATCAGACAGACTGGGCGTCTCCATATCCCCAGACTCTGATACGCTAAATAACTTGTGGATAAGAAATTCTCTGGATAAATGTAAAAATGTAAGTGTGGTGGTGAGACAGACATACACTGTCATATTATGACATGCATAAAAACTCTGAATTTCTAAAGAAGGTCCTTAGAAAGTGTCATCATAATTAAATAAGTTCATTTGTTTCTTGTTGGATATTAATTATTGATTTATTATTGTTTAGTTAGTCCAATAAAATGGATCACCCCTCCTTTTCTTGTTGGATACTGAAACAAAGCACAGCACTGCCACAATTACTTAAAAAGGTAATACTTTTTAATAGCCAATACTTAATTACACTATATTAATTATAAATGAAGGTATCAGAAATCCACAAATACTCTTTTGTAGGTACTGTATCAACATCTTTTATGCATATGCAATTCTGTTATGGTTATCCATTTTTGGCAAAATTGGTTAGAAGAATTACTTAAGGTATACATTTATTGCTTTAGGAAATCCATTATATGCATTGATACTGAATGGCCTCAGGGCTATTTTTTTTCATCAAGTGTCCAGGGCTGTGCATGAGATCTACTGCATATGCCTTGGGGGGAAAGAGTTTTCCTGGAGCCTTAGGAACTTCATCAGCTAACAAGACCTCATTCCATGCCCTGTTATACTCTCCTCGAACCAGACTGCAGTTGATGCCAATTCTGTCTGCTAGAGCCTGCAGGACACAGAAGAAAATACGTTTAATACATTGTCCAATGTGAAACATGTAAACAAATGCAATTACAATATATTCATATAACTTGATTAGGTAATTGCTAACAGGAGTCATTAACACGGCAATAGCCTATTTCTTGGTTATTCCTGTTACTTAAGGAGTAAGTAGCGGGTTTCTGAAAAATACAGCATTATATTGTTTTTATTGTTAACACCCTGACAACTTTTTACACTTACAACTTTAAAGTCTGTTTCAAAGCTATTTTCAAAATGGTCGCTCTAGTGCATTGGGGTTTGAGATCTGTCCTCTAAATCACTGCAGGAAGAAAAAAAAACAACATAACAACAAGTGCTCTGGCTTTTCTGTTCTGTACCACATCATGGATTGTTATTGTTGTGTTACCTGTTTAACAATGTGGGCAATAATCCTTATCCTATCAGTGCACTACAGCGGTCATTTTGAAAAGAGCTTTGAAACAGACTTTATAGTTATAAGTGTAAAAAGTTTTCAGGATGTTAACAATGAAAAGAAAAAATACAGGTACGTTATTTAAACAGTTGCAGCAACACCTGGGGACGTGTAACGTCACATTTTTCAGAACCCCACTACTTACTCTTTAAGTACAGTAATAAAGTTAAATATTACATTACTTATGTTTATACAACCAAGATTACTGTCAATATGTGGCATATTTAAACCTAATAGCACAGAAATTACCTTAAATAGCAAAGCTCTATGGTAGAAGGTTCCTTTCTTAATTTGTCCAATTGGGATGACATTGGATTGCAATTGAAATTTGAGCTCACTGACATGAAGTTCCCAGAAAAATTCATGAAGTCTATCTCTTTCTACCGGTCCACCCATTTTCCCGGCAACAAACCTGTGATTTCAATCAACATTGTAAGTGTTTTTTTCTTTCCACTACTGTTAACAACTTAAAAAAAAACATAAATAAAAACTTGCCTGGCTGATGGAAGCTTAAAACATTACCAGACTCAAATACAAAGCAGTGAAAACATGGCTGTTAAAGCTGCATACTTACACTGCCAGTGCCACCACCTGTTCCTTTGTATTGGGTAAAGGCAACACTGACTTGGTAACATTAGTGATAAGGCTGTGAAATATGGGATCATATGGAAGAAGCCATTGCTTCTTTTCAACTACCACTTCTTGGGGTATTTTTATTTCCTCTTCCTCTTTAGCTTTTTCTTCTTCTTTTTTGCCTTTACTTTTTCCTTTGCTGTAACCCAAGGTTTTAAACATTTGATCAATATTTATTCAAAATATACTCATAAATCTCTAAACTTGGCTTTGACCCCGAAGTTTCTCATATTATCAGAATCAGTACAGTGCCTTTATAAAAAAAATGATCAGAGTACTCATCATAATGTACTATACTAAAAGTTCTTTGTCTAGTCTTTGTTTTTGTTAGTTCTATTTACAGTAATCCAAAAATCATTAACAACCATGTGAATAGAAATGACAATTGTAAATGTTTAACACACTTTTCTCTAGCTGCTATCAGCCTGCTCTAGGATAGCATGGTTCAGAGTACAGGTCAATTCAGATTTCCAGGGATGGGATTAGTGACACTGCATGTACTGTAGCAGATAACAAATAAAAGCGTTGGCTAGCAAGATCGGCTAGATGGAATTGTTTTCTCAATAGAAGCTCTTTCCAAACACACCTTGGAGTTTTGTCTTTGCTGCTATTTTTGCTTGGAGTTGGAGAGCGGCCACCAGGACTGTCTGGTGATTTGTTCTCCACAGGAGGCAGTTCCGTTAAGGCTCTATATAGAAATATGAAATCATATCATCTCTACATGTGAAAAATGGCAAACTCAATACAAACTACATTAAAAAAACAAACCAGCTTACGGTTCAGGTGGTTTGGCATTAAGGAATACAATTGGACGATGCTGGTTTACTTTTTGTTTATACAGTTCTTCTAATATAATCATTTTGTGGTCTGGTTTTACCTACAAGAAAAACAAGATCATCAATTATAAAATGAATTCAACCTTTTTCTGGTATTAGTGATGGACTCTTTTTTAAAATCACTTATTACATACCTGTCCATAGTCGTAAAACCCATCTGTGATTTTGTTGCTGGATGACAAGCAACCAGTAAAACTGTATTTAATGGATAGGTTGCTGTCAAACAGTCTCTGTAGAGCAGCCTCACTGAAGTTATTTTTGCGACTTGTTGATAAATGTATTTCTTGAAGAATGTTCAGAGCCCTGTAAAAAATAATTTTTAAACAACACAATCAGAGGAAGCTAAGAATGGTCACACAAAACAGTGTTTTTCTATCATGTGGGTTATAATTTCATGTCATTTTAGACTCATTTGTTGACTCATTTAATCATGGATGAATATTTGGGTACCATACTGTATGTTAGTCCCTCTGGTTTCCAGTAACCACACCATCCAATGGGCAAATCAGCCTGATTTAGTATATACAGTATATAAAATATCATACAGAGTGCTGATCCACCCATGAGTGGTCAGAGTGGCTGGCCACTGATTCAAATTAACTTATGTAATAAATAGTAGACTCTGTGTATATATATATATATATATATATATATATATATATATATATATATATATATATATATATATATATATATATATATATGGCAAGAGTAGCATCTTGAAAAGCAAGGCTACCAATGAATAATTTAGTCAGCAGTAGTACGATGGAAAACTCTTAAAATATCAATCTTAATAGCAATATGCTAAAGCCGACATATATGGGTATATTGTAGTTGAGTAAAATATTGCAATGTAATTACAAATCACTCTTTAAATAAGCAGGAACTTAGCCAAATAGCTTGAGATCAATTGGGAATTGAACGCTAGAACAGAAAGAAAATGCTCCTAAATGGGCTGTGTACAGGATACTGTACTACTAAGCCTGTGTTTTTAACTGATGTTTCAGTTTCCTTAGCTTGGTAACATTTCATTCTAGCTTTCTAGCAAAGTTGACGTAAATAAAAAATAAAAAAGACAATTAAAAAGAATTGGGTTGTATAGTTACTTTGGGTCTGATTTATAGATGTATTTATCCAATTGCAATTTGTACCATTTGTTGTGAAAGGAAAATCAAACTGTTAATATTACAAAGCTAGACACAATCAACTCAGAAGGTTCAGCTATCACTCGGGTCTGTTTCGAATTTTGTAACATTACCATTAAAAATGATTTTGGTGTTAAGACCTTGAGAACTAAGGCCCCTTATATCGGGCAATACTATAGCATGCACACTGCATGTATATTAACTATCCATGAACTAGAAATATAGTAAACTTAATTTACAGGCTAATTTTGTAACATAATAAGTATTGAGACAAAAGACATGCCCATTAACTCAATACTTATACAAAATTGAAATCATGCAATTTAAAATACATATTTACCCTAATCTGCACATTTCTATGGATGTGGGCTCATCACTGGCACAGACAAGGACTGCCCAGCATGCATTACGCCTGACTTCATCATTCTTGGAATTCAACAGTTTCACAAGTGGCACCAACCCACCCACATTTCTTAGCTGCAAATGAATAAGAAGGGACTGGTCCAATCAATAATCTGTTCACTGTTTTATTTGTCTAGTAACATTAAAACAGTCATAGTTCTGAGATAAACATGATTCTGTATAATTAGTTAAAATGTTCTCTGTAGTTAGATTTCTTGTATAATATAGTAGTATTCTCAGAACATACATTTCCAGTAAATAGGTTACTATTTACTGTTTATTTAACGAATTGCTTTATTAAAATCAAGCAACCTATTAAAAACAATTATTATTATTATTATTATTATTATTATTATTATTATTATTATTATTATTATTATTATTAATAACAATAAATGTCTTACCTCTGTTCTTGCATCTGAATCACAAGCTAATGCTGCCACTGCCAGCACCACTTTGCTTAATACAAGACTGTCAGTGGAGCACAATGCTTCTGTCAAAGCCTGCATGGCCCCGTGAGCCAGGATACTGGAGCGCAAAGCTTCTTGGGTGCACATGTTTGTGAGCACATCAGCAGCATAAGCCACAGCTCCAACCATTGGATCAGTTAGCAGTTGTACTAAAGCTTCAGTGCCTTCAGCTTCAAAAACAGCACTGTTGAAATGCACAAATATATATATATATATATATATATATACACACACACAGAATGTTTCATACTCTTGGAATTCCTTAATTCCTTCCGCACAAAAGTAGTAGATTGTATTAGAATCAGATTTTCTGCTAATTGTTCTTCTTTTCAACTCCTTGTCCATATTACAAAAAAAATACACTGTTTATCACATTGCAGAAACCCACACTAACTTTTATAAATACAGCCATAAGAGTGATAGCTAAGCATTTATAATATGTATTGTTTGACCAGTTTCCTAGCAATACAAAGCAACGTTTATTTATTTATTTTTAATAATTTAGTCGTTGCCAATTAGTTTTTATTATTTTCTCCCCAATTTGAAATGCCCAATTATTTTTAGGCTCAGCTCACCTGCGCTGACTTGGGAGGGACGAAGATGAACACACGCTGTCCTCCGAAGCGTGTGCCGTCAGCCGCCCGCTTCTTTATACTCTGCAGACTCACCGTGCAGCCACCTCAGAGCTACAGCGTCGGAGGACAACGCAGCTCTGGGTAACTTACAGGCAAGCCCGCAGGCGCCCGGCCAGACTACAGGGGTCGCTGGTGCGCGGTGAGCCGAGGACACCCTGGCCGACCTAAACCTCCCTCCCCCCGGGCGACGCTGGGCCAATTGAGAGCCGCCCCCTGGAAGCTCCTGTCCACGGTCGGCTGTGGAATAGCCTGGACTCGAACTCGCGACGTCCAGAAAAAGCAACATTTTCATCATACTGACTAACTGTTAGCAGTAATTAAGCATTAATTATTCATGGTCATTAATCAATGTACATACAGTTTCATTACAACCTTATTCAAATATGCTACGTCAATCAGGGCAAAGTGTGAGCTGTACAAACACTCCATAAGAATGACATAGTTTCTATTTTAATAGGAAATATTATACCTTTATCTGTCCAGCAGAGGGCAACTTCTGACTATTTTTCACAGACAAGCTGATAGTATCCTTAAGTACTCTTTTATTAAGTAGGTTTCATTGGAAATGCAATATATTACATTACTGGGTTCACAAGTTGTTAAACCGAACATGCTTTTAATATACTGTCATGCCAAAGAAACTGCTTTCACCATTTAAATCGATCTCTAAAATGCTGCTACTACACACTTTGTAAAGATCTAACTCTCAGTTAAACTGCTTGCTCAAAAGGAAAGGCACAGCATTTCTGCTTCTGTCGATTAAAATGCCCCATACGTTGTTTCCACTGTTATCTGAATCCTTAAAGTAGAATCAGTAAATCGTATTTCAAATAATACTGAACCTAAAGACACATTATTTAACTTCTGCTTAGAGTTTTACATACTGAAACTTACTTAGCGTTAAGGTGATTTGCATTCGTCAGATTTGATAATGCTAAGGCTGCAGCCTTCTTCACCTCTGCATTTTCACTGTTTAGCAACTGAACAATGGGGTGAATTCCTGCTGTAAACCAACATTCATAACATATTACCTTCACAGAAAAAATGACCCCTATACTGTCTGTGCTGAAGACAAAGCAGAAAGAAAGTGACAAAGAAACCACAGCTTTATAATAAAAAAAGAGCATGCTATTAAATGAAAAAGCAGTACATATATCAAAACAATTATAAAAACAGTAGTCCTGCAGCTCCCTAATGTGTCTGTCCAGTTAATTACAATAGTAATAAGAATTATTTTTGTTATTGAAATCATTAAAAGTGAGAAACAATCAAAGGTAAATCATTTGTAAACTATAGATAAAATATTATTATTATTTTACAGAACTGTAAACTAAATTACTTGTATTTACATATTCTTTCAGCTCTAAACTATACTTTACTGTTAAAGCAACAGGGAAGCCAGCTTTATAGTTCTTTGTTGTGTTTTACTGTTTTATCTCACTCACCAAGCTTCCTGAATTCATCCTTGCTTGCCAAGTTCTCACACATAATGGCTATAGCCTGGCAGGTTGCTGTTCTGAGTCCCTCGTGGGCCACTCTCAAAAGGGTTACCAGGGTTTTCTCAACTACTTGTTCATGCAGAATTTTCCTGTTTTCATCTTTCAAAGAGATGGAAAAACAGCTTTTGGTGCACAAATGAACACATTTCACATTCATAAAAGTTCATTTCAAAGGCAAACCCTGTGCTTTGTGGCATCAGCTGGGTATTGATGGAAGAGCTTCAAACTGTCTTAACTTTCCCACAATGTGCTAAATTCACAAAACATTTATTTGAATTTTTTAAAAGGGAAAAACAAACTGGTGATGTAGCAAAACTTTAAATAACAGGAACAGTGACTTATTTGGGGATTTATTGGGGATTGGGGATTCAAGCTCAGTATGCTTCACACATATATAAGAGGCTTACTGGAGAGGAACTATATTGCCCACTTGGAACATCTACTATAACTAACTTGTGACTCAAATTAAATATTAATGTCTGCTTTTTTCTGCTGACTAATGCTACATTTCCATCTGCAGTATAAAAGACTCAGCTGTAAAACTCAATCTCACCGTGTTCCAATATCAAAATAAGAGATGCCACCAGTTCTAGCTGTCGTCTACAATTAGTTTTATAACCACGTCAAAATTAAAAGGTTAAGCCATAATCTTAACTGGAGCAAACAGAGTCACAGCTGAAGTTGCTTTGATTTCATTCTGCTGCTGATGAAAATGAATGCAGCTGACTTCACTTATAAATCATTCTAGGTGGCAGAATTTTACTACTCTCGACAGAGGCAACATATCACTTTGAATGCAATACTCTGAAACACAGACCACTGGTGCTACCATAACTATTTAATTCCAATTTTGACATACTGCTCTGTGCTGAATTAGTTATGGCTTTAGCTGCATTCATTTGGACCTCTGGAAGGGTGGATGTTTCGGCTAATTGGAGAAGTTTGTCTAAACCCCCAGTCTGCTGAATCAGCTGCACTGTGTCCATGTCTTCCATGCAATTTGATACCACCACAAGTGTTTCTACATGCAGGTCATTCAATTCCTGGTGGGAAGCAAAACAAGAGAGCTAATTAATGCCAAATAAATTGCTAATGCAGTCACTGGGAAAATGCTGACATATTTCTATCTAATATCATCTTAGTTAAGGTGGGTGCTATAATTGTACGATTATTATAAAATGTATTTTAAAATTGCATGTGCCTGGGAAGCTGACAGACACCTGCAGTATCTCAGAAGGCTCTATTTTACACAAAAATCTATGTTCACAATATTCCTCCATATATAGTAGCCTTCTGTGCTCTTTACTAAATCAGAAAGATGAGTTTGTTTAAATTCTCAGGGTATTTTTAGCTGTACGGACCCAAGCTGCCCTCCTCTGTGAGCCAAACAGTTGTTGTTCTGCTACCACTTGTAACAAGGAATGCATTTGCGTTTGGTTATAGCTATGAAAGTAAAACTCAAGGTTTTAAGGTAACAACACCATATATATATATATATATATATATATATATATATATATATATATATATATATATACACATACACACACATCAAATAAAACAGACTGGGGGAAATTAGTCAAAATGCTTCAAAACAAATGACTCATTTGTATTTACTTTATATAGTAGTTTTATAACTAATCTTATCCATAATAAATCTCTGTATTGTTTACATTATTTCCCAGGATTTCAATGAGCTGTTCAAATCCCTGATTCTCTCTGAGTGCCACTCTGGTTTCTGCATCGCGGGTAATTGTTGCTAAAGTTTTCAGCGCTAGCTGCTGGATAACAGGATAGTCAGACTTGAGCAGTTCAAGCAAGGGGGGAATTCCATTCAGCTCCCGAATGGCAGCACGGCTAGGGAAATCCTGTAATGTACAAACACAGTTATCATAAAGGACAGAAACAAAGTACAGGTCACTCACCCACAACTTCTTTATTACCCAATTCTATGGCAGAATTCAGTCAAAGTTCCTGCAGGCATGAACTGTGTTTTTTTTTACTGTCCCCTTACCCTTTTTATGAGTTCAGGAGTTGCTCTCCAGTTCTACAGCAACTTCCTGGGACAGGCAAATGTAATATAGGCCAGTTCAGCCAAAGTGTCAGCGCCAGCGCCATCTAGTGCACAGCAGTGTATTGTCAGCAAAACAAATGGTGCTGGCTATTACTTTTATAAAGACACTTTGGATGATTTAGCGCTGTGTTACTTTCTCTAGGGAATTAGAACAGAACAGCCACTCCAGGACTGAGGAGAAAGCAAGACATTTAAAAACCTAAGATTTTTAGTTTAGTTTTTACAACTGAATGCTACTTCAAATAAGATTGTTCCTCTCCTTATACTTCACTGAGTGGCTGCACAATAGGACTAGAGCTTTCTATTTGGGCTCATCCACTTGCCTTTCTGACCCTAGGCTGTTGTATTTATACAAAAGGTCAGTGAAACTGTAAACAATTTAGAAAAATAGCGGCATATGCATTTATATAAATTGCATATTTTCAATTAAATGTATAATATTTGTCTACATCAAATTTGAATGCATAAAATGAACTACAACCTGAACAAGTTGGTAAATGCACTCAAGGGAGTTCTTCTTGACATCAGGATCAGGGCTTGAAAGAAGGCGGATAAGAGTATCTAACCCATCTAGTTCAAATATTTGAACTTTGCTTGTGTATTCAACAGACAAGTAGGCCAGACACAGACTTGCAAATTCATGGATAAGTGTGTCTTCTGTGAGAGGAAACAAACATACAATAAATTGTATAATACATTTGAACAACTACTGTGCTGCTGTTGATGCAATTATAAGCAGGATGTATTCATGTATTTATTTTGTGAAAACAAACACATTAGTATTACTGCACTTTTTTTTGTTCCAGTACCGTCAAGTATATGAGTTTCTTTGACCACTTCCCTGGCATTTCAGCTACTGTATATGCAAGCTGTCCCTGGGGAGCCACATTAAAACAAGGCACAAAGGAAACGTACCGGCTGGTGCAAGTCTTGCTAAAATGGATGGTATAACATCCAGCTTTTTCAACAGCTTCTTAACATCATCTACAAAAAGAATAACATTTGTTTATTGACCATAAATAAATTCTATACATAAAAGCATGAATACAATAACTGTATTTCTATTCTCTACAGTGTTTATACATATAAACAAATACTGTAGCAAGTTGCTAGTAGTGTTTATTATTATTTATTTATTTCTTAGCAGACGCCCTTATCCAGGGCAACTTACAGTTGTTACAAGATATCACATTATTTTTACATACAATTACCCATTTATACAGTTGGGTTTTTACTGGAGCAATCTAGGTAAAGTACCTTGCTCAAGGGTACAGCAGCAGTGTCCCCACCTGGGATTGAACCCACGACCCTCCGGTCAAGAGTCCAGAGCCCTAACTACTACTCCACACTGCTTACTACTAACCCTAACCCTAACTACTACTCCACACTCCAAAACTGTAGTATTAAGTCTAGAATAATTTCATGAATGTCAATTTGCATTTTATGAATAAAAAACTGTGATTAAAAATAGCTATCAAAATGAATAGGGTCCATCATCACATATATACTTTTGGATACAATTGATATATTTTTATTTTGTGTATGAAAAGCAATATCAAGCTAAATTATAAAAACAAAAACAACAACAAAAAAAAACCTCAGTGCTGAATTTGAACAGTATGTCTACAAGACACTAATAAATATGCTTTATTGAATAAGAGATATTAACTATTTCTGTATTTCCATTTTCATTACTGTACTTGTCATTAAAAATACAGTACAGCTTACATGCATAACTTATCTCCTTTCATTCATATACTTTATACCTTTGTACTAAGCTGTCCTGAATTCTTTTTCTTATGCAATGTACGTTGTTTATGCTTACTGTGGGAAGCCATGACTCCCAGTGCCATGACTGCATTCATGCGCACAGCTTTATCTTCATTCGATATCAGCTTGGACAACGGCTCCACAGCTCCAAGTTCAACAAGGGTTGCTTTGTTTTCGTCTCCTTTAGAAAAGCAAAAACAAAGATTACACCCAGATTATCCCACACCATTGTTTTTTTTATAGCGTCTTATTTATTTTTTAATCTATTTTGAAACTTCTGCTTCCTTATTTTCTGTTTCATTTCACTTGCAAACATAATCTTTAAACTCCCCTAGCTTGCTTTCTTTCCAGCAACATTTAAGTAAAGATTGAACTTGCAATTTGTTAATAAATACATACATCTACCTACATACACAATTGTATAAACCACATTCAGGTTACAGCAAGCCAACTCTTTTTGCAATATTGTGTGGGGGTTTGTGATGTGGGCTACAGTCCACGGGGGCTAATCTGAGACAAACTCAATGTATTTGTGTCATGAGAAGGATTTGAACTCTTACATCCATGGGTGAAAGTGCACTGTTCGTATTTAGTATTCAGATTCTGAAAGACACTTTAATCTTCTGTTAGTCTCACATTCATAAATTACTTCATGCTTGTTACTATTGTAATAGCTGGCAAATCCTCATCAAACATTTGGAATTATTATTAAAATTGCACATAATAAATGCCATTAACATTTTGACAGCCTTAATATACAATGTTGGAATTTTTTAAATCATTTTCACGTGGATTCAACCACATACTGTAATACGTATCGTGCAAAAAGATCAGATGTACAGCACACCGTGTTCTCGACGGTGATGTGTGAAATAGGTTTTCTGTTGCAGACAAAGTTAACGATGCTGGGATGATAAAGTACAGCAGGCATTCTATAAGATTATGTGATAAACAAAATAGCACATTTATATATTAATACCAACCCTTTTCAGCAAATTTGTACATGGCTTCACATGCTTTGACTAAAACTTCTTGTTCTGGAGAATGTAGCATAAGCACCACTGTGGCTGGGTTTTTGCTTCCAATAGGTACAGGATCAAACTATGAAGAAAAAAAGAGGATGTCAAATACGAATCGTTTCTTTAGTTTACATAGCGTGCATTGAATTGAATACTGGCAACAAAGCATCTTTATAGAAGTAAGAGACAAAATGAAACTCAAACATTTCATTTTAGTATAGATATTAAATGAATTAAGTGGACTTCAGTCCAATACCATAACATAACAATTCACAAGAAATTGCCCTGAATTCACAATAAATTATCTTGACTTTCACTGTCAATTTATTAAAGGAAAAGATACATCATGGCTTTGTATTCAGGGCACAATTTACATTGATTAGTAATGTTAAGAGTACAAACAAGGAAGCAGTAGATTGAAAACCCCTAAAACATTAGCCTATTTTCACACGTATTTACTAAAATCTGAAGCTCTATCACTGTATACATTTTACAAAAATACTACCGTGTGACAAAGTATATATATATATATGGTCATAAAACTCAGTTTTTCAGTCATTTATTAGTTTCACTTGATGTTGTCAAAACTATGAATATGAGTTGTATCCTAGACTCAACCATGGGGGGTGGTCCTCTATAAAAATATAACTATACATGCATCTTTTATATTTTTTATTGTTGTAAATCAGTATCATTTGAATTATGTGCGTGACATTTATATTCTGCTGAGATGGCTCTGCTCATTACAAACTATACGGATAAAGCTATTAAAGCTATTAAAAGCTCTGGCATGCTGTGAGTGAAGCACTCACTGCTGTTTCTACCCCTGTAGTAATTCAAGAAGCACTCACTGTTTCTACCCCTGCATAGATTCTAGAAGCACTCACTGCTGTTTCTACCCCTGCAGAGATTCTAGAAGCACTCACTGCAGTTTCTACCCCTGCAGAGATTCTAGAAGCACTCACTGCTGTTTCTACCCCTGCAGAGATTCTAGAAGCACTCACTGCTGTTTCTACCCCTGTAGAGATTCTAGAAGCACTCACTGCTGTTTCTACCCCTGTAGAGATTCTAGAAGCACTCACTGCTGTTTCTACCCCTGCATAGATTCTAGAAGCACTCGCTGCTGTTTCTACCCCTGCAGAGATTCTAGACAGATTTGAATAAGGGATTTTTTTTCTTCTGAGTAACTCTTACCACATCCTTTGCAGGAGGCTCTGCTTCTTTTTTCACCTTCTTACCCATCCTAAACAACATACAGATATCATTTCATTAATCATACTCTGGATTAGTGGAGCGAATCAATATTGTACTGGAAAATTGTATTTAAAAAATGTATATAGAAACAAAAAATATATAGATATAATATAAATCAAAGAGGCAACTTTTCCAATGTTGTTTTTTACATAAGTCAGTTTTTTACAGAATGGCATGGGTTTCAACACAGTGGGTTAAAGCAACAATCTGATGTATTCAGTTAAATATTGCCATTGAAAAGGACAGCAATCAGCTAAATTATGTCAACACAGCGGGCAGGACAGATACCAAGCACGTTTAGGAAAACGTGGGGGAAAGTGTAGTAAATCTAAAAGAGGTAAGACTTTAGTTAGCAAGTCTTTAAAATATTTATTGATTCCCCTCCCTCTCCCCCATCGGTATCTGAATTGCTATATTAGCACAGTGGCTTGGTTGAACACTGCTTCGTTTCGTAAACATTAGCTACATTATACAGCATGATATTTATTCATAAGATTAAACTAAGACGTAAAGGCAATGTTGTTTAACTAAGACGTGGACGTGAAATCTGAACTGGAGATGTCACACATACATCATTTATATTTTGCTTACCTTAATAGGTGTTGTGTTGTACTATACAACACCGTGCTCTGCGGCTGAACTGTGCAGTGACCGAGACTCCTTGTTTCTGTTGACAGTGGTTGCTAAGAAACGCGGAGCACGCGTTTCAGAACAAAACAAAAACTAACGCGAGAAGTCAGAATGTCAAATGTTTGTTTGGGTTTACATCAAAAAATGTCGATGTATAGATGAATTAGTCAACATGAATGTTTGAGTATTAAGCGGCTAATACTGCAGAACCGAACTGGTTATTACTATGACTTACAGTATTTTCTTCTCAACATGATTAAGCTTAGGGGCGTAGGTTCAGAAAGACGGGCCACGCTCTTTACCTGGGCAAGACGGGCTGTTCTACGTTCTTTCAAACACATGACACGTTCTCTGATCTGTTGCTTTTAGGGTTAAGAATTGATTTAAGCATTAAACTCAGTATTCAAATTCTCTCAGCTGGCCTGTCAATGAAACGACTAAAGTCCTACCCCTTTTAGATTCAGGCCAACCCATTGAGCTCGTATTTTGTGTGTACAACAATATAGTCTATAACATTACAATTCTATAACATTACAGTTAAGTTTTGTTTTTGTTTTTTAATTAAAATAAATAAATAAATAATGGACCTATTTTTCTTGAACCAACATCACCATTTGAAAATCAGCAAACCACACAAACGTGCTCTCGTTGGGTTTTCCATCAAAAATGGTTGTCAATGCATTTAAAAAGTCATCTTTAAATGCGACTTTGAATTCAACAATTCTTACGCTTATGCTAGCCATATTCTAAGTTGGTCCTTAGACCTACCTGTTAATGTCTCGCTGCGCATATTCACAGAATATATATAATGCGGAGTCAATGAAAGCAATCTCCTGATAATATCACTTTGGTTATTAGGCTCCTCTTAATAACAATCACGTTTAATCACCCATGCACCTGATCGTTCAAAACGGTATCCTTTGGAATAGTATAATATTGCTGCTGCATGAAAATGATTTACTTAAATATTAAAATAGCGAAATATTTTTAAAAAATCGTATCTCTAGGGACAAAATGACCACACATCTTATGACGTTATCTACTTGGATAACAGCTTGTTAATCCTACAAGATGGTCATGGAGGAACAACAAAGAAAATACAATGTAGATAGTAAAATCACCACAAAGCACTGTAAGCGCAGCATAATGCATACATGAGGGGAAACATGAGCAACTGCAAAGTGACAGAGAACATTTGCCACAGTAAAGTCTAGCGTATTACAATGCTTAGCATGAGATACAGGCTCGCCCTGCTGGAGAAATATTAAATCCGATTTGAATTGAAGGATTCCAGAGGTGACATTATAATATTTACCAAAGGCAGATTATTATTATTTGTTTATTTAGCAGACGCCTTTATCCAAGGCGACTTACAGAGACTAGGGTGTGTGAACTATGCATCAGCTGCAGAGTCACTTACAATTACGTCTCACCCGAAAGACGGAGCACAAGCAGGTTAAGTGACTTGCTCAGGGTCACACAATGAGTCAGTGGCTGAGGTGGGATTTGAACCGGGGACCTTCTGGTTACAAGCCCTTTTCTTTAACCACTGGATGTATTTTATAATGTTCCAGTGGTCAACCCTCCATGACGTAGTGCTCACAAATTAGCTTCCTTATTGGTGAATGCAAGTTCTGTGCGATATACAGAGGAAAGAAATGTATAAAGGGCACCACTTGTTGATTGCTACTGCTAACAACATGTAATGAGTCTCATGTTGTTTTTATTATTATTACAGGGTAGCTGGCACAGGTTTATAAAGTGACATAATACAGTTAGTCTCACTTTCTTACACTCAGATGCACAACGCCCCTGTGGGGTACTAACCTGAAGAATATTACCTTGAGAAGAGAAAATATTGCAAAACAGAATCAGAAACCATGCCATGTAGTTGAGAGCTGTATGCAATGTTGTATACCCTGTTTATTGGACTGTAGCTTTAAGCTATCTGATTGGATTGTCACTAGTTCATTAAATACAGAATTTACTTTAAATGACAAAACATCATTTTTAACTGCTTATGTATGAAGTCTGGGGTATCTTTTGCCACTCTTCTCAATAGATCAGCCAACTGCTCTATACTTGCAGATTGTCCGACAATGGATTCAGAACTAGAACTAGTCTGGGCTATGGACTAAGAACCTTGATGTACCCTTTCTAGTGTTCTAGTGTTAAAGTTACTCAGAAAAATACTGTAGAAATGAGAGGGTGGTGTGCAACATAAGTTCCTTTCATGTAATGAAACTTTGTAAAAACTACAATTGTAACAAATGAAAATCACAATGCTTCTCTTGTAAACGGAGTTCCTGCAGTGATTCTCAATGGGTGCATTTTTCTAGATCCCTGCTGTCTGGCTTCGCTGAGTAGTCCTCTTTGCAGTCAGCGGATGCAGTTCATCTCGGTGTAATCAGTGTCAATCTCTGGAGTGTTAGTCACTGCTGATCATGGCACTCAATGGCTTTGCAGAGCCCAGACACATATTTTCATTACACTGTTTTTAGATTGAGAATTAATGGCTGCATTCAGATTAATCATGCTGACAATGTATTTATGTACGTCTTGCTGAGGCATGCTCTAAAAGATTAAATAACGATTTAATGCGAACTATTGATTCGGAGGAGAGTATTGGCTTATTGTTCTTTTAACTTGAAGCTCTGGGAGTCTGCAGAAAAAAGGTTGAAAATACTATTGATAGAACTTCATGATGGTGTATTGCCCTAAAAAACAAACGATTCCAACATTAACAGCAGTGATAACACAGTGAATCTGGAAGAAATCTTTTTACAGTGGGCCTAATATGGGAGAACACTAGTATTGAAATGGTTTAATAAAAATGTCACCACTTCGATACTATACTGTCAATTTCTTCTAGCATTGTACAGAACCATTGGTTTGCCATTGCATTGTAATTGAAGATTTTTTGAATTTAGAATACGATGGTACAAGTATTATTGAATACTAGCCTATACATAAAATACTACTGTCATTTTCGAAAGAATTCTTGAGAATCTTTCTAAATGGCTATCAGGTTGGTAAAGAACAGACAACCACTAAACCACAATCCAACCAACCAGCCAAGGAATGAAAGAAGAGAATGCGCTGAAAAACTGTTACAATTGAATAAATATGCACAGAGATCAAAAGAATTGAAGAGATAAAAAAAGAAAATATACAGTGCGCACATGCCCATGTTTAGTCATTAAAATATGCTGTATGAACTAGATTAAACCCACTGGCAGATTATATACACAAATCAATATTTTTTCTAACTTTAGTTAGTATATACTAATAATAATGTTAAGACATTAAGGAAATCTGATGGAGTAATAACGATATTTTCCCATCAGGTCCTCAAAATGAAATGATCCATCAGTCATACTGTTTGGTTTGCACTGTGTAAGAATTCATTTGCAGTGACAGTATTGGTTTTCTGTTACTGGCAGCTGTCAGATAGTAGTAAACATACATAGATTGCAGAATACAGAGAGAAATATCAGTGTATAGTGAGTGTAATGTAAAGAAATATCATCCCAAGCCAGTGTATTAGACGTATCATCCCAAACCAATGTATCAACCACTGTAAAAAAGATCACATTACCTTGTTTGACCAGCAGGGGGCCACAATATTATTACAGTACGCGCTTTTCATGCTTACATAGAGTTTAAACCATTACCTTGCCTCACCAGCAAGGGGCAACATTGTTCCTCCTACTGTGGCTAAACAGGATGTAATTGAGTTGTGAAACATGCAGTAGGGTACAATGCACAAAGCGTTAACTCATTTACAGAACGTTTATGTAGTGTGTTGAATGAATAAATACAGGTTTGTGTGCATGAAACGGCCAGCATCATTCTATAACAGTGTCATGAATACCAGACTTGAATTAATTCACCAGCCACTCAACAAATAATAATGTATTATTTAGGCAAGACATTTTGAGAAATGTTGCCTTTACACTATGACCCTATACTTTTATGTGATTTATACCTATATTGTCATATGTTGTCATAAGTTATGCAAAACATATTATAAACCAAATTGCACTGATATGCGGCCGTAACCCTTAATAAAGGGAAAATGATTGGCTGGCAGGTATTTTTTCCAGAAAGCAGAATGGCGTGAAATTATTTGCTAGCTCTCATTTTCATGTAACAGTAAGGACATTATTCACCGTTGTTTTTGCATTTCCTCTAGCATAGAGACCTGGAGTATGTAAACATTTGCAAATCTGATAACTCCATAGGAGTGTTTGCATAATGCCTTTAGCATTCACAATAGGAAACTATCCAAGAGGACATTGTACCGATTGTGCACCTAGTCCATTGTGCCTTAACTCTTTCAATACAATAGAAGTGTAGGACAGGAAACAGCACACCCTTTTTTGTAGTATAGGAAAGATGACGCCACACAAAACAGCAGACCACTAAACTAATACAGTAAGTGCTACTGTGAGCCAATCTGTATTTGTACAAGAACCCAACACTATTTCATTGGTTATTTTTGGATTGTCTTTCTGTAGGCTTATTTCAATACTTCTTTTTGTCTTGCACTTGAACCAGAGGCTTATTTTACACCTTTGCTGACTTTTGACGTACGGGCCTGAAGTGATATACAACAATCTTTACTTTGCCGAACAGCCAGACAGTTGGGTAGTTTCTATGGCCCTAATATGTGACAAAAGTGAATAACCAGTATAAGGTGGACATCCTCAGTAGAAAGAATAGACCAATGGAGGCTCTATCTTATTCTAAATCTACCTGGCGGTCATCTTTCACTGCAATGAACAAATGATGGTGTGATTGAACAATGTGTGTGTATTTGTATTTGCGATGTCATTCCTCATCTAAATATTGAAACTGCATAGCCGCTGTTCTCTAATAGTTTGTGTCAGTCTCTGAGCCACAGAACAAGACAATAAACACATCTGCTCTGATGTGATAAGAAATGTGCAGAATACACTGTTATTTACAGACGAGAAACTGAAACGTGTGTGTGTGTGTGTGTGTGTGTGTGTGTGTGTGTGTGTGTGTGTGTGTGTGTGTGTGTGTGTGTGTGTGTGTGTGGAATAAAGCTAAACTATGATAAAAGAGATTGCAGATCATCAGGGTGCTCTATCCTCTTCTTAAACCTGTGATATGCAGCAACATCCTTGAGGTGCTGCACTCTTTCCTATTATCTAACATTCATCAGGGTTATCTATCATCTTCTTGTGCAAGCATCTTATCCAATTGCACCCTATTTCCACACATGGGTGTGCATTAACAATGTAATTACGATGTAATCACATATGCAATTACAGAGTAACTACAGTGTTGTTAGAGACACTTGATGTAAAGTGTTACCAGACATTACAATGTTGTAAATAGGGCTGTGGCAGGGCAGAAGCCCTGCTGCTGTAAATAGTGTGAGGGGGGAATGTAAGGTTGGCAGGGATGGGGTTAAATCTGTCCCTGTCGGCAATCACAGGTGTGGCCATACCCCAATTAGGTAATTTATGCTAATTGGGGAGTGGCCACATGTACAAAAGGAAACAAAATCCTTTGTGAGGGGAAGGTGTTTGTGGTTTTTGTAGTGTTTTGTGTTTGCAGTGAAGGCTAATGCCCAGCCTACAAGTGATTTAATTTTTTTGTTTGAACATTTTATTTTGGTCCTTGTGCCTGTTTCTTTTGTTCCTGTTTTAATGTTTGTTTTGTTAATAAACATGCGCACCAGCGCTTAAACTTCAGCTTTCTGTCTCTGGGTCTCATTGCAGCCGGTAACAGCCTGGGCCGTGACGCTACCCTGTCACAAGGGCACACTCTTGCCAGTTGCTTCAGTAGTCTATTCATTTCAGATTTAACACAGTGATGCAGTAAACATTCACAGGTATGTAGTGGAGTGGTTAATTACTTACATTGAACAATGAAATATGCTGCTTAGTTATAAACTTCCAGTATGGTGGCATACAGCCTACTTTTATTGACAAGCACAGGCAATCAAATGCCTTTTATGACTTTGCCCCCAGTTTATTGTCACGATTGTAGCAAGGGCTTCCCATTTTTTTTAACAGTGCAGCATATTGTATTTGTATGTATGTTCTTGTGCTCTTCCTAATTCATTATTTTCTTTTGTTGAAAGATATTTTTGCTGTGTTAATGAAGGTAATAGTAATGACAGATGTAATAACTTGCTTGCCAGCTCATGTACTTGCTCTGAACACATACAGAATGTGCTTGGAATGAGTCAGTGCTTGACACTGTCACAGGCAAAGTTGAGATCTACTGAACTTTGCCTGCATGGCTGAGGCATTGTTAACAATCCTGAGGATAAACTGGTCATCATGGTAAATTGTGAAGTTTGTCTGTTTTCAAGACTTTGCCAGTGTACCTTTCTGGTTTTTTTTCACAAGGGCTGTCCAGCTAATGTTAGGGTGGGGCAAAAGCTGATGTGGGCATACCTACGCTAAAGACTAGTTTATGAATGCCTGGACTCATTCCAAGTGAAGTTTTCACATTGATCAGAGCACATTTTTAATTGGTTTAATTCCAAGCCATAACGGTAACTCACTGTCTTAAATGACACCACATAGCCCTGCACCTGCACCTTCAACACAGAAAGGCATGACATGCAAGCTATCTGTCCAAGGTCAGGAATTGCCTATTTATCAGTAAACAATGTTACACTTCCAATTACAATTACACAGGGTTATAAAAATACAGTTCCTAATTGGGAAATTGCAGCACTACTGTTATTTTAAATGAATGAATGATAAATACAATTTAAAAAATAAACAAATACAAAGCACATTAAGCTCATTTGAGAACCAATACTATTTACATCATAACAGAAATGGTATTTATTGACTCTTCAATGTTTCAGCATTGTCAAGAGGATTCATATATAAAGCAGTCAAATGAGTGGATTTCTTTATGTGCTTTATGAGATAACGAGGCAATTTAATGATAAAGAAGCCATTTCAAATACAATGGGGTTCGTTTATGTCTGTGTGGTTACAACCAGAGGCAAGACAGCATTAATCTGAGGCTGCATGTACACACATTCTCACCGATGACAAGGTCTTCCTTACACAGTTACAATTAGCCATACTGGCTAACCAGCAGTCTAGGAAGTTTACCAGCGTAATATTTTAAGGAATTTGAAGAGCAGCTTGGTACAGGTCTGAATTATCTCAGGAATCTGAACTAATAGATTCTTCTTGTTGTTTTGAATAATTTTGTATATCCTTTTGTATTTGTACAAACAGTACAGTGCATAGAACACATTGTTTCATTGTACACATAGTACAGTGCACAGAACACATTGTTTCATTGTACACATAGTACAGTGCACAGAACACATTGTTTCATTGTACACATAGTACAGTGCACAGAACACATTGTTTCATTGTACACATAGTACAGTGCACAGAACACATTGTTTCATTGTACACATAGTACAGTGCACAGAACACATTGTTTCATTGTACACATAGTAGAGTGCACAGAACACATTGTTTCATTGTACACATAGTACAGTGCACAGAACACATAAGCTACACTTCTGTTCTAGTTGCCTGCCATAGACACATGAAGTGTTCTTTTTTTTTAGTAAGAGCCAGTGCACTGCTGTCTTTTGGCAGCAATAAAAAATAAAACAGTATCCTTCATATCTTCTCAATCGATGCAGTACTGTATATGCCCACCTGATGACCCCTGCGAAGAGCCCCACCCAGCCCATTCCAGACGGTTGCTATGCTGAGGCGCTAGGGAGGCCACAAATAGGCTGATCCCTGCAACCAGCATTACACTTCAGCCGTCAACACTGGGTCAATTGGAAAACCACGTTACCTGGCGGAGGAAAAACAATGATGGCTCCTATATTACCACCATGCTGGCGAAAGCAGAGCCCAAAATTAGCATGAAGTAGATAACAGCTACTCTCATGTAATGAAAATCAGGACGTAAGGCAGGCAACAGGGACAGATGAGCAGCCCCTGGACTCAGCTGAAAGCACCTGAACACAGACATCATCCATACAGCTGTGTTTGCTAGTTTAATCACTCCACTGCCTGGAGACTGGAATGCAGACACACTTATTACATCCCCTGCTTTCCAACACCTAGAACATGTTGCTTCTATATTCATTATACTGTGAACTAACAAACAGAGCACTGCCTTAGGCCTTACATACTACATATAGCATATAACTCATTTGCATAGCATTGCCTCTATTGCAATGCTATTATCACAATTTTTAAACTGCAGTTGGGTTAAAGTGTTTGTGTATGTGTGTGGAATAGTGTACAGTATTTCAACAACTGTAAAACATGCAAATACTCTCATGCTGTGGCAACATGAACCTCTAATGACACCATGCCCATTGGAATTTGAGCATTCCATTCAGACTTCTGATTGGGTGCAGCTTGTGGGTGCATCCAATCACAGCACAAGGAACTTCCAGTTGTGATGGATAGTGGATACACAGGTTGCTGGTTTGAACCCCCTCCCCAGCTTCCTAGTTTATTTGTTGCTAGACAGAAACAAGGTTACACAACACAATTAATAGCTTTTTAATATTTGGTACAACACATTATACATTTACAGCCCTTTCAGAAAAATACCGTTGGGTTACTAATACCAGTGAGCTATATGAAGAAACTGATATCATAATATTTTGAAAACTGAACATTCAGTTAACTTTTTGTTACTTGTTAAAATTCAATTGTTTTATTTACTGGACTTTTCTAGAGTTCATGAAAAGCAGAACAGTGCAGCGCTCATCAATGTATTTAGCAATAAAGTCATTTCAAACGTTATAATGGCACCTTTTTCAGCGTGTGAAAAAGAATTGCAACTGTCTCACTCCCTCTGCAGACTGTTAGAAATCTGACAGGTCATGGCAATGGAAAATATTACACACGGTTTCGGATCGTTATTATCAAAACCTTGCCCTATCCTGTTACAGCTTTACGCTCTAATCTGTTAAGAAAACAGCACGCTGAAAAAAATGACTGTCTAGTCTAAGCATTAGAGTAAACCTGGTCTAATTTCTGAGAGGCGTAAAAAGTGCCAAAATGATACCGTAGCTACGTGAAAGAAGTGGTGGTGTTTCTGACTCATAGGATCCCAGACCTTTTCAATTGCTCATCTGCTGAAAAAGACGCGCGTTGCGCATACGATTTATAGTCACGTTCAGGTACAACACTTCATGTCTCCATGCCAACCTGTGTTACCTTGGTGACTCATGTTTATTGTTTTATTTCATAATTAGCGAACCTATGATTGGTTAAATTGGCCTGCCCACCATAAAACATACACGTTTTGGTGTAATTTTTTGAACATACAAATAATATAACTTGTTTCTAGTCTCTGACCAAGTTGTTTTTGTGCTTTATTTTTTAAATATGTATTTTTAATATTTTTTTTTTCATTTTAATGTCATTTTTTAAATTACTTTTCAAATTATCATTGCTAATACAATTAAGAGTAGAGTTAAGGGAAGGAAGTATTAGAGTTAAGGGAAGTATTCTTTGCTATATAAAAATATTATAAATATATTACTGTAGCATAACAAGCACATATATATATATATATATATATATATATATATATATATATATATATATATATATATATATATATATATATATATATATATAGTCTGCTTTAAATCTAAAGAGAGCAACTGATATATTGATTCATTCCTGTGGTAAATTCATAGTTATTTATAAATACTTAATTTAAATGACTATTCAATTTACAATACTACACACTAATGTATATATGTTTGTTACAATTTGATAAAAGGCGTGGCATTTAAATTCAAATACTTATTTGGTTATTCTTTAAAAAAACAAACAAACACAGAATGCCTTTCCTAAATCATTGTACTTAAACTGCGCTGGCTTCAGCATTTTACCAAACAGTAAATAAGCAAGTTGGTGCTTATCTTGGCGAGAGCCAAGTTCAAATCAGCATGAAGTTTTAACATCTACTCTCATGTAATGGAAATCTTAAATCTGGAGGATGGGATGTTGTTATTCTGAGGTGCCCGATCGTCTCCGCTGTATCTTCACATTGTTAATATCTGATTTTGATTAATCCATGCACGGGCATTTGAGATATTCTACACACTGGGAGTGTACTTTAAAGTGACCTATGGCAGTGATCCGTGAGTGACTTCAAATCAAATGTTTATCTTAGAACTACGTTCTATTAAAGGCTAAGGGTTCCATTTTGAGTTGCGTGGCCCTTTTTGAAGCAAGCAAAAAGCACGTTTTCAGAGAGAAATGCAATAATAGTAACACTATTAAATAAGCAAGAATCCATAAAGCAGATAAGCAGATTGAGTACTCTGTGTCGACAGTTAAAACAGTGTTTTTCCATTCAGCTGCTGAGACTAAACATTTAAATATTAACATTCATTCTATTTTACATTTTGTATTTGTTTAACTTTCGCGTGGGGTATGTATGTTTTTTTTTACATGTTGTGTGGTAATTTTTTTAACCGACCCGGTGCTGTTCTGTAAAACCCTATATGAGAAACTTAACACCAATCTTTTTGCTTGTTGGAGTCCTCGCCTCCGCCCCTCTATACTGTCAGTCACCTCAGCAGCACCCGGCCGGAAGCGCTGGGAAGCTGCGGGTCTAACATTTAAGATTCAACATTTTAAACGAATGCAATACGGATCTTTAGTTTTATTATTATTATTATTATATATTTATATACCATATACCAAGTGAACAGTCAGGGACTCCTGAAAGTGCAAAAAAAGAAAAGCGAAAACGAACGTCTTGGAGAAGGAACGCAGTGAGGGGTGTGCAGGGGCATGAAGCTCATCGGTACTGACAATCGGGCTGTCTTGTGTAGTTGAAGAAACCGCAGCTGTTTTAAAACGCGCATTTTCATTTAGAAGATTGTCATTTAATGTGACAGTAGAATATCGATAGCATGATTTAGCGGACGTGAGTTCAGGTGGTTAAAATTGGTGCAATACTGTTAGGTTAGTTGTAAGCATAGAACATAGCCAGCTGACTGCTGCTGCTGCTGCAAAAAAAAAATCTTGTCTGACTGGGCTAGTGATTTGTCAGTGCAAGCAAGCATAGCAGGGCTTAAGAAAAAAAAAAAAAAAAACTTTGCTACAGCGGGTTCTGACTGACACTTCAGATTCAATACACATATCAGTATTGTTTGGAAGAGAACTGTTAATAATATTGCACAAACGTGTAAGAAAAATGGCTACGACCAGCAGTATTTCCTCATCGATTGCGAGTAAAACGAAGACGAAGAAGAAACATTTTGTGGCACAGAAAGTGAAGCTGTTCCGAGCCAGCGACCCTCTGCTGAGTGTGCTAATGTGGGGAGTTAACCATTCGGTGAGTAAACACGCGAAGTGCGTTATCTTACCTGCCAGATCGGAACCAGACACCTCGCCCGGTCTTATGAACAAGAAAATGATGTCACAATTATATAAAACAATACATGATGCATGTGTGTGTGTGTGTTTTGACTAACACGCGTAATTAATTCATTAATGCGTATTACATTATATGAACCATTTATATTGCAGTCATTTAAGTGACTTGTTGATTGATAAATGCATGTACAGTTTGTGAAGTACAGTAGATTTTCCCTTTCCGATACATTATTATTGGGACAAGTTAGTTGTGTGTGAAACGTTAGTGTGGTTGGCATAGAACGAAGCACTCAGTGTATGTTTGTTATTTTACACTGTAGTGCTTTTTGTGCGATTCTGTTAATAATATACTGTCTTATTTGTACAGAATTCGTTATGAGGTTTATAGGTAAGGTAAGGGTAATTCATTCGGCGTAGCAGTTAGGCTCACTGCGTTTCTTTGATTTTGAAGGCGTATAGGCAGAGTAAGGAATGCAGCATTTGCATTTATGTGGCTGTGTGGTTGCTGATGGAACCCTGGTTTGGTTACTGTACTGCAAGAGATGTCTAACCGTGGACATGCGGCACGACCTATTACAGCATTACAAGGCATTTGAATCGAACAGAAAAAAACAGTCGGCCAATAGTATGTCAGCTAGAAATTGGCGAAGGGCTGTCTTCTGACATCAGGATGTGAAGAGAATTTGGTGTTTATTTGATTTGTTTTATTACACAGGTGTGCTGGATGCTTAATATTCTGAACAGTCTCTGGAGATGTATTTCCTTTTTAGAGCAAGGATCAGGCACATATGGTTTTAGTTGCATAGGTTTAGCCATTCCATCTTTTGTTTGTTTAGCTTGTTACAGTACTTGTAGTTGGTGGAGTCATGAAATGCTGAAACCTGGAACTGATTTTACTGCTGTGGAGTGGGAGTCTTTGTTTCCATCCCTGGTGAAAATTGATTTCACAATGTTGTTTTAGGGCCACTTTATGCTGACGTTTCCAACAGTGTCCAGTTTCATATTCTAATATACAGTATGCCTTTGCTGGCTGTTTGTTTATATACCCTAAAGGTAGTCTCTGCTGCAGCCACACATATGCCTCCCCCTTAATGCATTCTTGCCACTTTGTCACTCAACTAAGCATAGGAATAGGTTTATGTATAGATAGATAGATACCAAATAGTGTTTATACACTATACAATATAGACTATTGTTTTGTGACACACTGGTCTCTCTGACCCTGAGAGGGTGGACTCGAATCTTAGACAGCACCCTATACTTAAAAAAAAAAAAAAAAAAAAAAAAAACTACTTTATTATGACATAATTCCTATGTGATACAAACCATCTGATAAATAGACATTTCAGATGGCTGTATCACATCATATACTTGTTTCAGTTGGTGAATCTGCAGAAACTGTTATCACAGTAGCCTTTCTTCATATAGCCTAACTAATGTAATGCAGTGTTACAGTAAGAAATCCCCCAGTAGTGTGATAAACCTGGTACAGTACCTGAACAAATGACCATCTGAACACACAAATAAGCACTTCCTTAGATATGTGTGCAATGGTTTTCTTTGTGCGGTATATTGTAGCACCAGTGCTTTATGTTCTGTTACAGGCACACGCTCAGGAATCTGGTCCGTATTGCCTCTGGACACATTGCAAGAAGTGTTTGTTTGAATATTAAAATGTTTGTCCCAGCACTAACTATCTCTGATGTTGGTTTATTGCATTCCTCCATAGTTTAGCCACAGCGATCAGCTCAGTTTGTTTACATGTCCCAGGGGGAGCTTGGGGTAGTGAGTCACGTTTGCCGCTACTGTGCATCAGTCTGTACACGTTTCAGCCTATATTTCCAAAATGTTGTTCATCAGGTAATAATACAAATTAAACTGGAAGGGGCAATATAATTTTAATCTTGCATAATAGGTGTTGTGAACAGATCCCTTATTAGGGTTTGAAGCATATGTGGTGGCAGAGAAGGAAGACTGAGCAATATCTTCCATCATTTATGAAGGTATCTTCGGAGAGTAAGCAAATTCTTTGGCTCATTTGATACTTCCTTTTTTAAATACAATACCCTTTCTTCACATGAGGGTTCCTGCCAGCCTAAGTTAATCTGTTTCCTCCCTAGAGCCTCTGAGCTGAGAGAGAGAGAGAGAGAGAGAGAGAGAGAGAGAGAGAGAGAAAAAAAAGAGAGAGAGAGAGAGAGAGAGAGGGAGGGACGGAGGGAGGGAGGGAGAGGGGTTTTCTCAGTACTGTACCTTGCATGATACTTAGAGTTAGTATTTTCCAGGGGGGATAACATTGATTAGTAATCTAGTTCAGTGGTGGGAAGACTCCTATTGCATAGCAGTTCACCCGCTCCAGGTTTTAATACATGCTTCATTAGCCGCAGTGAATAGGTACTTTAACAAGCTCTGTTTTGTCTTATTAAACAATGTGTGTCTTATTTCCATTCCTGGAGTTAATGTTTTGCTTCAATGTGAGTTTTATTAAAATAATTTGAAATCTACCTGTGTGCATACTATTAATTGTGCATAATTGCTTACAATTGTAAGTCGCCCTGGATAAGGGCGTCTGCTAAGAAATAAATAATAATAATAATAATAATAATAATATTCATTAGTTTAATACGAAAGCCCCCTCAACAGTATTTTCCCTTTTGTTGCTGTTTCTAGAATTACAGTCTGTTTTTATTGATGGTTTGCCTCTAAATATAGACAGTCCACTCCAACATAACAATGAGTCTCCTGGTGTCACTGATGTGATTGAAACGGCTGCAATAGACCTGGTGATAGTTACCTGTTATAAGCCTGAATAGTAAAGCCTTGAAATGATATCAGGTGAAGATGTCATTTATTTTCTGAGACATTCAGTAGCTGTAGTTACTGTAGTGGTGTTCCTGGGTATCAGTATGGCTGTTGCACAGTTGCTTGAGGGCTAGAGCTCCCCTCTGACTTTCCATTGTGTCCAGCAGATTGAAAGTGGCTTTGCACACAGCATTGGTAGATTAACACTGTAATGTGTCTAAGATAACTAAAAGGGACATTAAACCCATTCATGAACCACATGTAGTGGTTTCTATAAAACGAGGTCCTCCTCCTCCGTGTGTGTGTGTGTGTGTTTTATATTTAATAGGTTAAGGAATTATACGCTAGAAGTCCAGAGGAAGGAGAACATATAGTACGTGAGCTATTTAAAATTCTTATCAAATCGACTGCCTCTAAGAAAACCTTGCCAAAGTCAATTTTGCTATAGTAAGCATTCCAAAACAATTTTGCTTTAAAACAGTTTTTTTTTTTTTTATTATTACAAGTGTTGCATTCGACTGTTACTGTAACATCTCTGGGGGAAAAAATGCTCAAATTATCCCCTTGCTGATATATATATATATGCAATATCAATGTTTGCTGATTTGCAGTAAACAGTGTTGAGACTTGGCTGGAATGAACATGTGAACGTTTTGTTTTTAATGAAGAGATGTTCTTTAAAAAAACAGCTTATAATATTAATAGGTGTAACTATAAAGACTTTGGTCACATATAAACATATACGTAAGTGGTCGAGGTAGTTTTAAAAGTAAAAAAAAAAGAAACATACAATTTCGATCATATAACCTAAAATGAATGTTAACCTTGAAAACCTTTTCCTGTGCTTTGAACTTATTCTGAAGGCATTCCCCACCATACTGACTCACAACAACAGAATGAAGGATACTTCACAGCATGGATTGTGCGCTGAGAGTATGCACAATGCTTCTTGGGATTGCAAACACAAACTGGAGTAATCGGTCTTTGTTTAGAAACTAATTACGCAATAGGGAATTGATTTTATGTTGTATGTTAATACAACAAATTTTTTTCCTTCTGAGATATGCTTGCAAACATTTTGTGGTCGTTCAGTCTATCACAGTGATTTCAGAAAATCTTTTGTAGCAAGTGACATATTACCTGCCACTGATACTTCTAAACATCTAAGAATGTCATGTGCCTGTAGTAGGGCAGAGATCTGTCGCTCAGATCTGAGACATTGTTAATAAATCTTATTGCACAGTACAGTGTGCCAGGCCATTTATATTTTAATAGTAAAAAGTAGTTTGCTCTTGAATACAGATTAGCCCAAAATACTTGCCTGTACATCAAATGCCTTGTGTGCCGGTATATATACAGTTCAATTCAGCTGTGCGCTTTCCTGTGAACAATGCTGTATGCACCTACTGATGCTTAATACAATGATGCCTAACACCAGCAAGTACCGTTCAAGACAAATCACAAATCAGAGCCAGTCATGCAGGGAGCTGCATCCTTTAAAGAGAAATCCCAGGCTCTTTCTGTAGGTGAATAAAATCTAATGATTGCTCTTGCAATGCGCTCTGTGGAAATGATGTCTCAAGTAAGAGTCCCACCTCATTCGATAAGAGCAGCAGCTCCGATTTTGCCTTGATCACATGCTGAGGTCCGGTGATGTGCAAACTGACCTTTGCTGTGGATATCCAAAGACCTGGGAATATATTTAAGTAAGCGGCAAATCAAAATACCACCACTGTATCACGAGGAGTTTTGGACGGGATGGACTGGATAATTGCCAGTTGAAACAGGTGAAGCCAACTTGATAGAGTTGTTTATATCTGGTTTGGTAACTTCATTAGGTGCGTTTGTTTCCTTTCTGAAAATAACGTGCTAATTAATGACGATTTGGAGTAAAAAGCTTTGAGAATCTAATCCAACATGTTTATATGCTAATCAGTATTATGCATGATAACTTATTTTGAGATTAGGCAGTAGTAGGTTATAGCTCCTTGTGTTCTTATAATACTGACAGAACGTACACTAGGCTTGCATAAGATGTGGTAGGTGTTACAAAAACGTGGTTGTCTGAGAGTGATGGAGACAAATATAATATTAGTGGGTATACACTGTATAGGAAAGACAGGCAGGACAGAAGAGGCGGAGGGGTAGCGCTATACATAAGAAATAGTTTTGAAGCCCAGGTGTTCAGAATAATGGATAAAAATTCAAAGGGCATAATAATAGGAGCATGCTGTAGACCGCCAAATTCAGACGCCGAGCAAAATAATCTGTTATACAATGACATTAGAAATATGTGTAGCAAAGGAGAAGCCATACTAATGGGGGATTTCAACTTCCCCCGTATAAAATGGGAAAACCCGGTGGGGAGCACGACAGACTGGAGAATTGCAAACATAATGCCGATCCACAAAAAGGGAGACAAAACCGAACCAGGTAACTACAGACCAATAAGCCTGACTTCTATTATATGTAAACTTATGGAAACTATAATAAGATCCAAAATGGAAAATTACCTATATGCTAACAGTATCCTGGGAGACAGTCAGCATGGTCTTAGGAAAGGAAGATCTGTCTAACTAACCTGCTTGATTTTTTTTGAGGATGCAACATTGACAATGGATAATTGCAAAGCATGTGACATGGTTTATTTAGATTTCCAGAAAGCTTTTGACAAAGTCCTGCATAAAAGATTAATTCTCAAACTGAACGCAATAGGAATTCAAGGAAATCCATGCACATGGATTAGGGAGTGCTTAACATGTATTAGTATTAGGTCCTCTGCTATTCCTAATCTACATTAATGATCTAGATTCTTGTATAGTAAGCAAACTTGTTAAATTTGCAGATGACACAAAAATAGGAGGAGTGGCAAACACTGTTGCAGCAGGAAAGGTCATTCAAAATGATCTAGACAGCATTCAGAACTGGGCAGACACATGGGAAATGACATTTAATAGAGAAAAGTATAAGGTACTGCACGCAGGCAATACAAATGTGCATTATAAATATCATATGGGAGATACTGAAATTGAAGAAGGAATCTATGAAAAAGATCTAGGAGTTTATGTTGACTCAGAAATGTCTTCATCTAGACAATGTGGAGAAGCTATAAAAAAGGCCAACAAGATGCTTGGATATATTGTGAAAACTGTTGAATTTAAATCAAGGGAAGTACTGTTAAAACTTTACAATGCATTACTAAGACCTCACCTAGAATATTGTGTTCAGTTCTGGTCACCTTGTTACAAAAAGGATATTGCTGCTCTAGAAAGAGTGCAAAGAAGAGCGACCAGAATTATCCCGGGTCTGTCTGCATCCCAGGTATGCAGACAAGCTTAAAGAATTGAATCTATTCAGTCTTGAACAAAGAACACTACGCGGTGATCTTCTAAAAGGTATTAACAATGTCGATTTCGACCTGAAAAAAGAAACAAGGACCAGGGGTCACAAACGGAGATTAGATAAAGGGGCATTCAGAACAGAAAATAGGAGGCACTTTTTTACACAGAGAATTGTGTAAATCCCCAGAAATGTTGTTGAAGCTGACACCCTGGGATCCTTCAAGAAGCTTTTTGACGAGATTATGTGATCAATAAGCTACTAACAACCAAACAAGCAAGATTTCTTATGTTCTTATAAGTAGAAGGTCCAGGTTAATGAGCTATTCCTCAGTCTATCCACAGAATGGCAGTTTGATTGACAAAAGCATTGCCGTAGCTCCCTAATACTCTTTATTTTTCACTTCAGTTTGTACTGCAGCATCCCATGAGGATTGAGCAGTGATGAGGGTTGCTAATTTGCTGGCACTCTATGAAACAAAAAAAGCTGTTAACATACCCCTGAAGCAGCTGTAAAGAAAAACAGAGCTGCTGTATAAGTCAGTATCCTAAAAATGATACATGCCTAATAACATGATACACACCTAATAACATGTCTTTACCATGTTTTCTCAAATTTGGATGAGCAGTTGAATACAGTCAATAGACAATTACAGTCAGTACTTCTGCCTCATTTCCACTGCAGGCTGGGGCTATGTGGTGACGCAGTTCCTTTGTGGCCAGGCCTGGTCACATCGGGAAGGATATAGCAAACCAGGCCAGAAAAAGCAGCTGCGGCTGGCCAGGGCTGACGTGTCCAGCTGTGGAAACTCTTTTTAGGGCTGCAGCCGGCAGTAGAAACTGGGTATTACTGTAAATGTAGCAGTGATACAGCATTGTTGGAAAAGTCACTTCTGCACAAATACATTCTACAAAACCAAGCTGACCGAAGGATAAATTGCCTTCTGTTGTATTTTGTCCTTGGGGAGTATAGCAATGATCACATATGTCTACAAGGATAGACCTTGGTAAGAACATAAGATAGTTTACAAATAAGAAGAGGCCATTGAGCCCATTGTTTGGTTGTTATTATTCATTGAGCCCATTGTTTGGTTGTTATTATTCATTGAGCCCATTGTTTGGTTGTTATTATTCATTTCTTGGCAGACGCCCTTATCCAGGGCGACTTACAACTGTTTCAAGATATCACATTATTTAGTAGCTTATTGATCCCAGAATCTCATCAAGCAGCTTCTTGAAGGATTCCAGGGTGTCGGCTTCAACAACGTTACTGGGGAGTTGGTTCCAGACCCTCACAATTCTCTGTAAAAAAGTGCCTCCTATTTTCTGTTCTGAATGCCCCTTTATCTAATCTCCATTTGTGACCCCTGGTCCTTGTTTCTTTTTTCAGGTCAAAAAAGTCCCCTGGGTCGACATTGTCTAAACCTTTTAGGATTTTGAATGCTTGAATCAGATAACCGCATAGTCTTCTTTGTTCAAGACTGAATAGATTCAATTCTTTTAGCCTGTCTGCATACGACATACCTTTTAAACCCAGGATAATTCTGGTTGATCTTCTTTGCACTCTTTCTAGAGCAGCAATATCCTTTTTGTAACGAGGTGACCAGAACTGAACACAATATTCTAGGTGAGGTCTTACTAATGCATTGTAAAGTTTTAACATTACCTCCCTTGATTTAAATTCAACACTTCTCACAATATATCCGAGCATCTTGTGGCCTTTTTTATAGCTTCCCCACATTGTATAGATGAAGACATTTCCGAGTCAACATAAACTCCTAGGTCTTTTTCATAGATTCCTTCTTCAATTTCAGTATCTCCTATATGATATTTATAATGCACATTTTTATTGCCTGCATGCAGTACTTTACACTTTTCTCTGTTAAATGTCATTTGCCATGTGTCTGCCCAGTTCTGAATGCTGTCTAGATCATTTTGAATGACCTTTGCTGCTGCAACAGTGTTTGCCACTCCTCCTATTTTTGTGTCGTCTGCAAATTTAACAAGTTTGCTTACTATACCAGAATCTAAATCATTAATGTACATTAGGAATAGCAGAGGACCTAATACTGATCCCTGTGGTACTCCACTAGTTACCTCGCTCCATTTTGAGGTTTCTCCTCAGTCCTTTCTGTTTTCTACATGTTAAGCACTCCCTAATTCATGTGCATGCATTTCCTTGAATCCCTACTGCGTTCAGTTTGAGAATTAATCTTTTATGCAGGACTTTGTCAAAAGCTTTCTGGAAATCTAAATAAACCATGTCGTATGCTTTGCAATTATCCATTGTCGATGTTGCATCCTCAAAAAAGTCAAGCAGGTTAGTTAGACACGATCTCCCTTTCCTAACGCCATGCTGACTGTCTCCCAGTATATTTTACCATATAGGTAATTTTCCATTTTGAATCTTATTATAGTTTCCATAAGTTTACATATAATAGAAGTCAGGCTTATTGGTCTGTAGTTACCTGGTTCGGTTTTGTCTCCCTTTTTGTGGATCGGTATTACGTTTGCAATTTTGCAGTCTGTCGGTACAACCTCTGTGTCAAGAGACTGTTGCATGATCTTGGTTAGCGGTTTGTAAATGACGACTTTCATTTGTTTGAGTACTATTGGGAGGATCTCATCCGGCCCAGGGGATTTGTTTATTTTAAGAGCTCCTAGTCCCTTTAACCCTTCTGCCTTTGTTATGCTAAAGCTATTTAAAACTGGATAGGACCAGGTCGACATGTGGGGCATGTTTTCTGTGTCCTCCTTTGTATGGGAATGCAGAGCAGTTCTGTTGTTGCCTTGTTGCCCTGATTGCAAGGCAGATTCAGGAGTTTTTCAACTTGTATAATTAATGTGCCGTCACATCTACATATTTCACAATCCCTGCTGTTGGCAAAACAAGGAAGCTTTTTACAGCAGTAACCAGAAGGGAAAACGCTGTAATATTTCATTGGAAAGGATGTGCGGACGAAGTGGAGAGATTATCTGGTGGCGGTTACTGTTCCTTTAGAGATGCAAGATGAGAAAAGAGGTTTATCTTTAAGAATGGAAGGGATATGAGCCAAGTCTCAGAGGAGAAAACATTTTTCTCAGCTTTACTCTAGAGTCTAGAGTCTCAGTGACATAGAATTATTAAAGGGAAGATAACTTTTCATGTTGTACAAATGTTGTAGGAAGTTCATACTCCATGAAGTCCAAGGTTTTACTTATGATGCTTTAATCAGAAGTGTTGTTGGTTGCACACAATTATCAGACGCCTTTATCCAAGGCGACTTTGTGAGGGTGTGCCGAGTGGCTGACGTTAAACAGGGAGGACGCACAACCAAAAATTCAGTTAAAAGAAACAAATACTTTATTTGTGAACAAAAGTAAGCTTGTTCTTTCAACAAATAACTATTTACACTGATCCTGGATCAAAACAAAACAAACAAAAAACATTGGCAGATAACACAATCCTTCTATACGTAGGCTACCACAGAGGTCAGGTACTAACCGCCAGCCCACCCGGAGCTCCTCATAATGACCTCTTTATACCTTATCTCAGGTAGGTCCCTCCCACAGCATTACAAAATGACGACTCTCTTAAGTCAGAAGTCAAAGGGCATGGGTCAGTCCCGGATAATGAATAATGAATGTCATTGTTTTGGATTTACTACAACCGACTTTCTGTTTGTTACAAACGTAGAAATGAGTGGGCAGACTTCAGGCCGCAAGATGAAATACTTTATTAATTATTAACAAAATCCCTCATCCCCAAAAACATATTTTAATAAAAAGTACAAGTATAAGTTGGCTCCCAAAAAAGAAAACTTTGAGTATTATTCCATCTAAGTAGCTGAAATAATAACTTCCACGTGGACAGACACTGATATGAACTTAGCGCTTTTTTAAAAAACTGATCTAGAATATAGAATTGCTTGCTACAGTGGTAAAAACACACAATAATAGTCCAATTGAATTAGACATAAATGTGACAATATTGTTTATAAACTTTGTTTTTTCAGACATATATAATTTTAATATTTCATCTCAAAGAAATCAAGCTGCAACTTGTCAATTTACTCAAACATTTACATATGCATAAAGTTTCCATTAGCATGGAAATGCCCATGAGCATTTTAGTTTTAAATTCAATTCATAAATTTGCCTCGGGACAATGCCATGCAGGTGTTGAAATGCCAAATGTGAAAACAAACACAATCGCCCGTCTTGCAAAAGAATAAGGCAGGCTGGGGCTATTCTGCTGCTGTAGTGGATGTGGCACCATTTTAGGGGAAATTAAACCCCATTGTTAATGTTGTTAAACTGGTAACAAACACATGTCTTACTTTTATCGCCTTGGATGAACCTCGGGTGTTGTTTTGTAATAATAATAGTTACATTTCCATTTCACAAAAACAATGATTCAGGTTGCATTCAGGACCAGTCTGTTTTAATTGTGCATTATTAAATTATAACAGTCTACAATTTTAATACTTTTTTTTTTTTTTAATTGAAGTGAAGTACTGTATTCTACGGAAGCGTCCTAGTGCTAATTAAAAAATAAATAAATTTAAAAAAACTCCTACGTAGGACTTTTTAAAAAAAATAATAAAAAGTTGCTACTTAGGAGATATAAAGTCCCTACGCTGGAGATATAAAGTCCCTACGCAGGAGATATAAAGTCCCTACGTAGGAGATATAAAGTCCCGCGTAGGAGATATAAAGTCCCTACGCAGGAGATATAAAGTCCCGTATAGGAGATATAAAGTCCCTACGCAGGAGATATAAAGTCCCTACGTAGGAGATATAAAGTCCCTACAGGAGATATAAAGTCCCTACGAGGAGATATAAAGTCCCTACGGAGATATAAAGTCCCTATAGGAGATATAAAGTCCCGTGGGAGATATAAAGTCCCGTGGGAGATATAAAGTCCCACGGGAGATATAAAGTCCCGTATAGGAGATATAAAGTCCCTACGCAGGAGATATAAAGTCCCTACGCAGGAGATATAAAGTCCCTACGCAGGAGATATAAAGTCCCTACGCAGGCGATATAAAGTCCCTATGCAGGCGATATAAAGTCCCTACACAGGAGATATAAAGTCCCTACGCAGGCGATATAAAGTCCCTACGCAGGCGATATAAAGTCCCTACGCAGGAGATATAAAGTCCCTACGGGAGATATAAAGTCCCTGCGCAGGAGATATAAAGTCCCTACACAGGAGATATAAAGTCCCTACGCAGGCGATATAAAGTCCCTACGCAGGAGATATAAAGTCCCTACACAGGAGTTGCTTTTTTTTTTTTTTTTTTTTTTTTTAAATTCGAACTAGGACACTTCTGTTGCATTCCCTCTGAGTTTGACAGAATCAGTCATTTACTGTAAGTTAGCAACAGGCTGCTCTTACAGTGTGCTGTCAATCTCTTCATGACGTTTATCCAATCTGTACCATGCTGTTGTGCCGCTGGTTAACTGGATTAAGAATCACAATAGAAGTAAATGGCAGGGAGAATCCCAGACTTATTGAAGAGGTCTACATTGTTGAAAGAGTTAGGCCTAATTCATCAAAACAGATGTTTGAAAAGCTGACATGGATTTGTTATTCAAGAGCCATTGTGAATCACAGTACATAAACCCTGTATCACAATATTACTCCATGATGCACAGTGGTTTCAGCACTTTTCAGTCTTATACAATAGGCTACATCTGATTTAGCCTAGTGGCAAAACACCGGAACATTGGATAACCATTAAAGGCAAGCATGGAATCAATCCGTCCCAACTACAATTCCAAAGGCAGATTGTCTGGATCATATTTTATGCATTGTTTCAATGCCAGAAACTTGCTGATGCTTGTGAATTTTTAGTTTTTCGGGTGGTTTGTACAGTAGTTTTTCCAGAACTACTCTAATTGGGTCTAGTTTTTAATAGCATCAGGGTCAGAACTTTGGAGCAGAATTGAAATGAAAATATGAAGATATTTTCACACTGAATTTGCCATTACATTTAAGAACAAATTTACCATGAATGGCCCCATTAATATTAAACATCCTGAAACTGTTTCCAGAGTCTTGAACCCTTGAACTTCGACACAGTATTAATATGATTTGATTGCATTTGAAAATGCGTGTTCTGTATAATTTGTTCCATAATAAATACAGTATAGACTTGAAATGTTCTGTGCAGTAGCATCTAAAAGATTTCAATGCCAGTTTTGACAATAATTTGTGTGAATCTTGAGCAGTTCCAAGGTGATTTCTTGAGCAGTTCAGAGGTTTAAACAAACCAAACATTTTTCTAATACTGTTACCCTTTTCAACTTAAACAACTAGTCAAAGATTGCCTGTGCAGCCTTCACAGATAACAACAACCATACTTTACACAGCATACATGTTTAGTGCTTTTTCTTTACTTTGTTGCTGTAGTTTAATTTTGAAGTCTGTAGTGTTTGTTTTTTGTGTATTTGTTTTCATTTAATCCAAGCTAATATCCTGGCCAAACATACCTTTGACAGTTGTCAGGCTGGAAAGTTGATTTTACTCAGATTATTTTGACAGTAAGCATCATGCAGAGTCAAGTCTACATGCACAAGCAGTAAAAATATGAGCCATATGAAATAGGCACTAAATCTGTATTTTAATAGATTAACCGTTCATTGCTCAAAAGTCCCACTGCTACAGTACAAATACAAGTGACTTTAAAAAGATGAGAAAATGAATGCAAGACCATTCTATTTACATTTTTAATTTGTGTTCATTCTTGAAACATTTACATCCCTAGTTTTATATGCAAATGATTCCTCACAGATATGTAATAAGGCACTGCATGTGCCTAGTTTGCGTACAGTACATGTGTGAGTTTATAACCCAAACCAGAACATACACTCTCCATGGAAATCCTGTTAAGAGAAGGTCTTTATCTGGCTTATTTCAGATTCCACCAGCAAACCTGAAACCTAGCTGATCGATACCTCATGCCTGCCTTTCCCAGAATCGACTGAATCTACTCAGTGTGCGCCAAATAGAAAATTAAGCACACACAAAAAAAATAAAAATAAAGTGAAAGCTATTCTTCATCTCATAGTGTCCATATGGCAGATGAAAGTGCTGCTGTTGCCAAAATATTTTTGTCTTCCTCTTAGGCATAAATGCTCTTCAGTACTACAGTGAAACATCTGTGATGTTAACATTTAATAATAAAATAAGCGAAGGAAGAAGCTGGGAAGGAAAGAGCCAGTTTCATGGTTCCAGCACTGTATTTTCACCAGATAAAATCAAAGAGATTGGTTGTATGTTAGTAAGGAGCCATGTCTGAATTCAAACTTCCATGCTGTTATGCAGCAGCCTGTTTTATTTCAGTACAACGGTACCAAAATTATGAGATGTCTGCTAAACAAGCCAACATTCAAGGATTTGAAACCATGCAAAAGCACTGGCTAGTTCAACATAAAAAAGAAATACATTTCAAAAAAAGAAACTAATGAGGAGGATGTTCTTTATGATATCATTTGGCTTTTTCAGCATTCTCAAAAAGATTCCCCTTAGGCCACAGTAGTCTAAAGTGATTGACTGCTGTACACTTAAGTCTTGCCCACTCCTGGTAAAACTATGGGGGGGTGGGGGTGACACTTCAAAGTAAATATGATTAGTAGACTAATGTTGCCTTACTCTTGCATTTCACTAGAGATGTTGAAAAGGAAATAATTCAGTCAGTATTCCTAGTTTCTCATTATTCTTCAATAGATGTCAGTTACTGTATCTAACACTACTGCAACTACTGCTTGCCATCAGCACTTGAGCACTGACAGCACAGCTATTAGTTAAAATACAGACCGATCGTTATGAGGTTGGGTTACACAAGAACACTGTCAGCCTGTCTTCATGCACATGTACTCAACACAAAGAAACTGCAGTTTTTAATGTCTGCATGCTTCTGGATCAAAATTGTTTGTGTTGTGTGGGAGCGTGGTGGAGTGGCAGGGATAAGTGCGTCTCAGAAACCTGACCAGTAAGAAGGAGATTCTGATCCTGGTCATCACCCCCCTACTACTGTACCAGGCGCATGAAGCTGCCGTCAACCACCAACAGCGTCTCCAGCTCAGTCCTCCCAAGATGCTGTAGTACTGTGCAGGGCACTGACCCAGAGTGGAGGGCCAGCTCTCCTGCTCATCTGGTGCCTCCATGGGACCCCCCCTTGGTGCAAGGGGCAGACATTCACTCTATTAACTATGAAATGACCCCTGTGACAACTCAGTGGACCAGCTTCTAAAAAATCATTGCTATGTTGTTTTATAATTCATTCTTTTCTGTCTTACTGCAGTAAAATGACTCCTAGAAACACAGTTTCTTGCTGTGTTAAATATCAGAATACGGGCATATGTTGGAGGAACCTGTCCATCTGTAAGCACACTTTACAAAAAAAAAAGGATGTAGATCATGGTCTTTTTTATGGTATTTACACCCAAAATTTAGTACTTGTTTTAAAAACAAATGATACAATGTATAATGACTGATTTTTATTTTCATTGCAATTTCATTTAATTTTTTTTTAAATTTTATTTTAAACTCAAACTATATCAGTTTAGACTTTTTTTGTTGTTGTTTCATTAGAAAGAAGCAGCACCTGATTTACATGAAGTTTCTTTTCTATCGAGGGAAGATCATTCAGTCAGTGCCCCTGTGTCTGCCTGATGGCATGCTGAGTGGGAAAGATTCACAGCAGGTCTTTATTAAGTAAATTGAAATACCTCTAAACCACCAATATGAAAGATAGATCATAAATAAATATATATATATATATATATATATATATATATATATATATATATATATATATATATATATATACAGTGCCTTGCAAAAGTATTCAGACCCTGACCAATTCTCTCATATTACTGAATTACAAATGGTACATTGAAATTTCGTTCTGTTTGATATTTTATTTTAAAACACTGAAACTCAAAATCAATTATTGTAAGGTGACATTGGTTTTATGTTGGGAAATATTTTTAAGAAAAATAAAAAACTGAAATATCTTTCTTGCATAAGTATTCAACCCCTGTGCTGTGGAAGCTCCCAGTTTACACCGATGAAAGAAATTGCCCTAACGAGGACACAATTACCTTACCATTGGCCTCCACCTGTGAACCATTAAAGTTGCTGTCACATTTTCTGGATAAAAACCAAACTGTTGAAGGATCATTGGTCAGGCTGTGAATCTGAAGGGAAATGAAGACCAAAGAGCATTCTACAGAAGTTAGAGATAAAGTAATACAAATGCATAGATTAGGGAAAGGGTACAAAATAATATCCAAGTGTTTGGATATCCCAGTGAGCACAGTTGGATCAATAATCAGGAAGTGGAAGCTGCATCACACCACCCAGGCACTGCCAAGAAAAGGCCGTCCCTCAAAACTCAGCGCTCAAACAAGAAGGAGACTTGTGAGAGAAGCCACAGAGAGGCCAACAATTACTTTGAAGGAGCTACAGAGTTCAGTGGCTGGGAGTGGAGTAATGGCGCACCAGTCAACCATATCAAGAGCTCTGCATAACACTGGCCTGTATGGGAGGGTGGCAAGAAAGAAGCCGTTACTCAAAAAGTACCATCTGAAAGCACGTCTGGAGTTTGCCAGAAAGCATGAGAGTGACCCAGCTGCAATGTGGGAAAAGGTTTTGTGGTCAGATGAGACCAAGATAGAGCTTTTTGGCCAAATCTCAAAGCGCTATGTGTGGCGAAAGCCGAACACTGCCCATGCCTCAAGACACACCATCCCTACAGTGAAGTATGGTGGTGGCAGCATCATGCTGTGGGGATGCTTCTCATCAGCAGGCACTGGACATCTTATTAAAATTGAAGGAAGAATGGATGGAGCAAAATACAGGGAAATACTGCAAGACAACCTGCTTCAGTCCGATAAAAAACTGAAGCTTGGGAGGAAATTCACCTTTCAGCAGGACAATGATCCCAAGCACAAGGCCAAAGCAACATTGGAGTGGCTCAAGAACAAAAAGGTGAATGTCTTACAGTGGCCCAGTCAAAGTCCTGATCTGAATCCCATTGAGAATCTGTGGCACTATTTGAAAATTGCGGTCCACAAGCGTCGTCCAACCAACCTGAACAACCTGGAGCAAATCTGCCAAGAAGAATGGACCAAAATCACTCCGACACTGTGTGCAAAGCTGGTACATACTTACCCCAAAAGACTTAAAGCTGTTTTTGCAGTGAAAGGTGGCTCTACCAAATATTAATGTGTGGGGGTTGAATACTTATGCAAGCAAGATATTTCAGTTTTTTTTATTTTTCTTAAAAATATTTCCCAACATAAATCCAATGTCACCTTACAATAGTTGATTTTGAGCTTCAGTGTTTTAAAATAAAATATCAAACAGAACAAAAATTTCAATGTATCATTTGTAATTCAGTAATATGAGAGAATTGGTCAGGGGTCTGAATACTTTTGCAAGGCTCTGTGTAATATATATATATATATATATATATATATATATATATATATATATATATATATATATATATATATATATATATATAATGTCATTTTGTCATGCTTGATTAGATGAATTGTCGTATCAGTAGAAAACATCTTTCAGAATGCAAATAAACTATGACTGCAGTAAATATCTCTACATTTTCCAAAAAAGCATTACAAAAATATAAATGTCTTAATTGTATAAGAAAGAAGGTAGGGTTATCTCATTTGAGAGTAGATAACGATCATATTGATTGCTTTAATAAAACTGCTTGCAAGGTTTGTCTGTTTGCTAACAGATATATTGGTACAATGTAGATCATGTCTTGCTTAAAGGATATTACAAAAAATAGGAGCTAAAATAATAATTCCAGTACTTCTTAATGATTTGTAATGGTATTTGTTAGGTTAGTGAAGTAAAATTGTCTGGCCACTGTTTTTAGGTTTTATCTTAGCCTTTCTACTTCAAGAGGTCACATGACAGAACACAGAAGCATTGAAAACACGCAAGTCATAAGAAAAAGCAGCCAGTGGTTACTGAGAGTGAAGTGCTGTGGCTTCTGAGATTAGAAGTGTTTCAAAGTTATACTATGACTCTCCTTCCTGTCTCTCAATCTGCTGCTTCGTTCCTTTAACAAAACCCTAACCAGAAGCCCTGTGTAAGCCTCCTCAGGAACCACTGACTGGTTTTCCGATGATGCACGTGTTTCAGTGCTTACTGTTCCATCACATGACCTCTTGCAGTAGTAAGCTATTTCACTCCATTAACTGCATTAATACCATGAATACCACTTTTATTAAACAATTCGAAACAAAATACACAAACAAAAATACAAATCAAAAATCACCCAAGCTGAGGTTATCACAATGTTGTAATACCCAGAGCACGGCTTGTAGCTCTGGCATGTACTGTAACTTATCCCCAGAGCTATTTCCCAGCTCCTCTTTCATACCATGTGTTCAGGTCTAATTGACAATAAATCAGTTAATTAGAACCTGGCCACATTATACTCACCTTGTAACCTTGTACTGGCGGGTCGGACACGACCTCTGGAGACCTCCATGACGAACACCCTACACCTATTTATGTCCATACGGAGATCACCGAGATATAGTCCTGTTATGCTTTTGATCTCGTCAAACCATCTCGTCCACGGTCTGCCTCTCCTTCTCCTGCCTTCACTGATTCCTAGCATATGGTAGTGTTGCTCCAGTTTGTTCCATTATCGAAGCGTTTGTTCTTCTGTCAGTCCATGCCACTCTTAGCATTCATCTCCAACACGACATCTCAAACCCATTGATCTTCCTTCTTTCGATTGTCCTCATAGTCCATGGCAAAGGTACAGGGAGTACCATCGCTTTCACCAGCCTCTTCTTAGTCTCCGTTGTTATATCTTTGGCTTTCCAAATCTTAACCAGATCAATCATCGCTGCTCTCCCTAATACTAAACGCCTCTTGATCTCATCTTTGCAATCTCCATTTTCATCAATCGTGGACCCAAGAAATGAAAAACTCTTCACCACCTCTATTCATTCATTCACAATTCTGAAATCATCCATCTTCTTATTGGACATCACCTTTGTTTTCTTGAGATTGAGGAAAAGGCCAGCTTTCTCACTTGCTTTCTTCACAGACTCCAGCAGGGTCTGTAGGTCCTCTTTCTTCTCTGCCAATAAGGTGGTGTCATCATCATAACGCGGGTTGTTAAGCTTTCGTCCTCCTATTTTCACTCCTTCTCTCATCTCATTCAAGCCTGCCTCTCTCTCACAGTCAAGGGATTTTCCACGCTATCGAGCAGGGATGCAGTTTATTTTTTGGCTACTGTCCCAGATGTTTTTGGGTTTTTTTTTTTGTACTGTTATAATGGATTTCTTTTTTTTTTTTCTGGTCAAAATCCCCATCCAGCATATCAGTAAAGCAGTGCTTCAGCAGGGAGCGGGAGGGTTTGAGTTTCTCCTCCAATTAAAACCAGGGATTAGACTATGGCATCTGCCATTGTTAGTACTGTACTGTGTGTGGTTATACTTACAGCAGATAGGAGTTTGTAACGCAGGGTTGTCTCCTCTGAAGATAAAAACTCTCTGGGCTCCTCCAATTAAAACCTGTGTTCATATCACATGATCTGCTACTGATTACTGTGGTTAACACTTTGCCTCCTCTTTGCCTCCTCTAAGGAGCCTCCACTATGTGAAAGATTTAATTAGATAACTAATTAAATAGTTTACGTGTCTTACAAAAAAAAAGGAATACAAATATGTGGTGTATAATAGCAAATACAAGATTAGTTCAGATGTCTGCTGTTTTGAGTGGTGTTTCTTATACTGTACTGCAGTAGCGATCTTCAGTACAAGGACAAAGTTATTTTTGTACAAAATGTAAAAGCCGTATCTTGCAGGGATAAAGGAAGTGGCAGCGTATAAAAAGAAAGCTTTACTTCAGGAAAAAAAAAAAAAATCTAGACCCGCCCTTTACATTTTGAAGGTCATGGTTATTGTTGTTAGTGGATGACCTTGGCTGAGGCATTGGGCATCCAAACATGTGCTCTCTGGAGTGCTCCTGGTCGGTTAGAGAAGCAGTGTGCAGTGCTTTATAATCTCCACTGTGACAGGGTCTGTCAGTCTACAATCTCCTACAGACCTGGAGTTGAGCAAAGTGAGTTGGTTTTTTTTTTTTATATACAGCTTTTACTTTTCTAAATTGAGACAACCCAACTTGTTTAATTACAGACCGGATCTATATTCATTCCAAGGTTGCTAGGAGCTGAAGAGCCAAATAAAAAGTGCGTAATTACAGGAGTTTACCTTGTCGCCGTCAAAACATTTAAATTGATCTCCTTTCCTGATGGGACTTTCTGCCCGTGCTCTACTGAACATAGTAAATGTATTGTTTAGGAAATTCATACTGAAGATCAGTTTCCAGTGTCCAATATAATCAGTGAATTTACAGATCACTGACGAGTTAACTGAGTGAGACACAAAAGTAAGTCAGTGTCTGGGATGCAGCATTCCCGGGATGCAGCATTCCCTGTCGACGTGAGGGGTGTGCTTTGGTTTAAGTAGACTTACTGTGAATTAAAATAGTAAATACATTGTAAAATATGTTTTAATGCTGCAGTATTTGTATTTTCAGATTTTCTCTTTATTTATTTGTTTGTATTATTATTTTTTTAAACCATACACTATATCTATCTCTTGTGTGTTGCTTCAGTTAACCGACATGCTGTACTGGGTTATTTGTGTTGGGTTTCCAACAGTAAAACTGGAAGTCCTGTTACCAAGAGATGATGGTGCACAGTATTACTCAGCATTGTCTGTTTTTAGTACTTGCCCCAGGCATTGTTTCATGCACCTTTTAGAGTGTTGTATTGCATTCTTGTCCTGAGGCTACTGTAGCAATCGGAGTATGATTGCTTAGCAACTTCTTTGGTAGGATCTGCACTGATCCTGATTGAGTGAAACTGTGGTTCCATTAACAACATGGGAATACAATGCTTTAGTAGATGTAAGTACAGGGTGCCCCGTGCATGATTAACGAATGAAGGGGAGTAATTCTGCTTGCGGCTGAACAACATTTCTTAAGACAAGAAAAGAAAACCACTGATATTGTGAAAGCTTCCAGGGATATACAGTAATAAGCTTTGAAATTCAAGTAGGATTCTGTTTTACTCAATTTTACTCAATATTCATTTTTTAATTTTGTATTTATTTTAGAAAGTGTTTTATTGTTTTATGGCTTTAATGTGTGATAGGAACTGTTAAAACCACAAGAGATTCACCCCTTGCTGATGTACTGTAATAAAGATAAAGATGTGGGTTAACATGTGATTCTTAATTACAATAATATTTGCTTTGATGAAATTTCAGATGTTCGTCTTTGTATTACACTCAGTAGCTTTAACATTGCTTTGCTGTTCTGCTGGAATGAAAAGGGTCACTCTTTTAAAGCTTTCTGTCATATTTTACACTGTTTACTAATAAGGTGGCACCAACCATTTAGTAAGGCAAGTGTGCTGGTTTAGAGCTTACAGTATTATGCAAAATACATTTACATTTTACCAAGAGCTTTGTCTGCAACCTGATATTTTCTAATCTTTGGGATGCAGTGCAGCAGATGGAGGTTGGAAACAAAACTTAAAAAACCGTCCAACAGGGAAAAAACAAAACCAGTGACACTTTCAGTGCCAATATGACAAAAGTCACATTTAAATGTAGAATGTTTGAGAAGGTTTCTATCTTTTTCTAAAGGAAGACAAAAAAATGTTAAAGACCATTGAAAATCTGTAGGTTGTTTTTCTTGCAATGTTCTAGTTCTGCTTCTTTCTTTTGTGACCTTTCTGTGGGCCAGGGGACCAGAGCCAAGTTTATATCGTATAATTATATCCTGAGTGGAAACTGTGAAGAGCTACAGGCCCTGCTTCTGCGAAATGACTGTGTCAAAGCCTTCGTTCTGCAAAAAAAAAAAAAAAATCTGATTAAAGAAAGTCCTCAGCAGTTCAAAGCTGCCTCACTTAGAATCCACATGGTCTGTAGAGGCAGTATTTGTAATATGGAACAGAGTGGACAAATTCAGATGTTATGACTTTGCTATATGAAAGCTAATTGTTTTGGTTTGTGATTTATTTATATTTTCCCAATAGCAGGCTTTCGGTGACACTGAATAAATGTGCCATGTCTGCTGCTCGCCGCTACTTTATACCTGCATAAATGGATTAACACAGAAAGTCCCTCAGTTATTATTTGTTTATTTAGCAGACACCTTTATCCAAGGCGACTTACAGAGACTAGGGTGTGTGAACTATGCATCAGCTGCAGAGTCACTTACAATTACGTCTCACCCGAAAGACGGAGCACAAGGAGGTTAAGTGACTTGCTCAGGGTCACACTAACTCCCCAGTAATGTTGTTGAAGCTGACACCCTGGGATCCTTCAAGAAGCTGCTTGATGAGATTCTGGGATCAATAAGCTACTAACAACCAAATGAGCAAGATGGGCTGAATGGCCTCCTCTCATTTGTAAACTTTTTTATGTTCTTAAGTTCTAAGGCGTGGCTGAGGTGGGATTTGAACCGGGGACCTCCTGGTTAGAAGCCCTTTTCTTTAACCACTGGACCACACAGCCTTCAGTTCACATATGAATGACCAGGGGTGTAGTTCACAAGTTGATATACCGACAGGGTTGTCACCTAGATCAGGTGTTAGGACCCTCCTGTCCTCACTCATTTCAGCCCTTAAACAGCTCCGCTTATCCTCATGCTTTTCTGCTAATTGTATGAATGGGGTTTACAGCCTTAAAAGCTGTTGCTACACTAGTGCTGTTAATGAGCTCCCCAGTGTGTTGGAGCTACTGCAGGTAATGTAGTCCCAATTAGCTACTCAACGTGCTAAATATTTTAAAGTAGATGGGTATTAACAGAGTAGAATGGTGTTCCAACTGAAGCCATTGATTACTGTGTCTGCAGACTTGCCACATAAAGTAAAGGACACAAATGTGGAAACTTGAATGATTATGAACATTAAAATATGGCACTTTCATATTCGAATATCCGTATCAAAATTCAGACAAGTATTCGAATATTCAATCATTTGCAAAACTAAAAGCTATTATATGTAACACTGTATTAAAGTAAAACAATATATTCATCCTAAAAGTAAGACTACAAGATGCAGCTGGATTACTGGCACCACTGACAACACAGAATGACATTTACACTCCATTTAGCCTAGGTTTCAGCTTTGTTTTGAGTGTCCTGCCCTTGCCATGACCACAAATGTACATTCAAACTCGCAGTGAACTGCACGCTATCCTGCCAGCATGCAGCGGCTGAAAGGACGTGTATTGATGCTGTGCCATCTTGTGCTGTTCTGGCCTGAATGTGTCATTGATTGTGCTGATCAGTTTATCAACCAAGTCTACCATTGCCTTAGTATTCAGCGTTGTATTCAGAATTGTACCACTTTTGATGCTTGATTTCTAAATACCAGCAACAGTTGTCTCTTTTTCAGCAGGCTTTAAAGTTATACTGCTGCAGTATGATTATTGACATACAAATCTAAATGGTAGGTTTTCAGATCTATAGAGTAGCGTGGAATGCCTGCAATGTTTAATTTACCAAAGCTCAAGGCTCAGTACAGAACATGCTTGCTTTTCAATTGCCAGATAAATATAATTAGATTGCAAACATGTATTGGAGCCCTATTGTAGCAGCTGTGTGGACCTACCTTTAGAAGAGCCCTGGTCATTGCGTAATGATCTGTGAAGGCGCTGGTTGTAAACAGACAGAGGCAGCCTTTTTTAATGAATTTTTCTTCTTTGTGAATAGTTAAATACAATTGGCTTTTCCCTCTTGTAATTGGTGAGGCACATTAGCAGTGGTGCATTGTCTAAATAGTAGGAATAATAATACAAGGTACAGTCCTGTTGTCATTAGTTAAATGTGATGGCTTTGCATTAAGACTAAAAATCACTTTTTTCAGCCAATTTTGTTTTTCCTGCTAAAAACAAAATGCAGTGGTTCTTTATAACCTTTGTCTTTTCATGTATTCAAATCCAACAGCAGACTGATTGAGTAAATGACACAGTTGATAGTCATTTCCCAGACCAGCTGTTTCATTTAGGGTTACATACTGTATACTGTACTTTCTTACAGAAACACAGAATACTACAGCACATGAACATACTGTACGCGCAGCAGAGTGCCATGTTTTATTTCATGAGAATGGCTGTAAACAACCCTTGTCCTCGTCCTCATCTGTTTAATTACCAGTAATCCATGAACGTTTGTGGAGTATCCTCTATGTATAAAGTTTACACATTGCCTGTACTGTACAGTCATTTGAAACAGTACAAAATACTAGGGTGCAATTATCACTTCAGCTTGGCACATTCCAGTCTTTTTTTTTTTTTTTTTTTTGCAAAGTGTAAATATGTGAAAGGTGAAACTTGTAGGCTCAGTTGAAAAGTGGTTATGAAGCAAGCACAACTTTCACCTGGCTACTGTACAGTGCAGGGCAGCAGGATCTACTATAGGGCTGTCAATTCTAGCCTGCAGCAGAGGGCTGGCAGACAGGCAGGTGTGAGACTTGCAGCAGGAATATTCACTGCACTCATCATAAATAAAACATGCTGCCTGCTGCAGTATGCTAATACTGAACAGTATGCATCGTCACAGCTAATGATTTATACTGTATCCGAGGTGCACATCTTTTCTGCATGCTCTTTAGTTGGCAGCAAAGCGACTTCATTCTTCTGTTTCTCCAAACACTAAGGTTTCATGCAGTGTGCACACACAATTCTGCACATGATCGGTCATTTGCTATGTAACGCCTTTCTGTGGATATATTAGGTTTTCACTTCTGATTTAAGGTTGCCAAACTACATTCGCTAAAACACAAACTGGTCATATTCATGCCTGTATATGGTCATTTTATTTAGGCAGGAAAGGATTAAACTACATTTGAGAGGGACTGACAATTTGGATGACCAGATTTAACCTGTCAGTACATTTTAAATCTGTTCCGTGCACCTCATTGCAAAAATGAGAGAGTTCGCATAATTTTATTTGTGGGACACACATGTCCCTTGTACCTTAAAGGGTCAAAATTCAACGTTGATTCACAAACAAAAAAGCTTTTCAACAGAAAAAAAGGCAATAAGATACACAATTGTATCTCCACTGAGTTTAAGAATAAGTAGCTTTGACACTAAATAAAAATACATTTGTGTGCCTTCTTCAGAGAAATACTATGGCCTGTGGCCTACATACTGTAGCATACAGGAAGCAGTGCTCAACTGAGCGGTGAGGTAACTGCTGAAGGAAAATACTGTGGTTATTTTACTAAGCACAAAAACATTTGAATGTCAAAGGCCAGGGTGCACCCTTCTGACAGCTGCTTCTTCCTCTTTCTAAAAGCTGCTTTTAATCTGCAAGGATTGGGTATTCCTGTAAACTGGCAGCAGCCACAGAGAGTCTAACACTGTGGCACTGCCATGCCATGTCATAGTCCCTGTGGTGTTTTCAAATCTCAAACACTAAAGTAAAAAACCAACAAAAAAAAGACTTGCACAGTATCATATACAGTGATCGCACAGACTATTGCTACACCACTTTTTACACTTTGTACTCAAAAAATCATCCTGCTGACAGCACCGTTTGTATTGGAAATGATTTATCATTTTTAGGTTGCCTAAAAAACATGTGTGCACAACTGACCAGGACATGTATACTGTAACAGTTTTTATTTTTGACATACTGTACACATCCCTAAGAGCAGTAAATAATAATCAAAGTGTTGTTGCTAATTGCAAAAGTATAACTGATGACTACAGACTGACCAACAAAAACAGGCCTATTGCAATATACAGTATACAGTCTTCTCTCATGGGATCAGCTACTGTCGGACATACACACTCAAGCAATAGGCCTGTTTTTACAAATATGTCTTTTTCAGATCCTTTTTCACTGTTCTTATGCATAACCCGTTATACCAACTTTCTACCAGTCCTGACTGGTTGTAGGTAACCATTACATTGTCAGCCTAACCTATCCATGGATTACAACAGACACTGCATGGTATCAAGGTCTGAAGTGATACTCTTAAGTACAATTGAGGACCAGGGTTTTGTAACTGTATTAAATCAAGTGCAACCCTATAATTCTACCGAGGAGGGAAAATTATATAAATCACACAAGCTTTGTTTTCAGTGTTAGCAAAGTAAATAGATTTATGATAAGAGGCTGGAGGAATTCCATTGACGTGGTTGCCAAGGGCAGCCAAAAAGCACTCTAGGGCATTTGTGGGTTTATGTTTTAGACATACTCTGCTGTCAGAAGGAATTTGATTGAATGAGGCCAGCCCTATACTTTTCAGCAATAATAGCAGGAAGTCTCTTTGGCAGCACTGTAGGTAATATTGTAGCTGTAAGGGAGACACTACATTTAATATGATAAATAGTATGCAGTGGACCAATTACAGTACTGTCCGATGTAAATAAAGATCCATTTTAGTGAGTATTCCTTTTTTTATTATACATGAATCGCTACAAGTTGATGCTGAAACTTGAAGCTCAAGCCTCAGAAAAGGTTGGGCATCACAACTATTGAGTGAGGAACATTCATTCACTTACTGCCAAAGACAACAAAGGTTGCAGGCCTTAAAAATGTGTTGATTGAGTTTAACCACTGCCACTTGTTTTGGAAAGCTTGGCAGGATTTGGTTCCCAGTGTTCCATTGTGTGTGAAACCCGAAACATTAGCTCGGCCTTGTCGAGGCACAACAGCCTGCAGTCAAGCAATTTCAGGTTATTGTGATTTCTTATTTGTGCTGCATTAGTCTCACCCCCTTTAAAACACTTCAAAAACATCTTTAAAACTACATTGTTACTTGTCATTCGCATGTACTGTAGTGTTAATATAACTCTTAAGAATTCTGTAGTAACATTTCATCTTTGGAAGACCAAAAATGTATTTCCACTGTCTCTGGAAATAAACATACAGTATTTTCTAAGACAGAATGGGTTCCCTTTTCAAGGAATTTTCTCAGATGTGACTATTTGCACAACTCCAGACAAATAGACACCTCTGAATTTAAAACAGAAAGTGTGTGTGTGTGTGTATATATGTCTATATATAATCATTTTCATATTTATGTTAACATACTGCATCCTGGGGCATTCAAACTGTTTTATTGCTGGTTTTCTTAATGCAATTTAGATGTGCTTAACCACTTCAGCTCAAGGACTTATGCAGGTACGTCAAAAGACAGAGCATTTGCAATACCATGCCGTACCTGTGTATGTCAAGGTTTGCCCTCTATTCTATGGGGCTTCTTTCAGTCTGCTCTGTCAGTGTGCGTGCTGTGTTGATGCTGTGGAATGTTTGTTTTGCAGTCGGGACGGGGGGGTGTCTGATGACATTTTTATCCAATCACATTTCGCACAAACATCCCTTGCATCTGCAAGTGCATTAAGAAGAATGGAAGATACAGCAACAAACCACCGGTGATCTGAGAGCACTTTTACACCTAGTTCCTTTGACCCTTTGATGCGGATTTAAGTGCGGTTCGATTTGCTTGGAGCGATATGTGAAACCTCAGAACCACGTAATCGCACCAGGATGCGCATCAAACCAAGTGAACCGAGATCACTTGAAATGGTCCTCGGTTGTTTCAACTTTTTGCAATGTGAAACTAAACGTATTCCAGTTCACGTGTGAACAAACCGCTCCAGATAGCAAAGCAAATTGTGGAAGTGACGTACTACTAAAAGGCATATGAAAAATATGAAATGACAACTGAATAATGATTTAGCACATGCATTGCGTCTGGCTTTATTATAAGTTTGCCATATACACTCGCAGGGAAAACACTGTGCCAAGACAAAGCGGTACTGTCTGTACAGACATTAGTCACTGTTGCATTTGCGCCTGAGTTTAGTAAACCAATTCCTGTTGCTTCTGTATCACACCACCCTGTCATGTATACAACATTTACAACAAGCTATTATTATTATTATTATTATTATTATTATTATTATTATTATTATTATTATTATTATTATTATTATATGATATTATATAATATATTATATTATAATAATCATGATTGTCTCTGGTATTTCGGCAATGATTTGTTGTTGTGAGTACCAAAGAAACCAAAAATTTGTTTTGGAAAAGTTTGATGTGAAACCAATAGAACTCTAGCGTGGATGAAGCTGCAAGTGAACCAAGCAAACACACGTGAATGCACTTTAAAATAAACTCCAGTTCGCTTTAATTTTTCCTGGTGTGAAACGAACCGAAGCAAACCTGAAAAAAAAATGAGTTGGTGTGCAATTTTTGAAAAAAAAGTTTTTGTCTAAGGGACAAAATGCAGACAGACCTACTTGTCTTCTTAAAAATGTACTTGCCCTCCCCGTCGCACGAAACCACAAGCAAAAAAGAAGAATATAACTTGTAGGATTGTGGTTTTATTTAACAGTGAACACAATCAATCAATTGGTGATTAACAGGGGAGGATCTAGCGTTGTAGCTTGACAGGTTCACTAAATTCTTCAAGATACACAAACGGTTCCCTGTGACCCCACCTCACCTAAACAAATTTATAACATACTTTAAGGATATGTTCCTTTTAGTGCAGTTTGGAACACATTTGCTAGTAAATTTTAAGTAACATACTGTGAGTACAAGTATAATAAGCAATACTTGGAGTTCTTCAAATGTAAAAATAGCTTCTGCCTGTTTTTTCCAATATATTTCACATGCATATTCCTGATAAGAAAGTTCAGACAGAATTCTAAATATTTAACAATTGAATAACATTTAAACTTATAAATTCTAAATGTGTCACATGTGGATACCTGCTGTATATCATGAGGGTACAAGGTACTGTAGCTTCTGGCAATGTGTGTGTATGCTTCCCAGAGCAGGCCGTGCGCAGGTTTTTGTGTTTATTTATTCATATTTATATTCATTCACTTTTGGCAGTAAAGGAATGTGGTATTTTGACTGTGAGCCAAGATGAGTCGCATATTTCATGCAGAGCCAAGAAAGGCTGTCCCAGCAAGATTAATAGAGATTGCTGGAATATAGACAAGAAATTGCCTTCTCGGGCTAATTATAGTAATGTTTGGGGAAAAACAGATTTATTTATTCTAAAGAGGTGTGTGACAGGGCAGCATCACGGCCCAAGCTGTTACCGGCAAGAAAGAGACCCAGAGAAAGAAAGCTGCAGTTAAAATAAAAGGTTTAAAGAAAAGAATAACTACTTGCAGGCTGGGCATTAACCTTCACTACCACGTTTAACACCACTACAAAAATCACAACACAAACACTCACCCCCAAACTCCTCCAGGATTTCTGGTTCCTTTTATACATGTGGCCACTCCCCAGTTAGCACTAAACACCTAATTTATTGGGGAATGGCCACACCTGTGATTGCTGGCTGGGACAAATATAATCCCATCCCTGCCAGTTTTATATTCCCACACCCACACTTTCTGTCACCTTTCATTTGTTAAAAAGCTGCTTCACTTGCAATTTTACATTGACGGAAAGAGCAGGAACCTACAGAAAACTAAATGTGTTCCACTTCAGAGACTCCCGTCTCCCTCCTCTCCCCACCAGCTGGCGGTGTGTTGACCCGCTGAACTGATAGGTCGGTGTTCCGTTGACTCTACACGGGGGTTACTCAATACGCGGACTCCGGTCCGAATCCGGACCAAAAGTACATTTTGACCGGACTGCCAAGTCATATCCCAATCTATGTTTTCACTTGCATTCACCTTGGAAATGCTGTGAATTTTTCAGACTGTGGTACGCAAGGGTACAGTAGGTGTTGCTGTGATAGTACGTAGCAGATATTCAGTGCAAGCTATGAATGAAACAAAATGTACAACAAGTCAACTGTATTAGCAGCTCAAATGAAGTGAAAGTGCGTTGGCCTGTTTTGTAAGCGTCAACATATCCCTTCTGTATGGCTGATAACCGTCATTAGTAATTTTTTTGAAATTACACAAGAAAGATACAATTTTCATACCGTATGGTACGAGTTCAGAAAATTGCATTTCACAAAGACCAAGAAAAAAATGGACAAGTACCGGTGCTACAAAGCCCATTTTTGTTAAGTAGCTTTTCCAAGTCGATTTAAAAAATATATATATTAACAGTAAAACATACAATATAATGCTCTTTTTAAAAACACATACGAGTCGGTGTGTATTTATGTTACTGTTGGTACTCCTGACTCAGGGAAAGTACACAATATATCGTACTGTACTGCTCGTGTGTACGAAACTTCACTTGGCAAGCAATAGTAGCGCAACGGCAGAACCCGGCCATGACAGATATCCACGATCCACCAAAATGTGCTGTGTGTGCAAAACTTAGCAATGAGTATGCTGATTGTATTGGTGATTTAAAATTGTCAAATTCTGCGATCCAAGTCAGGCTTACAACACATGCAGTTAAAATGTTTCCTGTCTTGAGTATCTGCAGATCACATGATGTGTGTGGATATTTCTTCTCCAAGACAAACATTATTCATATTAATACCAGCGTTCTGTTCTGACTGATGCAAATCTTTGCGTCTCTGTATTGCTCTAGTTGAGCTCACCTGTAACTCAAGGCCCTTGAGGACCTGCCACTTCTCACACGTACTCCCCGATTATAAATGTACTGAATGTAAAATGACTGTATTTTGTATTATTTGTAAGGTGTTTTTGTTTTTCATTCACTTGAAAGAGAAAGCACAGTGATTTCAGTTTCTTTTTTCTTCTTGTACTTCAGTTTTGTTTGCTGCAGTTTGCTTTGTTTTTTCAATGGTGAAACACAGTGTTTGGCTCTGCTAACACAGACACATAAGAATACAGTAGTTCTACAATTCAATGGTTATGGCAGGGAAAGAACGCATGCAGTAACAAGTCAGCAAAGAAGGCAGGCTAGTAAACATGAGATTCCCCTTAAAACACCTTTAAACCTAGTGAAGAACTCTCAAACCAACACCATGTGTAAAAACTATATTTGTGTAGCTCTTTGTTTGTCGGTGTGGGGATGGGAGTGAGTGTGCTCCGGACCTTGACCTTGCTGTAACCAAGACTTTTGGACCTTCACTAAATAATTGAGTACCCCTGCTCTACATTATACTTTCCCCAGCAGGAATATGAGCTTTGAAATAGCGCTACAATATAACTGTAGTTTAAAGGTGTAAAGCCAATACATAATGTATGATTGGTGCATAATGGAAGAGTAAGTGGCGTGAAAATGGCAGGGGACACTGATCTCCCTAGGAGTGCGCTACAATGATTACCCACTGCCAGGAATTCTGTTTATTAGGCTTGCAAGCCCATGGCTGGGAAGCCTAGTGGTGTTGTTAAGATTATTATTATTATTATTATTATTATTATTATTATTATTATTATTATTATTGTTTCTGCTAACAAAACCTTAAAAGTTGCATAAAATGAAATAACTCTTTGGAAGCCGTAAAGTTGCTTGCAGCTTGTAGTTGCTATTGGATTGCTAACATCACACGGCACAGCATCACGGCTGCTTGGGAAGCTGGGATGTAGAATTCCCATACTACAACCCAGCTCCTCTCGGTTGAAGGGCCTTTTCACATATGATTAGTTCCCAAACCAAATGAACTGAGTTCACTTGAACAAAAGGAGGAAAATATGATAGGTATTTGTGCATGCATAGTGCAACATTAGTGCCTAGCATGTTGGTGCTCGTTTCTGTACAAATAAAAGAAAATCACCTGTGTTGCAAATATGTATACAGAATAATTATTTTTTAAGAATTTGTAACAGAAAAATCATCAAAGAAAAGGCAGATTCGCAGCATAATACAATATCTTAATGCTATGCAAGTAATACTGTACACAGCAAGTTTCTAGTGGAATAAAGCATTACATAGCCATCATAGACGCTACATTCATCCACTCAATCAAATACCTGTGAATACACCTGTAGATGATTGCTGCAAAATATGCAAGCTCTCTGTTCCCTGGACGGGATGAAATCCCAGACAATGGGGATACAGTATACTGTATTGGCAGCGTTTGTGCATACAATATCCATATACCGTATCTGGAAAAATGTATTTACAATATCCACATAATCTATCCGCATAAGTTGTTGAGAAGATTCTGGTGGTGCATGGCGGAGTCTGTCCGTTTATTTGTTTATCTGTATGTCACACATTTTTGCATACGTATATCTGGAAAACCACTTATTGTAATCAAACTTGATATTAAAATAATAAGTTATTGGTAGTATCATATTTTCGGGAAATATGGAGGTGTCTCGGTCTGCATGTCATATTTACATTTTTACATGTATCTTTTGATGGTGCTGATTAGTGTTAGTATTATTATCAAAAGAGCATGTGATTCTATACTGTTATAAAACAATGATAAAATAGCTTATACATAAAAATATAAAAGGTCTTGTCTGTTTTTACAGTGAATTACCTTGTCAGAAGTGCCTAATAAAGTTGTATGGTGCTCAGAAGGATCAAGTTACACAAAATCCTTCAAAGACTTTTAAAAAACTAACTATACACTAGGTTCAGTCATATCATGACAAACTGTTGCACGTTTCCATAACAACTTACTATTTGTATTCATCACTTAGACTGCAGAAAGAAAAAAAAAACACATTTAAAAACAGGCAGGAGCAGCAGGATGATGTGTGAAAGTTCGTTAGACTGGAGATGCCAAAATTAGCCCCTAAAGGGAAAACACCATAACAGTAGAGAGAAAATGGAATTGGGTTAGGTTATTTCATTACTATAGCTATGTGTAATAGTTTTTGCCTATTTATTTCATTTGGACAGCTGTCTACAGTTATGAAACACAGGTTTGCTGTCAGCTACAAGAACTCTCGAGTTGACAGGAAGTTGAAACCAAAGTTGTCATGCCATGCCATGGAAACCGCGGCCGCAGTTGAAACAGGCCTCGCTCACGGTTTTTTCATGTGGGTAGGAGCCTTTTTGGCAGAGGCAGGAAGTTTGCTCACCCTCGCTTCCTGTGAAAGTTCTTTGCAGATGTATTGTAGAAGTCCTTTCTTGCAGGGTCCCTGGTGCTGAACAATGGTGTTTATGTGTTTTATGTGTTAAGGCCGTGTTAGCTCTGTGGGATGCTTGAGAGCTAATTCCTGTTGTTTATGACTTTGTCACTTCTGCTTCATAATCTCTTTTGGTTCGCTGCAAGGTTGTGATTCACTTTGGTCTTATTATTGAAAATAGGAAGTGGCTATAACCAGACTCAACCTTTACCACCTTCTACAGCAAACCTGTCTGGCCTCTATAGAAATAGTGCACAATACCAATTTTCAGAAGCGATGTTTGCAGGCTGATTTTATTAACTGTTTGTCTGGGTTACTCGCAGTGTTCCCGCTAAATTTTTTTTGTACTGAGCGGACTACAAACTTCTCTGAGCATTACTTTTCTGTCAATGGGCAGCTTAGTTGAATACTAAATAAGTGACTAAATAAGTTTAGTTACTAAACAATGATCACCAGCAAACGTGATTGTCAGTAAATGCAACACACAACAAATAAACTCGAAAATATCAGCAAGAACAAGGCACTATAAATGTTCAAGATTTTAAATAAACGAAAGGTTTTAACATCGCCCGACACTTTCCATCCTTGCAGCGCCTTCCTATTAATTACCAAACCAAAGAAATAACATATCGCACTCACGCACAGTATTATCTACGATCAAAGAGAAACGCAGGAAGCACACACCAATGCACTTATCAAAAAGTCCACATACTACTATAACATCACTTTTCTGCATTTGTATTATTTATTTATTTTAAACGGTGTTGTAAAGGTGTTGCCGTCTCTTCGAGTTTTAAGATAGCGAGGTCACTTGTGTTGTATGGATTTATGTTTCTATGTACTAAAAAAATCATACAATTTATTCCCATTTGTTTTGTTTTTTTTATAAAAAAATACCGCTTAACTTTGCAAAGGTGTCATACCTTTTTATTTTCCTTTGTGTTCGTTGCTGTAACTTAACATGTAGTCCCAATTAACTATCCCCTGCCAGTACTGTACATATTGGTGCTTCATTCAAAAACAAAGAACTGAGCTTGTCTGCTTGTGAAATGACCCACCAATACGACTGAATGCCCTGTCTTTTCTATTGTTACCATATTAATACTTGCTCCTAAACACTGCTATGAATAGGTAGAATGCAGCCGAGATTAGAGTGCAGCCATTGCTATGTTTACACACTTCTTATTTTGAAATACTGTCTATCCGTTTACACGTTTCCTACTGTATAAGCTGTATTTTTGTAAACAGAGTGTTAAAGGTTCTTCAATACCTACATTAAAAAAAAAGAAAGCTTTGAAAAAAAGAAATTTGGAATTGTTTTTTACATGCACAATTACTGCATCAGATTTCATTCAGTAGTAATATGATTATTCCTTTTGAATAATCTGACATATTTCCTGGAGGTCACATGTTTATTGTATGCATAAATGTCAGTGGGTAAAACTGTTTTTAATTACTGTAATTCTTCATACTACAACCTGAATTCTGAATTACTCTTAAATCTTGAAGTATTAGATTTTTTTTTCTCCCCTTAAAAGTTGGATGATGTTTAATGTTAGGCGATTCGGTCTTTTTTTTAAATTTTTTTTTAAAGCTGCTATATTTCTTTTCCATTATCTGTGCTTAATTTTTAATTTTAGAGTGCTGACTGTAGTACATCCAGTACTGTAGGTGTGCCAAATGGTATCACTATAGTGAGTTTTAGTAGATGCCGACTTCTTTGCTCAGCAGAGTGTGTGCATGTGTTCATGCTGCTGTTGACTGAGGCTTACATAAGACTAAATATTAACATTTAATTAACAAGACTCATTAATATCAAAAACAAAAAGGTTAATATTTAAAGAAATACACTGCTGTTTTATTTAACCCATTATTCTGAATATGTTCCTAATTATTTTGATATTAGTACCGAAACAATACCATTTCTAATGCAGTTAATGACCTTGTGCCAGTCCATTGCCGGCACTTTTTAACTGGCAGGGATTGTTGAGCACCCTCAGCATGGCAGCTGTAGGCCGACCTACTGTACCTCTGCAGGTTCTTAGCTGCGAGAAAGGTTTAGTCATAGAGGTCAGTAACGCTTCAGCACTAACCCGAAATAAAATAGTTGAGGTGTAATAGTTGTTTGTAAGTTATTGTGAACCTTTTCACACTGATAATTCAAACAAGCATGAGTCTGTTTTAAAATGGACCATTAAATCACTCTTCCTCAAGTGGTCCTTCATTTTGTAATCCATGTTGACTTAAGTCATTTCATTCCTATGTGGTGGTGATGGTGATGATGATGATGATGATGATGATGAGGAGGATTATGATGTCCTCTTGAAAACTTGACTCGCAAAATAAGAGCAGGAATGTGCTCTGCAAACTAAGAATATGTGAAAGCAAATCGGCCAGGGACGTACTGTACTGCAGGCTACTGTTTCCCTTTTTCTGTACTTACACCATTTTAGTCTGTTAATTTGTTTTCTTGAAACTGCATTCTAAGTATTAGAATTCAGCTTTGCAGACTATAAAAAAACACATGAATTGAAAATGAGTGCATTGCAATTGAATGGCTACACTGAAATTGATTGGGGCTTTAGCTACAGTACAGTGCACAAGACTAGCTTTTCCTTAAGGGAAAAAGTATCGTTTCGTTTATTCAGGAAGATGTTTCTTGATATTAGAAGTAGTCATGGTAAAGGACTGAATCTTTTTTTTTTTTGGGTGCAATGACATAAAAAGTCATTGTTGAGTGCAGCCAAACTTTCTATACATGTCCTGAAAGTTTCATTCACATTCATTAATTAGAAAGTGGGGAAAAAAGGCAAATTTTGTGGAAATTTTCAGAAACCTTTGAGACCTCCTACCCATAAAAACAAAAAACAGCTTGTTTACATTTGCACTTCTCTCTCTCTCTTCCGTGGTTTGTTGTAGTCTTGATGATAGAGTAGCACATGATTTTTTTGTGTCAGTTTCAGGTTTTTTAATTTGAATTTGTTTCTTGGCAGTATTTTCACGCCTGCTTTTAGTGAAAAGCTTGTGCCAAGCATCCTTATTCAGACGGTGAATTTATTTTGAAGAATATCGCTTGATTGTTGCATCTATGCATCCCTGCTGTAGCGCGTTACTGGAATTTAGCTATTCATCAAACAAGAGGTTAAATGATCAATTGTATGTTTTGACTACGGCATCCTCAATACAGGTGAGGGACCTCTAATTATCTCCCGCACAGGTATTTAACTGGGCAGAACATCAGTGACTGATAGGAAGTATACAAAACAACAACGAGGCAGATTGCAAAAGAATTGAGCGTTTATTGTTCAGGTTCACAGTAAAAACAAGACATAGACCCTGAAGTATTCTGAAAGTTTTAGTTATTGTTACATTTTTTTTATAATACGATATTCAATAGTGATAGGATTTACTTGAGGTAACACCAGACTTTACATAATAGTACAGTCAATTACACAGCGTCACACACACACACACACACGATAACCTTCACTGTCTATGTAGGCTAGGCCTTGCTGCAAAGGTTCTTAGTCACTCGGTCGGCTGACACCCTTTAAACATAAACAGATAAACAAAAAATAATACAGACTCTACTGTCTTTGTTTCGAGACACAAAGTACAAAAAAAAGGTGCGTTCTCCGAGCTCAGGAACTCCTTACAAAATAGCCAGTCTCTCGTTTCTTCACTGTAGGCTTTTTAAAAGCCGAGCAATAGACACAGAGTGCGTCACATCTCTGTGGCAACAGAAAGGCCGCAATTTAACATGCAAAACAAGACAACTTATGAAAACACGAGAACCAGAGGTCGCCTTTTTCGGATTTACTGCACACCTTTCTCTGAACAAATCAATATAGTAATTGTTACATATACAGTATTCTTAACTTGTAGCCTATTAGAATATGATATAGCCTACATCAACATCATAAAGAGCCTAAGACATTTTCGCAGGTCGGATGGGGAAAATAATAATAAATAAATGAAGCTGAAGTTTATGTTAAGATTGGAGATCTAAATAATCCGGAGGCAGAAGATCTTACGCGGGAGTGTCCCGATGAAATCGAGAGACTTCACAGCCATGCATACGAGAACAGGACATAACCTGATCATTTTATCAGATTATTTATGTACATGGGAGGTTGTTGGCTATATAGTCGTGTCACTTTATACATATTTTCATCAAACAGTAAGAGATCATTATAATGAAATCATAGGCTCATGCCTTTACCCTCTGCACCTCTCTTTTCTTGGCAGCCACTCGAGTCCTGGTGATTTTACTTTTTTTACTAGAAGAAGATGATGCTGCTGTCCTGCAGGTACCATCCGGATAAATGGATGGTACTGCATCCTTATTTAACTGAAACTTTTTTAACAGCACCCATCTTGAACATCATTAAATTAATAAAGCTGTCTTCTGTAAAGTGGGTGCTGCAAATGCAGCTGCTGTTGGGCTTAGCATCCCAGTCCCTCTCTGAGAGATACCAATGCTGCTGTGTTGGAGCAACCATATATTACACACCTATTTACCTCTCCCCTGGGTGCGCTGTGTTTTGGTGAGTGGTAATGCAGGAAAGCAGCAGGCGGGATGGCGAGCTTGTCCTGGTGTGATGTCATGCATAAATTAGCCGCAGTTTCGAGTGAGCTGGACTTTACATAGAGGTGTCAACTTCAGAGTTGTTTTTCATACACTTAGCGTTAAAACCTATACATTTAAACTACACAGATACATTTATTGACCTACCAACATTACTTTACAAGTGAATTCTAAAACAAATGAAAAATCATTGCACCCCACCTTTAAAGGAGAACATCCAGTCAGCATTAATGAGGGTCCTCAAAATATGCTTCTGTACTATACCTTTAGGCTGTATGGGGTATGAAACATAGAAATTTAAAGTGGAGCAAATACATTTCAATACAGAACACAGACACAGAAATTGCAATACCACACTCATAAATGTGTACACAATACATAATGTAACACTTTTTGTATTGCATTAGTATTACTCCTAATGTACGGGTATACAAGTAACTAATGCCATCTAACTGTGTCAGAGTTTAATCTGGACCTGGAAACTTCATCTGACTGTCAAACAATGTGTTGGATAATGGCATGACACTGGGGGAAAACAAACTCCCATTCAAAGTATTTTGCTGTGTCGCTTGCAGGATTTGGTTGGAAATGCATCGTTTACCATCGTTCATGTAAATTAAAATAACTTAACTGGCACCACTTTCGCTGGGCTTCTGCTTCTGCAAATTACGCTAAAGTCCAATGTGTAAAGTCCAATCTCCCTGGTGATACTGTACACTGTACTGTGACAGTACCAGTCCCACAATCCTGTTAGTAATTTGGTGAATTCTCAGACACGACTAGAACACCATCTTTAAATTGCCTCAAATGCCAAAAGAGAAGGATGTTGTATTCTCATGAAGACTAAACCCATGGCATCACTCTGATTGGTGGTAGTGTAGGAGATTATGAAATATGTTCTCTTTGAAATTGTACACTGGGTCAATGTTTCACAGAGGAGGAGTCTCTCAACTTGACCTCCTATCACCATTGCTCTATATAATGGCAAGGCCCGCTTTGATTACTATCAGCATTTTATGTAGGGTTTCCTGTTCTATGACTGCTAGATCTTGAAATTAATCTGGCGGTTACCTATCTTAATGTTTTATCAAATGAATCTACAAGTTTCAAGAACTACGTTGTCAGCAACAAAGCCCTTGCAAAACGTTTTGCAAATACAGAACAAGTCAAGAATCTGTCTGAGATCAAATCCAAAGGGCTGTGTGTTATTCTTCACACCTTTCACGCCTGCTCAAAGAGTGCTTCAAAGTTCTTACTTTAGATATAATCACGTTTTCAAAGCTTTGTAAAGCTACAGCATCTGTCTAATCTATTTGAGCACCTTGTACTGTTTCTAAATCCAGAAAAGACCCTAGTGCCGTGCAAATGAAAGGGTGTGAAAACAATGAAAGCTAATAGGAAACACACAGACCATTGTTATCTAGGATACGGCCATTCAAACAGGGCTTTGCAGTTGCAGTATGATTTTATATAGATAAATTTGTTTAGTGGACAAGGTAGACTGTATCCATTTTAATAAGATAGTAGTTGGCATGTACTATAGACTAGAGCAGAAGCAGAAAAAGCCTGTAGGTGTCATTTTTTTAAAATTCATTTTGAAAATAGATAATGGAACTGAACTGAATTACCACATAACACACAGATCATTCCTTATGACAGTACTGTGTCATTTTGGTAAAGTATACGTACAGTGCTATTATCAGCAACTTTAAACCTGTTGTTTGCACTGCACACAGAAAGGTTACACTGTACTGTACTGTATTTGCATGTTTCAGTAAGACAGCGTTTACATAGCCAAGCGTACCGTACTTCACATGTTTGTTTGTTTTTCTGCCCACATACTCACACATTACTTTCTGCAATGTCTGTTAGCAGGCATTTTTCACAATGGTTCTGCATCAAATAAATACTGTAATTTGCATATAACTTTACTAATTCCTCTGAGATTTCTGCATTATTCAAACCACACTTCTCGGGGTGTTTTTGTTAATCTAGACAGTGGCTGATCAAACTGTTGTTGCCCTAAAACTCTGCTCTGTCACGCTCCTCTTGGTCATGTCAGTGATATAGACCACATGCTTTTGATAGTGTCTTTGTAATTGGGACACAGTTGTATTCAGTGATTCTCTCAATAAACTTGCAGGTGGCGTCCAGTAAATCGAAACCATTTCAGTGCCACATTCTTTTAAACTCTGGATAGACACAGTCTTAATAATGCTATGCATTGATGAACATATTAATGATACAGACCACTCACTTTCACACAGTGCCTTTACAAGATGTGTAGTATTCTATGATTCTCTCAATAACGGCCCATTACAGGTGGTGTTGTAGAATTAACTGTTTCACTGCCACCTCTGAACATATCAATAACACAGTCTCTTTCACATTTCTACCTAACTTTGTCTTTACAAACCATCCTATCTGATAGGACATGCTCTTTAGTTTATTCTACCAGGAATGCTTTGTTTTTGTGCACAAAACTCCCATTTCTAGTCTTACCCCAATGGCTACAAGGTTGTTTCTACTGTCAAGTATACTGGTTACTGCCACGCTGTGTCCAGTTAATTCACACCTCCTTCATATCATTAGATGAAATAGTAGTAACTTTACATAATACAGTATATACTCATTGATGCATTATATAGGGGCATGATAGTATGTGGTATTAGATGAGTATAATAATGAATATATAGTGCACCACAGAGGTTTACAGCATAGACAAAACAGTGCGACAAACTCAACAATGGGGATTAATGATTGTCGTTGCATTCAAGTGTTTCAAAGCAAATTTTCACTGAATAATTACCAATCAACTCCTTATTACTAAGTGATGAACAGATTTAATTCAGTTGGACAAACACGGTAATTAGCAGCCTGATTTTGTTAATGTTTTTTTTTGTAAATTGATGATTTAAAATTTCCGGGTAGAAAGTGCAATCCTCCAACATTTATTGAAGACAGATGGCAATGCCTCTTAAAGAAATGAGCAGCTGCAGCTGCTTTATTTTATAACAGCAGCACATGTTTTTAAATGAACAAAAAGTACTCCATAATCATATATAGATATATAATGACATTATCCGGGAATTCTTGAAAAATACCAAGTTTACTGCACTTTTGTTTGTAAGTTTTTTTGGGGTTTTTTTGACATCATTGACACTTACTGACAAAATAGAAAATACATGTGCTGTATTTCCCCTAGGCAGTGAGATAAACACAACACATAATAAAAACAGCATAGCATTGATTCTTGTTGAATACGGGCGTTCCAAAAGTAATTGTTTGTAATGCAACTATTAAAACTAAATGTGTACGAAAGATCATAAATGGGAATGAACCACCTGTTAAACTGAAAGCATTAATAGATGAATGAAGCAAAACCAGAGGTTCGGCAGGTTTCATTTTTGATGGTTTAAAATCGTATAATTCTAATAGGCGTTCAGAGGCTATGATAATAATAGACGTTATGATAGTGAGGCCCGTCAAAACGCTTGTCAAAGGGAAAGAGGAAAAAAGGGGAGATATCTGAAAAGTTTACACACACCTTACGTAAACAGCTGTAGCAACACATGGGACCATGTAACACAATGAAATAAAAGGTCCTTATGTACCCTTTAACTCCCCTATTCCAGGGTTCTTTCTTATCCTGAAGTGTCATTTTCCTACAGTAAGTAACACATGGAGACTGTGTTACTAGGGTTTTATTGTTAGTTATAGAGGATTGAATATTCAAAAAAAACAAACTTTAAGAAACTAATTGACAGATTAAAAGAGTAATAGTTTCCTTTTTCTAGGCCCTGGAACAAACGGCATTTTAAATATCTGACTAATTCTTTCACAGTTCAGATGATTATTTTGTTTTCTTATTTATGTAAAATGTGTGGTTGTGTCTGAACCTAGAGAATAGGGTTTTATTATCAGTCACTAACCTCTAGGCCTATCTCAAAAAGCTCAGTATACCGTTTACAGACGGCAAATCTGATGATAACAACTCCTAGTTTTCAACTCTTTATTTGAATATATGCCTCAGCACTTTTGTATATTTTCACTAAATTGTTCCCTATGTTATTCTGGATTATCAAACAGGTATCAATAACAATTACTGTACCTTTAATAATGTATAGAATAAAGTTAACATACACAAGTACCTACAGATGGTATATAGCTAGTAACCTATTCTATCACATTAAGCATACAAAATTACAAAGCTTTACAAATCATTAAATGAATGCAATTCAGTAGAACTTTAACACCTACAGTTAAGATAATGAAATATTGTAATTAAATGTACCATATACCAAACTTTGAAAATCTTCACAGAATACAATTCAGTACAACTTTGACACATTCCAGAACTTTAGGAATCATTAAACAAATTCAGTAAAATGTTTCTATGCTTTGATACTTGCTGTTAAGACATTGTAATAACATGCAATTGAAATGAATAAAATAAAAGTTCTTAGCTGCTCAATGACATAGACAGGATCTCCAGCCCTTCCTGACGAAATAGAAGAAAAATCAAGAACAAGGTGACTGTGTTTTAATTTGCTTAACTGCAACACTTTAAAGCACATGGTGCTCCAGCTGAGGTTTTGGTGGTCTGAATAATTCTGTGACTTTCATTTGCCTAGGCCTGCTGGTCCTTTTTTTGGCAGTTAAATCTCGTAGCTGTTTTAGCAGCAGAAGCTGTGTGTGTAATACACCACGTGTAATTCATCACGTGATTACAGGTGCGTTCTGTTGATTAGACAGTACGGTTGATTAAAGATCGGCTAACAGACTCTCTGCTTTACTTAATTGAACCAATTATTTTCTTAACTGGTGAACACTAACTTTTTCCAGGTGTTTAGCCATTGATGATTTAGAGTCCCAGAAAGCCTGTAGGATTGTGTCTCCAGAACCTGGGAGAGATTATTGACCATTTCGAGTTTCTATTGCAGATGGGTACTACTGTACAAGTTTATCCGTTTTGTTGCTGTTGTTATGCTGTTTGATAGTGTCACCAACTGTTATAAAAACACTTCCTCTTTCATTCGGTATATTTTTTTACAATAATGATATACCAGTAATTGCTCTGCTGTTTTTACAATAAGTAATGCATACCTATGTCATTATTATTCAACTGCAGTTCCAAATAAACTTTGCTGCTGTTAAACACAAGTGCAGATTTGTGTGTCATTTGGCAAGATCAGCGATTGCACTATGAGTGGAAAGCTTTGAAACGGTTCCACTCATGCTTCACACAAACAGTGCTAATCAGCACTGACTGTTGAATGGTGCTTGAGGAGGTAAATGAGAGCAATGATAGGGTTTATGTTGTTGTTGTTTTTTTATTTTTTGGCACTTACTTTAAAAGCCAGGCTGCTGCGCTATGCCACAAAAATACCTTCAAATTGTTCCCCAAAGCTAACAATATAGTATCTAAGTTTGTCTTCAGCTTATTGTTTGCTTAGTAACTTTTTTGTAAATGCCTTAGAATTGAGGAAGTATACTTCTGCCGAACCAACTTGCATGGTGTCTTCTGGATGTACAATAACTCAGAGTGACCACTGTGTCAAAGGTCCTAACCCAAGAGGAGGCAGCTGTCAGGGTTTGGGGTTTATTATTCCTGGCTGATAAAGCAAATCCCTGGCAACAACATGGAGGCTCTGTGCCACATTTCAAACTTTTATTTTAGATAACTTATTCCTTGTGATTCTTAAGCAGTAATTATCAAGAACCGGGAGATATACAGAGGTATATTACCTGTCTGTCTGTCTTTATATGTACATACAGTATATCATGCTACACCAGTGGTCCCCAAAGTAATTTGGGCACGGGCATAAATTGGTCTTACTTGGCTGTTTGCGGGCACTCTGACTATTGCATAGGTTCTTATCTTACTCTGTTTTAAAGATCGCTCATCTCCAGTACAATTATTCAGATAAAGTGGATTCGTAACTAAAGCTACTACGGTGTTTCCCTTGACTGGTGAAATTTAAAAATATATAGAGAGAAAATTAAATTCTAAATACGCCTCGGCTCACGAATGATGGACAGCTGTCAGATATTTCACTTTCCCATTGGCAACTCACCAGCCTTCAATTTTCATGCAGAATACCGTGAACGGCCTCTGCTTTCTTATGATTGGACAGCTGCGTAAAACTGGGCAGATATTTCACTCTCCTATTGGTTAAACTTACTGTCAGTATCTGCAACTGAAACAGACACAGTTTATGTCCCACCTAGCTAACTTATGATTGGGCTACCGCAGAGAAAATGCAGATATTCAATTGGTTGATTGTATAGCAGAGGCCTTTCAGGAAAAAAAAAAATATGTCGAGTACATACATGCACAGCATAAGCGAGCAGCACTGTCATCACTGTCACTGTCATGTTTAAAGCTGTATTTATTTTCCCACGCTATGACCCGCCAGAAATGTGTTCACGACCCATAATTTAAGAACAGCTGCCGCGGGCACGATGGCCTGGCTTCGCGGGCACGAATTTGCCCGTGGGCACCACTTTGAGGACCACTGTGCTACACTAACATTTTTACAAATAGTTGCAATTATGATGAAGTACATGCTGATCATAGCTTTAGAAAAACATATTTCCACACAAGTGAATTTAAATATTGATTTACTGAACACTTTATTTGTCATTATTTGAAAGACGCATGGCCAAAAGCATATTAAAATTATATTTTAAAAAAACATTAGCAGCTGTATTTTACATAAAGTTGCTAACATCTAGTTCTTATTTTGGGTAATGGTCCAGTCCCACTCTGACACATTTTTATAGTTGTGAAAAAATTAAATTTTATGAGAAAATCAGTTTTAACACTATTCGAAGGCCCATGTGCAGCTCATCCAGTGTCCCCTGCATCATGTTAGAGTGTTTTGTGCTGAAGTGACACCTCTCAGATGAGATGGTAAACTGTGCTTCAGTCTGCCATTGGTGCATTAACAGCCAGTTTAATTTAAATATAGTGTAGTTCTCAACTACTGCAAATGGGAGTTGACAACCCTGGAAAAAAAAATGATGCAGGACGATAAAAAACAAAAACAAAGGAAAGGCACAGTTTGTTGGAGTTGGTTGCAGTGGACTTGTTTAATAGTTTCTTTGATGATACACAGTTGGGAAATATAGAATAAATCAAGCTGACCATGGAGTTGTTCCAGCTTCTAACAACATATTGTTTTATGTTTTATGCAAACTAACCAATGCAAAATTGAGAATGTACTTACATTTGGCCACCTGGTGGCCAAATACTGAAATTGCACTTTTATCCTATGTGGAGAATTACCTGGTGGGAGTCCTTACTAACACCATCTTAAAATTCATAACATTGCTTTTTCACTTGACCCCCCTGAATTTCTGTTGTATTTAGACCTGTTTATAAGGGCGTTATAAATCACCCTGGGGAGGTTGGGTAATACCAGCAGGAATAATATACATTTAAACATTTACAGTATCTGTATCTGCCGCTGTAGATGATTGAAATAGACCCCACTGACTGTCAGTCTTGGCAGTTTTCTGTTGGGTCAGTTGCGCATAACAGAGTACATGCTAGATACCCCTGTATGACACATGTAAGATATTTCCTAATTAGGCCCTGGATAATAATTAACGATAGTGGCTTCCATGTAATCAGTTTCCCTGATTTCCTTTAGGAGACATTCCATATCAAGTATTTCTTTCATACTTTCCACTCCAAAAAGGAAGCAGCTCCGGGAACAGTGTTTTAGTTTTTTGGTCATAGCCAGGGAGGAACAGCTGACAATGTCATTAATGTGCTGCTGTTGGAAAGGGCATCCCTGAGGTTGGCAGACCCCACAGTGTATCATTGGGATAGCTGCTGCACTGTAAAAACACTCCTGCAGTTGTGTCAAACACAGCTTTCTAGTTTCTGGATAGCTGGAATAGAAGTGTGTGTGTGTGTGTGTGTGTGTGTGTGTGTGTGTGTGCGTGTGTGCCTACTGTACGTGCATAGGGTGAAATTCTTTGTGGAAGGGTGGTGGGCAATTCCTCAGGGTCCTCAGGGTCCTCGTGGCGGCCTGCGCCTCCCCCATCAGCTGTGCCAGGAGGTAGCTAGCCCAATGCTCTCGGGCCCATCTGGCAGAGATCGCCATAGCCTGGAACACCTACAGGTATGCGTCCGGCCGATCCTCTGCCGTCATTTTTGTTGGCCGCTATAGCATTGGGTCGGGCACAACAGCTCTTACACTCCCCTGCCCTGCCTCAGTCAGGGTTTGGCGCAGGAGGTCCATCATAGCGGCAAATTGCTGCAGGTCCATTCTGCCTCTCTGCTCTTGCACTGCTTTGTGTGGGCAGTGCCAGTGAATCCCACTTCTTTGACACCATGTGTGGAAGGGTGGTGGGCAATTCACTGACACACGAGAGACATAAGTTTTATTTGAAAACGCCGCACTGGTGCCCAGTTTTATTATGTTGGATATTTTTCTTTTAGCCTGCAGAGGGCGCTGTTGTTCGTGGCCTGAGTACCGGCAACGGTAAACAGGACCACAGAAATACTAGGTAAACAGCTAAAAGCTGGCGCACTCACAGGTGCTCAAAATAATAATGAAAACAAAAGGCAAAATGAAAAGGGAAAATAAAACACAGTAATAAAACTACAAAATAAAGGTGCTGCTTACGCAGTGCCCCCACTGCGGCTAAGCCAGTCAGCTCTGGATCTCGGTCCTACACTGTTATGCACTATACACTGGGGTGTCCAAGGTTCCCCTATCACTACACACATCCCCTCGGGTATGTAACAATATATTTTAATAAATGGTTTATTTATTGCTGGCTGTCTTCCTCAGCCATGCTTGCCTGTTTTGGTCGCTCGCTCCAACCACTGGTGTTCTTGCCTGGTCTATGTTTACACTGGCCTTCTCAGCCAGCATCTCTGTGTATTCCCAATCACGGCCACCCGAATGCACAACCAAGCGCAGTACTTATGGGCTGAGCAATCCCCCAAGGCCGCCTATCAGCCACTCAGAGAGGAAAGCCCACACACCTCTTCCCCACCTCTCCGTGTCATCGCCATGACTGACAGGCGGATCTACGAGGCTGCTGCCCTCTTCCTGCAGTACCACGCATGCGCCAGATAGTCAGCACAGACCCCCACAGATAGTGAAAAAATATGCTTTTTTTTCACAATAAGCAATCTTTTTTGTAAGCTGTTTTTTTACTGTGTAAGGCTTAAAAGTGATCCTATTGAAGTGTACATGTTAAATAAATTAATGCTGTACTTCAAGCCAGGTGTTTAAAATAGGTTGTCCTGAAGATGCCACTGTTTATAGTACAAGGCATTTTAAGATTCAGATCCGGTTTTGTTTGCTGCCTTGCACTTTTTCTTTCTCCTACTTGTGGTATTGATTCTGTAAACAGGAGTTACAGTGCTCTCACATACAGCAGCAATTTTTCTAAGGGCTTAAGACACTAATCCCACATCATTTCAGTCTTGTCCTATCAATCAAAAGCTGATAACTGCCCCTCCTTGCTCTCCGACAGTATCAATCTGGGTGCCAGCCTGTGACATCTGCACTGAGACACAATAATAAATGCAGAATGACTGAAGAGGTGCATTTGTTGCCCTTCTTAAATCGCTCATCTGAATTGCTCCACTTTCAGGGAATTGAAACAGACACATCGAGAAGAAGCCAGATAGGAATCCAAATTCAGAAATGTTACATGAAATGCATGCCTTCATCATTTTGGCTACACTTGACTGACTTTTTTCACACATTTAGATTTAGATCAGGCTTTCGCTTTAACCTTTACAGTACCTATTGTAATGATTCAAAACCTGCATAAAAATACACTATATTGAAAGACTGCCTGTCTATAGTGATCAGCCTGATAGAAAGACATTCACTGAGTACTGGGCTATAGTTTAATGGTATACAATTTTTTCCTAATGCTTTTGGCTGTGGGGGTTTTAAATCAGTTGTAAAAAGCCGGCCTCTCTTTTGTGTTCCAAACAGATCAACGAATTGAGTCATGTTCAGATCCCAGTTATGTTGATGCCAGATGACTTCAAAGCCTATTCGAAGATAAAGGTGGATAATCACCTTTTCAATAAGTAAGTACAGTAAATAGCTTGATATTATACTGCCTTTTTCTTCTAATAGCTGTAGCAAAATATTTTGTATTGATCATGTATTTTGCAACAGCTGATGATATTTCTCACAAGCTTGAACCTTTTGTCATAATATGCTGCGTTTATTGACCGATGACTATTGCTGTTGTGTGTCAGAGAAAACATTGAAATGTTTCCGATAGGACAGATTGCCCTGAAGAGGTTTATGTTACATGGCCTAAAATTAAGAAAACCATCTTTGTCTGGTGAGGTGCCACATCGATAGTTAGTCAAACCCAGAGAGGAAAATGCATTCAGAATGCTTATTGCTGATAATTATAAAGCAGATCTGAGTGATACAATTGAAAAGGATACTGTGAGTGTGCTGCAATTGTGACTCACTTATTAAATAGACTGAAGGATATTAATATTGATCTTCTAGCCACTGGAGTGCATTATACTGTGCAGCCATGTATGTAGAACACATTTTTACTGTTATTATTGTCGTATTATGCTTGGACATTTTTTTTTTCAAATTCAACAAAAAAAAACTTAAAAACAAATAAAAAAAACTTGTTAGTAAATTAGCTACATTTTTTCCACCTGCAAAAAAAAAAAAAAAAAGTTTTATAAATTGCATTTTTTTGATTTCCCCTCCCATAATATAGTACCCTTTTCTTATGCTGCCTTTTAAATACAATTAAAAGGACATTCACATACTTTTCTTTATTAAATTGATACTTTTCAATACACTTAAAGGGTGATGCTTTTTTAAATTTACCTTCTCTGTGTTTTACAGAGAAAACATGCCAAGCCACTTTAAGATGAAGGAATATTGTCCAATGGTCTTCCGAAATCTCAGAGAAAGATTTGCAATTGATGATCAAGACTTCCAGGTATGTGAGCCCAATCTCGACTTGGCTTAATAAAATTAATTCTGAATTGTAAAATCATTGCCACCAATAGTGACTTGATCTACAGTGGCATCAAGTAAGAGCTAGGGATTCAATAAACTACAATCAAATTTGCAAAGGCAGAACATTTGTTTTCCAAAAGTCATTGAGAAAACTTCCAAATGATTTATTTTCTTCTCAGAGGCGGTGGTAGAAATATGCAGATTAAGGCAATCAAACCAGTAACAGGAAAGACATTTGACAAAGACTTCTTGCGAAAACTGTGTATTTTAGTAGTACTGCTTATTAAACTAACGTGGCAATTGCCATTGTGCAGCTACACAACATTTTTCAGGAATGAAAATAGTTAATTTTGCAATAAATGACAATTAATTAAAAATTGCAAAAAGTGCAGTACCCTTTTTTCATCTCTTAGTGACACATTCATCCCCCCCCCCCGCAGTGTATGTGTCAATGTGTGTGTGTGAGGAGTGGGGGTACAAAGGAAGCATAAACATTTGCTACTGGTAACATTTAAAAAATTAATTACCCAGCGGGCTGCACTGTACAATTTAATAAACTGTTCTGCTCAGTACCAGCAATGACAACTATGTACTAAAAACATTCAGTAATCTACTTTCATTGGTAGTAAATGCTACCTAAATGCCAAAGCTGTCATCAGTTTCTCAAATGTTCTAGCAAGCCTGAAAAGAATGCCATGTAGAGTGCTCTGCAGTGTTTATCAGGAAGGTATAGTGGTTGTGATGGTGGTCGTTTTTGCTTGAGGTTTCATGCTGGCTCCTCTAGTTGTTGTGTGCATCTTTATTAACCTTACATTAATCTAGAGAAGCTCTTAATGAAACTTGGTAAGGTCATTCTTTAGTTCATTAAGAGAGCGTGATGTTCTACAGTCTGTATGAGAAGTAGCAGTATTCTTTTTTTACATGTGTGTACAGTGGAAACAGCTCATTGCGATTGACTCTCCTCATACTACTTCTTCTTATCATTCATCATGTAGAACACATGCACCCAGTGATACTTTTTAAAGCTGTCTTTACTGAGCCACCATTTACATTTTCCTGACAGCAACTTAAAACAAGATGCCAGGAAGTAAAACGCAATGTATCCTTCACAGTTTATTCCCATTCTATGATAAGCAAACGTACTGAAGTGAGAAGTGTCTGACGGGTAAACTGTCATGTGTTTTACAGAAATGCTGCAAAATCCCAGAGAAACACTCTTCTCTTATTGGCAATTTGCATGTCCAGGCTGTATGCAATATTCCATTAATGCAGTGGAATTCATTTTGTATTCCTGTGGTTGTAATTAAATAATGGAATTGCTCTGATAATGTTGTTGAGGCTGCCTGCTAGGTAGTTCATTGTGCCAGAATATTAAGTTGCTATTATTATTATTATTATTATTATTATTATTATTATTATTATTATTATTATTATTATTATTATTCTTATTATTGTTCCCTGTGGGGTTGTCCCATATCTACAGAACCACTCATACAATTGTTGTGAAATGTTCTCTTGACATTCCTTAGGACGCTGTCAGGGCCTAAGTTAGAGGGATCCCCTAAACCAAAGGTGCGCAACCAAACCTTTATCACGGGCCGCACGTCCAGAAAACTAGTTTAACCTAATGTGTACAGCAAGGCCGCACATTACTAAAGAATAATCTGACTTTAACATAAGAACATAAGGAAATTTACAAACGAGAGGAGGCCATTCAGCCCATCTTGCTTGTTTGGTTGTTAGTAGCTTATTGATCCCAGAATCTCATCAAGCAGCTACTTGAAGGATCCCAGGGTGTCAGCTTCAACAACATAACCCTTAGCTGCAATATACATAGGCATATATATATATATATATATATATATATATATATATATATATATATATATATATATATATATATATATATATATATATATACATATATATATATATAAGTTTGAGAAAAAAGAAAACTGCAGTGTACCAAAATGATCAATAAGAAAAAAGAAAAAACAAAGAAAGAAAAGGATATTTCAGGTACTTAAAATAATTGATTACAAATCAGTTATCAGGACGATTCGGACTACAAGTCCTTCATCGGCTGAATACAAAAAAAACAGTGCTTTAAGAAGTTGATAAAAAACAAACAAGTAGTCTTTTAAACAAAATTCCAGAATGTTGACGATGATGATGATGATGATGATGATGATGATGATGATGACCTCAGAATAGAATGTTCATTCCAAATGGCTCGAAAGTGCTTAGTTTGAAAATAAGTCACATTCCTTTTTGTTTCCTGACAGCATTAGTTTCAATGCTATGGACCACCTTTGCGACCACCTTTATTTAATGACCACCTGGTCTAAGTGACCACTTTAAATTCCTCCCAATGATATTTGCGCTTTTATTTAACTGTATTAAGCGACCACATGTCTAATGCGACCAGCGACCACAAGTCTCTTACCCAGCAACGGACTCAAACCTGTATTAAGCACCGTTACACAGGGCTATTGTTATAAGAAAAATATGGCTTTAAATGGTACGGCCTAAATTCAGAGGAATACGGTAACCATTTTAGCAGTCTTTTATCCGTAATCAATAAAACAACAGTGCTCTCTTATAAAGGAAGAGAGAAAACGTGGAGAAACAAAAGGTCCTCCCTAGATGACAGAATTAAAGTTAATAAACTTGTAAAGACAGTAAGTGCCAGAAAAACTGCTGAAAATTCAGTACGAAAGACGCAGATACAGCATTTTGAAACGGAAAGAACTAGGGCTTGAAGTTTTAGGTTTATATTTTTGTTTACATGGCCGTGCTTTGAGCCGATTCAATATCTTAATTAAACTGTTCATTACTAAACAAAGTCGCTTCTTTTACCTTGATGTCCTGATTGGCTTGCTGATTCTGTTTCACCATTATTCGAACACAAGAGCAAGCAATGACATGAATCACTTCCCCCAGCTACTTTAACTTGCATTTTGTTCTCGCACTTTCCTGGGAACTAGGTAGCTTCCACTGTGTCTGTTTTTTGTTGTGTTGTTCTTTCCCACTAATTTAACAGAATGTTCTCATAATTAGGATGTAGTGGCTTAAGACTTAAAGCAAACCGTTAAAAGGAAAATAAACACCGAAAAATTCAAGCCATACTTATAAGAGTATGAAATCAATATGCGCGATAATCAAAAACGATCTTATGGTTATGCAGGAGTCGGTTTCAGGTTGCAATGAATCAACACGTACCTGAAAGGCAGACACAGGCATTGAAATTTGCAAAAAATTTCAAACATTTTGTGTACTAAAAGGCATGGTACAAACATAGATAGATACACAATGGCAAAATTATGCTGCAACAGTATTACATTGAAAGTCTTAAATAGTGTATACAATCTACATTAATAACCCTTTTCCAGGGTGCTACATAAACATTAATGTGATTTATTTAAATCTGGACGCCTAAAATCACAAAAAAGTTATATGCTTATTTTGAATTTTGGGTCCCTAGTAAGGGTCATATTTTGGCCCAGGGTATGCAGTTTTAGACCCCTGCAAAACCCTGAAATTCGTTTTTGGTGGGGGGCATTGGGGTCAATTCCAAATCCATTTCTAACCCCAATTCCCTTTTTAATCAATTCAAATTCCTATTCCAGTCATTTTACAACAAAGGCTTTATTGAGCAAACAAATACTGTATCCAACTTATTGAACTTGTCAGGTAACCTGATAAAGCCTCTGGCATAAACCTCAGTAAAGACTATGCTGTAAAACGGAATAGGAATTGGAATTGTATAAAAGGGAACTGGGAATAGAATTGAAAAAATGGAATTGACCCCAAATCTGCGCTGGAGGGGCGTTGCCACTTGCACCCGTGCTGTGGGAGGACCCCATACCCCCCTGCCTACTACTTAGGATTTCAAACTTCCTACTTTAAATCACATTGAAAGGACTGAGCCTACAGTACTTCATACAAGTCAGTGTTACCTACAGTAAACTGTCATCTTATTGTACCACAGAAACATGGCAGTCCACTAACATGGTACTGTATAATATAATTTCATCAGTCCACAGTCCTGTTTCATATGTCATTGGTTCGTGTAAATGAGTAACAGCATTAGAGCTGTGGGGAGCTCTCACCTGTGGCCTCTGATGCTTCTGCAGTACAGCTGCTTCTATTAAGCATATGCCTTTAAAATACCTACCAGTCCCTGTTCTGCTGCTTCAAGACTTCTAATGATTCTTGTCTCTCACTCGGTTTAATACTTTCGCTGCAGACCGATATCTGACAACCACAGTCTTTGATTTCCTCAGTGGCCGTTCATCAGTGTAGATCTGTATACAATGTTCTACAGCAGGAGAACTCAGAATTACACACACATCAGGATCTTCAGAGTATTATACATTTTCTCAGAACATTACAAACATGAATGGGATCTTCATTTTTCTGGGGGGTTTTTTGGGTAAAAATATACAAACAGCATAAGAATAATACAGAAAATAAAAAGATAATCAATGAATGGTCTTTTTCAGTGGATGTACATTATCTGAATTTGTGCTGTGTGAATCTGGAATCAATGAGTGGTCTTTTTCAGTGGATGTTCATTACCTGAATTTGTGCTGTGTGAATCTGGAATCAATGAGTGGTCTTTTTCAGTGGGTGTACATTATCTGAATTTGTGCTGTGTGAATCTGGAATCAATGAGTGGTCTTTTTCAGTGGATGTACATTATCTGAATTTGTGCTGTGTGAATCTGGAATCAATGAGTGGTCTTTTTCAGTGGATGTACATTATCTGAATTTGTGCTGTGTGAATCTGGAATCAATGAGTGGTCTTTTTCAGTGGATGTTCATTACCTGAATTTGTGCTGTGTGAATCTGGAATCAATGAGTGGTCTTTTTCAGTGGATGTACATTATCTGAATTTGTGCTGTGTGAATCTGGAATCAATGAGTGGTCTTTTTCAGTGGGTGTACATTATCTGAATTTGTGCTGTGTGAATCTGGAATCAATGAGTGGTCTTTTTCAGTGGGTGTACATTATCTGAATTTGTGCTGTGTGAATCTGGAATCAATGAGTGGTCTTTTTCAGTGGATGTACATTATCTGAATTTGTGCTGTGTGAATCTGGAATCAATGAGTGGTCTTTTTCAGTGGATGTTCATTACCTGAATTTGTGCTGTGTGAATCTGGAATCAATGAGTGGTCTTTTTCAGTGGATGTTCATTACCTGAATTTGTGCTGTGTGAATCTGGAATCAATGAGTGGTCTTTTTCAGTGGATGTTCATTACCTGAATTTGTGCTGTGTGAATCTGGAATCAATGAGTGGTCTTTTTCAGTGGGTGTACATTATCTGAATTTGTGCTGTGTGAATCTGGAATCAATGAGTGGTCTTTTTCAGTGGATGTACATTATCTGGATTTGTGCTGTGTGAATCTGGAATCAATGAGTGGTCTTTTTCAGTGGATGTACATTATCTGAATTTGTGCTGTGTGAATCTGGAATCAATGAGTGGTCTTTTTCAGTGGATGTTCATTACCTGAATTTGTGCTGTGTGAATCTGGAATCAATGAGTGGTCTTTTTCAGTGGGTGTACATTATCTGAATTTGTGCTGTGTGAATCTGGAATCAATGAGTGGTCTTTTTCAGTGGGTGTTCATTACCTGAATTTGTGCTGTGTGAATCTGGAATCAATGAGTGGTCTTTTTCAGTGGATGTACAGTACTGTGCAAAAGTTTTAGGCAGGTGTGAAAAAATGCTGTAAAGTAAGAATGCTTTCAAAAATAGACATGATAATAGATTATATTTATCAATTAACTAAATGCAAAGTGAGTGAACAGAAGAAAAATCTAAATCAAATCCATATTTGGTGTGACAACCCTTTGCCTTCAAAACAGCATCAATTCTTCTAGGTACACTTGCACAAAGTCAGGCATTTTGTAGGCATATAGTCAGGTGTATGATTAAACAATTATACCAAACAGGTGCTAATGATCATCAATTCAATATGTAGGTTGAAACACAATCATTAACTGAAACAGAAACAGCTGTGTAGGAGGAATAAAACTGGGTGAGGAACAACCAAACTCAGCTAACAAGGTGAGGTTGCTGAAGACAGTTTACTGTCAAAGTCAAACACCATGGCAAGACTGAGCACAGCAACAAGACACAAGGTAGTTATACTGCATCAGCAAAGTCTCTCCCAGGCAGAAATTTCAAGGCAGACAGGGTTTCCAGATGTGCTGTCCAAGCTCTTTGAAGAAGCACAAAGAAGCGGGCAGCGTTGAGGACCGTGAGACGCAGTGGTCGGCCAAGGAAACTTACTGTAGCAGATGAAAGACACATCATGCTTACTTCCCTTCGCAATCGGAAGATGTCCAGCAGTGCCATCAGCTCAGAACGCATGAAAACAGTGGGACCCTGGTACACCCATCTACTGTCCGGAGAAGTCTGGTCAGAAGTGGCCTTCATGGAAGACTTGCGGCCAAAAAGCCATACCTCCGGCGTGGAAACAAGGCCAAGTGACTCAACTATGCACGCAAAAACACAGGAACTGGGGTGCAGAAAAATGGCAGCAGGTGCTCTGGACTGATGAGTCAAAATTTGAAATATTTGGCTGTAGCAGAAGGCAGTTTGTTCACCGAAGGGCTGGAGAGAGTACATGAATGAGTGTCTGCAGGCAACAGTGAAGCATGGTGGAGGTTCCTTGCAAGTTTGGGGCTGCATTTCTGCAAATGGAGTTGGGGATTTGGTCAGAATTAATGGTCTCCTCAATGCTGAGAAGTACAGGCAGATACTTATCCATCATGCAATACCATCAGGGGAGGCATCTGATTGGCCCCAAATTTATTCTGCAGCATGACAACGACCCCAAACATACATCGAAAGTCATTAAGAACTGTCTTTAGCGTAGAAGAACAAGGAGTCCTGGAAGTGATGGTATGGCCCCACAGAGCCCTGATCTCAACATCATCGAAGTCTGTCTGGGATTACATGAAGAGAGAGAAGCAACTGAGGCTGCCTAAATCCACAGAAGAACTGTGGTTAGTTCTCCAAGATGTTTGGGCCAACCTACCTGCCGAGTTCCTTCAAAAACTGTGTGCAAGTGTACCTAGAAGAATTGATGCTTGATGCTGTTTTGAAGGCAAAGGGTGGTCACACCAAATACGGATTTGATTTAGATTTTTCTTCTGTTCACTCACTTTGCATTTAGTTAATTGATAAATATAATCTATTAACATGTCTATTTTTGAAAGCATTCTTACTTTACAGCATTTTATCACACCTGCCTAAAACTTTTGCACAGTACTGTACATTATCTGAATTTGTGCTGTGTGAATCTGGAATCAATGAGTGGTCTTTTTCAGTGGGTGTACATTATCTGAATTTGTGCTGTGTGAATCTGGAATCAATGAGTGGTCTTTTTCAGTGGATGTACATTACCTGAATTTGTGCTGTGTGAATCTGGAATCAATGAGTGGTCTTTTTCAGTGGGTGTACATTATCTGAATTTGTGCTGTGTGAATCTGGAATCAATGAGTGGTCTTTTTCAGTGGATGTACATTATCTGAATTTGTGCTGTGTGAATCTGGAATCAATGAGTGGTCTTTTTCAGTGGGTGTACATTATCTGAATTTGTGCTGTGTGAATCTGGAATCAATGAATGGTCTTTTTCAGTGGATGTTCATTACCTGAATTTGTGCTGTGTGAATCTGGAATCAATGAGTGGTCTTTTTCAGTGGGTGTTCATTATCTGAATTTGTGCTGTGTGAATCTGGAATCAATGAGTGGTCTTTTTCAGTGGATGTTCATTACCTGAATTTGTGCTGTGTGAATCTGGAATCAATGAGTGGTCTTTTTCAGTGGGTGTACATTATCTGAATTTGTGCTGTGTGAATCTGGAATCAATGAGTGGTCTTTTTCAGTGGGTGTACATTATCTGAATTTGTGCTGTGTGAATCTGGAATCAATGAGTGGTCTTTTTCAGTGGATGTTCATTACCTGAATTTGTGCTGTGTGAATCTAGAATCAATGAGTGGTCTTTTTCAGTGGGTGTACATTATCTGAATTTGTGCTGTGTGAATCTGGAATCAATGAATGGTCTTTTTCAGTGGGTGTACATTATCTGAATTTGTGCTGTGTGAATCTGGAATCAATGAGTGGTCTTTTTCAGTGGATGTACATTATCTGAATTTGTGCTGTGTGAATCTGGAATCAATGAGTGGTCTTTTTCAGTGGATGTTCATTACCTGAATTTGTGCTGTGTGAATCTGGAATCAATGAGTGGTCTTTTTCAGTGGATGTTCATTACCTGAATTTGTGCTGTGTGAATCTAGAATCAATGAGTGGTCTTTTTCAGTGGATGTTCATTACCTGAATTTGTGCTGTGTGAATCTGGAATCAATGAGTGGTCTTTTTCAGTGGATGTTCATTACCTGAATTTGTGCTGTGTGAATCTGGAATCAATGAGTGGTCTTTTTCAGTGGATATACATTATCTGAATTGGAGATACTTAATTACAGCGACAACAAAAGTCAGATGTAATGTTGAGGTGTCTGGGGGCTGTAGTTTTTTAGTAAAGATATATATAAAGGGCATTACTATCAATCAATCAATCTTTATTTTATATAGCGCCTTTCATAGTGGACAAAGTGCTTGTGTGTTGTGTATACTAAAGAATAAATAGCTTTATACAGCAAAGTACAATTACATGAACTTGTAATAAATTACTTCAACAAATGTGCACATTATGTATTGAAACCCATAAAGCAACAAAAGGCCCTATTACTGTTTTCCCCAGCTTTAATTTGTATAAGATCTTTAAAAATGATGTTTAAATGCTTTGTGCTGCAGCCTGTACTCTTGCTATGCCATTTCAAGAGTTTTTCTTTTTCGAAATCTTTGTAAGTGAAGTACCTGCAGTTAAATCCTTAATACCCTTTATCACTTTTTCTGTCCAGCAGTGTTACCCAGCTGTTCTGAGTGCTGGCATAGCATCAGTCAGTCAGGGTCCACAAAATATCTGCATCCACTGTTATTATTAACCCTATTTTGTGGCTGTCATGGCCAGTTAGGTTTTCCAGATAGTCCTTTAGTGGTCCAGTAAATACATATTTATATTGTGTCTAGTCTAGTTGTGTTGACAAATTAATAGTGTTTTTAAATAATAAAGTTGTGTATTCTCAATCAGTAATGATTCAGCGGTAAGTCCTATGCATGAAGAATACGAATCAAACTGAAAGTAATTGAAATGCGATCCATTTCAGCTTCTCATATCCAAAAGACCTATTTGTTTCTGAAGCCACGTGCAGACAGGAGCAGTATAATGAAGCTGCTCTCTGTCTGTCCGTCAGTCCTTCACATGCTGTATAACGCATAGGTAAACCAGGTTCTCAGAAGCACCAGTTATCCAATATAACTGTTTTGTAGCAACTCTGTGAAACAGAAATAGGTTATAACAGCCATAGATGCACTTTGATGTTGTTGTCAAAGCCCTAGATATTATTTGATTTTATTTATTTTTTTATTTTTTTTTACAAATATGAAACCTCTATCCGCTCCCCTGCCTTCGCGAGGCACAGCGCAGAGGCAATGACAATGTTTCTTGTGTAATGACTGCAGATATCTGCGGATGTCTTTGATGTACAGCACATACAAATTGTAAGGAAGCCAACAGCATGGTAGAACAGTTTCATGAATAACAAACTGTATTTGTATCAGCCAGGCGTGAGGTGCGCTCACAGAGCTGTTAACTCTCAGGGTACAGGAATCATGCTCTGTTGTTTCATAGCAGCATTGCAAGGACATTGGCTGAACAAATTCATTAGTCAAATACAAATAGTGTGGACATACCATTATTCTTTTTTCCCTGTATTTTAGAAATTAAGAATGTGGTTTTGAATGCATTAGAATATATATCTCTGTTATGGATTGCAAGCAAATAAAAATAATTCAAGCATAAACACTGATTTAAAAAAAATGCTTGACCAGCATGCAGCAAAGAGTTTTAAAAATGTTTAATGACTGACGACAGCAGTCTCTGCTTATCCAAAGAGCAGGGATGCACACAGTCATTGGAAAGGTCATGCACAATTTCAACAATGTAATGAAACAACATTAACCTATTAACATTAACAGTACATTACAGGTACCATTTCATATTCCACAATCAGGCAGTGGGCCACCTTGCAACATCCTTTATCTGTCTATGAACATAACATGTTTTCCATGTTTGAATTCATTCTCTTTGACTTGTCTGTGTGTAGGCTGATGTTTGTTGTTCAGTTCTGCCTGCGCCACTGCAGTATCAGAGATTCTCCTACAGCATTGCAGGCTGTTGTCTTGGGAGTCTGATTTTTTTTATGCCACTCTGGAGTACCATTTGGCTTCCCAAAAACTGTATGGGCCCTATTTAAAGCAATTGCAAAGGCAAATTTTCAAGAATAAAATTATTGTAATGGAATAAAAACTGGCAAAAACAACGTAGTTGCAGGAAGATACTTTAAATTATACTAAAGGTATAAACACAACCTCAATACAGCAAGGCAAATGGTACTCCAAAGGTGGTATAAAACAAGCCTTCAGATATATACAGCATAACAAGCAGTGGCACCTTCTACAGTAGTTTGCTAGGTAACAAATGCGAACAATGTGCAGTACTGTTCTTATGAAGGCGCTTGCCTCATTAGTAATTGATTGGTTTGTTGTTGTTCTTCCCTATAATAATGCTCTCTTTCTGTCTCCAAACTAGGCTGCTGTAACAATAGAAGTGACTTATTGGTTTCTTAGCCCTGCAGTGGATATGAGAATGAATAATTTATCAGGGCTGCGTATACAGTATCCACAGTGACATGTGTCATTAAAAGACTGGACTCACTGTGATGATGGCTACCAGTTCATAGAATTGACCTCTGGCGGTTTTTCCTCAAGAGCCCAAGATTAATAATCCAGCATCTCCCACTATGGATATTGAGATTAAGAATACAGCTCATACTGTGTGAAAGTGGCCATTTACTTCTCACAGTTCATACATTTATTCAGTAAGCAAGACAACATTTCATTCCAGTTTCTTCAGTCGGACCAACTTTCAGCCGAAACCTTTCAGTAGTGTTGTATGTTAACACATGCCATTGGAAATCACGCTGGAACCTCATGGGACTCCTAGGTTCCAGTCTGAGGTAGTGTATCAATATATTAAAAAAAAAATGTTTGTCCTGCTCTCATATATACTCAATAAAGGAATTTAATCTTCAGCTCGACAAAAATAATTCAGGACTGAAGGCTTATTAAAAGGCTCATCAGAAAACCTTTACTCAAACCCAATCTAAAATGGTGTGTATTAGAAGCGCTACTTTCCAGGATGCAATCTGTGTGAGCACTCAACTAAAAAAGAACAGGCATTTTACAAACTCTCGAGTGTTTCCTCCTTTTCTCCTTGGAAAATCAATGCAGTCCTAAAATGCAGGAGAAGCGAATTTCAACCCTAGATGGCTTAGCGTCAGTGAAACGTCTGCATTAGCATCCCATGAGCAAAGCATTTTAAAGTTAATTATTAATGAACTATGTTTCCTGTATCAGCATGTTTTTAAGTTACTGTGTAGAAAAAAATGGCAATGTCCTATAAAAGGCTTCTCAAAAGGTTTTTTGTATTTTTTTGTACTGTATTGATTTCTAAAGGGAGTGACTAGCTCTTTGCTGCAGTTCTTAAGAAAGAGATGAGGATTAATTCACAGTGAAAGCAACTACTGTATACTTTATATTTTATTAGGTCTAACGGTCATCTCAATCAGAACAGGTCATTTCAACGAAATGGCTTGTCACAATAACTGTTTGAAACATGCAGCCCTGGAAGATTATTATTATTATTATTATTATTATTATTATTATTATTATTATTATTATTATTATTATTATTATTATTATTATATCAATAACATTTTACATTAAATATATTTGTGTGTGTATATACACATATATATATATATATATATCATTATTTTATTTATTTTTAAATTTTTTTAAAGGCAACAAACAGCTCTCAGAACTAGTTTTAGCTGTATGGGACTCTACACCTTTAATAAAAAAAAAAACAATCCTGTTTGGCTATGATTTACACAAGACAGGTATAGTGGTGAGCAGACTGGAGTGATTGTGACATCATGAATACAAATGATATAGCCTACGTTTCTACATTTTTAAGTCACATTTTTGGAGGTACAATGTTGTGCTGGCTTACAGTTGCAAAGTTTGCCCTCATTTTTTTCTGTCAATACTGTAAAACTAGCAGAGGTATATTAGGAGCAGTTATTCTTCTGAGGTGTTTGCTTCTTGCTGTTTTATAACATTAATATTGCTTTAAAAAGCAGGGGTAGACTGCACATGTTTAATAGTATTTCTTACATGAGTTCTCTCACTCTCTCATGCCTTGCCCATCTTACACATAAAAAAATAAGTAAAAAAAAAAAAAGTGTCTCACATAACTCACTGTAGAATAGAAGATAATAGAGTGATCCTAGAGGTCAATAAAAAAGGCAAGTACCTGTGTGTGTGTGTGTGTGTGTGTGTGTGTGTGTGTGTGTGTGTGTGTGTGTGTGTGTGTGTGTGTGTGTGTGTGTGTGTGTGTGTGTGTGTGTGTGTGTGTGTGTGTGTGTGTGTGTTTTATACTAAATTCAATTTTAGTGCACAAAAAATGTGCTTTGGGCAGCAATGAATGGTGCTGCTGCCCAGTGTCACTTCATATGTGCTGTTCCTTCCAAACAAGGACTTGTGGAGCTTATCAGGTGACATGTATGGGCACCCTCTGGAAAAAGTCTCACTCTTTGAGATAATGCAGCCTTGGAGTCTATGCAGCACTGAATTGTTTTAATAAACAGCATCACTCTCTACATTTTTGTTGCAGTGTATAAGACGAGGTGTGAGGGAGGTTTGCTGAACTCACTGGAGAGTGGAGATGAATGAACATCAGTAAATCAGTCACACAGGTTCAGCGTTTCAAAATGAATTGCTTTTAGCCAGAATTAATATGGAATGAAGCACTGATTAGACAGAAACTGGAATGTAATTAAAATGTAGACACTGACACACACACAGACACAGACACAGACACACACACACAGACACAGACACACGTTCTCTTTTGGTTATTTGTTTTGTAACTGGATGATTTCTAAAAATTTCCAGAATTAATTAACTTTTGCATAGTTTATTGAACACAGAAAATGCGGCTACCCAAAGTGTATCAATCTGCTTTCCCACCTCCATTATCTAGATGTCTGCGCACCATGCAGCAGGTGTAACTTAGTAGGTGGCAGGTTTTTTATATCCATGGTAAACTGTGATTACTGCAATTCCCCGTCTGTACATAGCAGGGTTTAGGACCCAGGGTAGTCCTGTGGTAGGCATGTATTCAGTGCACGAGGCAAGTTCACATACTTAGTAACATACACACCTGCACCATGCGCTCTCGATGTTGTATTTGCAAAAGTTGACAGGTATGAGATTTCAGTTTACAAAAGCTCACACACACACGTTTGTATTTCTATATTTGTGGGGACTTCTCATTGACTCTCACTATATTTTTATTTACTATTTCTAACTCCAGTCAGACAAAACTCCACAAAGGGTGAAAGTCGACAACAAATTAAATATTTTGGCAATTTTTTTTTTTTTGAAGGCATATTTAGTTCTTAAAAAGGTGTTTTTACAAAGTGGGGACGTCCCCACAACGTCGTTTTTTCAGGAGTCACTATCTTTGTGGGGACATTTTCACACCACTCGGATTGCTTATTTACTAAATATCTTTAAATAGCTGAATTGAACGCTGCTCTTGAAATATGAAGACGCCTCACCAAGCAGCAGCATCTCGTTTATTAAGATCTTTTTCCTTTGTTGAATAAGGGGAGAGTATCTGTTCTGGGACATTAACATGGTTAGTAAGCAAACACTAACAACACAAACCAGCAAAGGTGTTATCGACTTGACTAGTATCACACTCCAGTATGCCAGTGTATTTGTTTGATGTGTAGGATTTGTATTTCTGAGAAGTTATTTGAAATACAGAACTCTCCCATATGGTGATGTCATCAGGGGGCTTAGATGTGCTATTCCTGTCGGCGTAAACAAACGTGAAATCACAAGGCGCATACCCAAATGCGTGGACACATGGAGAACGCTGGGGTCCAGAAATAGAAGCTTCAGTAATCCCCAGTGTTCTCTTCAGCAGTTCACATTCTGCATGGCTGGGGACAGCTGGCCAAGCATGTGCAACTATGTACACAACATTTACACCATGGGAAACTAGAATGAATGTGTTTTGAAGTGGTTTTTAACGTGAACAATTCGTACATTGTAGATTTTATTAGTAATAGTAATAGCGCCGTTCCATATGACGTTGTTTGCTACTGTCTTGTGCAGTTTTTGTGTTCAGATCAATTGTCACTGTCCCTCAAACCGTGTATTTATAATATATTTGAGTACACTGAGAACAGGGTTGTGTGTTGCTGCACACAACTGATTTGATCAACCTACGCCCCCTCCCATTTACAATGAATGTGGGGGAATATAAAAAAAAAACAACTGTAAAGTATTATTAAATATACATTGATAAAAATACAAATGATCTCTGTTGGGTGTTAAGAGATCAAAATGAGTTCATCCAGCTCAAAAGCTGCCTTAGTCCAGCCTTGCACAGTATTCGGATGTCCTGTATTGATCCTTGCTGTGGATTCCTTCATTTGGATTTAACTGGAGGCAGACCTCAGAGGAGTTAGAGGATAACTGCAAGACTGCAACATGGCCTTTTTGGCTGCTATTAGGTCAGACAATAATAGTTTAATAGGGAACAGAGACAGCTGGGCTCTGGGTAGGTCACCTAAGAGCAAGGGTCCTGGGTCCTGGGTCCTGGGTCCTGGGTCCTGGGTCCTGGGGCTTGGGCTACCTCAGAGCCGACCTCGGCTGTTTCAGCCCATAAAAACATGGCCACTTTTAACATGTGTCAGTATTTATTACAACTGCACGTTTCCTGAAGCTTGGCTTAAAATATACACCAAGCACAACTTCAGCTGCACAATAATTGAGAGGGAAGTGAGATGGTAAGAGAGGTTACATGCTTATTTTAAAAGGCTAGCATGGACAGCTTCAGCCATGTATTGCCAGAACAGCACTTTTAATTGTATGTAGAAATATATTTTCTCACACATCTAGAAGTATTTACTGTCCATTGGGAGCCAAGGCAGAATCTAATTTGTGACCAGTAGATTAGCAAAGGTAGCTGGTGTACAGGTTAGCTCATTCACTCCACTTATTCAATGTATCTTTTAGTGAATGCTCATGTTTGTTGAGATAATAAATGTAGATGTTTATGAACACCATTGTGTTCTGACATTTATTCCAAAAAAGTGCACATGCAGCAGTAAAAATGCAGACTTTGTAGAACGAGATTAAACAACCAGAACTGGGTAGAATACTGTGGTTCTGTTCCAGTTTCATTGATAGGATGTTACGGTCTGTGTTTGTGTAACTGGAATAAGAAAGACAACTTTGTACTGGAAGCATCAATAGGATTCAAGTTTGCAATGACATGTTCGATGCATCTGTACTCAGTTGTCAAATTTGAGCCAGAAAAGACTATGCCTTGCGATGAAACGTGCCTTTTTTTTTTTTTAGCTTGTCCACAGTTCACCAGACTCACTATGTGAAATGGATGTGGTATAAAATGCTGTCTTCCTTTTTTGCTCCAGAACTCGCTCACAAGAAGTTCCCTGTTTACAAATGACTCACAAGGACGCAGTGGCGCACGCTTTCACACCTCGTGCGACAAGAGATACGTGGTCAAAACTATCACAAGTGAAGATGTGGCAGAGATGCACAATATACTGAAGAAATACCATCAGGTAAATAAGAACACAATGTGTGTTGATTGTGTTGCTGCTGTGCATGTTTTAAAAACATTGAATGTTGACTCTCATGCCAGCTCTTTTGATTATGCAGTGGTTTCATTGTAATATTCTGATCCCCTGAGGGATTGACAGTAAATCTTAGCCGAAAGCTTTTTGGCTGCCAATCCAAGCTGCCCCTGATTATTTATTTTTTTCTGAGCCTTTCTGAAAGCGGGCTAAACAGGATAGGTAGAATTACGTCACAACACTGACCAATCAAGTGACGAGTGAGTGTAAACATTGAATCCACATCCAGGGGGAGCAGGTTTCTCCGTGCTTCAATCTTCTTGTATGTTTTTTATTATTATTAATAAAAAGCTCCAAAGAATTGTCAGCATTATCAGAAACAAAGCAATAGCCTCCATCCTTTTGGTTTTGTAAACAAATGAATGCAACTTTAGCGACAAGGCTTGCTGGGAAACAACTGCCAACATCCGTCAATCTCGCATTTCTTGGAGTCTTCTCACTCAGCTCGTGTAGACATCGGTGGGGGTTCAGGAGGAGTGTGGGAGAACCCGGATCAGCTCGGATTGCCGGTCAATGGAAACAAGGTATATAAGTATGCCTGGCCTTGGGATTCTTACCTGATCAGTTCTCAGAAGCCACAGTAAGGAAGGCTGGGGCTTATCAGTACATGGATGGCTAACATCCAATGGAAAACCCATTGATGATGGCGGTCTGGGCACCAATTCAAGCAGCAGCTCAGCATGGGGCACTGTTCTGTGGGGTTCCTCCAGTAACTCCACTGTTTCACCTTCCCCCATGCAGTTCATTGTAGAATGCCATGGAAACACGCTTCTGCCACAGTTCCTGGGCATGTACCGGCTTACAGTGGACGGGGTTGAGACCTACATGATTGTAACAAGAAACGTATTCAGCCATCGACTGTCTGTTTACCGGAAATACGATCTGAAGGTAAGGAGAGGGAGAGAATGGGAAGAGCTTTTATCTGCATAATATAATATACTGCATCAATATCTAATGAGTACTGGAAAGTAGTTAAGAAATCTGAATGCAGATACTTTGCATTTCTTTAACTGTTATTAAAAGCAGCCCGTTCATCTGCTTATACTCTCCTAGGAGAAGGATGGAGGGATTTATTTCCTTTATATATATCTCCTGTCTTCCTGTCAGAAATCGGCATACGCTTATTTGTAACTGGTTATATAGAATACAACTTGATTCCCCATTTGAGGAAAGAGTTACTTGTTCATTGCATTTAATTACTGGTATGGAATAAACGTTGCATCCCATAACAGCCAGCACAGTAAGGTCTGTGTCCTCTTGCGACCCCTGGTGCTTATAAAATGTATTGTACAGTGTACTGGGTGGGGGTGGGGGTGGGGGAGGTGGTTGCAGAAGGATACATTGCAGTGCTAGAACAGTTTGTTGAAGTTTATTTTTCAATTCCATGAGTGAAGGCATTATTTAACGTTATGTGACTACCTTTTAAACTTAAAGAATGTTAAAACACACATTATTGTTTGAAATGTATAAAAATAGACACTCGGAACAGCTTTCCCAGACTTTATCACTGAAAGCAAAGACCATTCAAATTTGCATATTTGTCACACTGACACATCAGACACTTATCTTTAAATTATCTTACTCCATTGTACCAAATAACCTGCTAAATATTGTCTTAAAAAAAAACATAAAAAGGTTCTGTAATATTCATAGGAATTCTCAGTTGAAATCTTGAGTGAGAAGCTATGGTTAACTCACAGAATCTGCCTCTGTAAGGTTCTAAGTTTAACCCTTGAGAGAATTCTATGTCAGACCGACCAAAAAACCATACTGTTGATATTGGATGCTGGATAAAAGTTAGCCTTTAGCCTGTTTTGTTGTCTCATCTGCTGACATGAGAATCGCTGCTGTTACAGCTTGCAAGCATATTGGGTGACATCACTGTCATTTATGGAAGTTCCTTGATAGAGAGCCAATGATAATTCGTTTTTTGGCATTTGTGCAGCAGACAGCCACCTGGAGATCAAAACTTGCTGTTAATCCTGATGCTGGGGCATTTACTGAAAACCAAATCCTTGCTTAAGGGAAAAGAGCTTTTCTGATGTCAATATTTGAACATTGTTTCAGTTCAAAACTGGCCTTCTCGACAAGATAATGCTTTTGTTTCAGCAAATGAAGCAGTATGTAGCGATCCACATGGCATCTTTGTTGTTTAGACTGACTGGGAACTAATGCACACTGTGGCAGGGCAAAAGCCTAAGAAATAAATAATAATTATGTAAATAAGTGTAAGGTTGGCAGGGATGGGGTTAAATCTGTCCCTGCCAACAATCACAGGTGTGGTCATTCCCCTATTAGGAAAGTGAGTGCTAATTGGGGAGTGGCCCCCTGTAATATAAGGAAGACAAAATCCTTTGTGTGGAGGAAGGAGTTTGGCGAGTGTTTTGGACCTGTGTTGTGAATGGTTTTGTTTAAATGTGGTGAAGGCGAATGCCCAGCCTACAAGTGATTTGTTCTTTTGTTTAAACCTGTTATTTTGGCCCTCGTGTTGTATTTATTTTGTGTTTGTTTTATTTATTGATTTAGTTATATATTTATTTTTTGCAATTTAAGCACCAAAGTGCACATTTATTTATCCCGCAGGGGGACAAAATAACAATAAACAAATCAGAACAAATGTGTTTTGTACTTCTTTAAGGGTTTAAAGAACGTCCCTGTGTTTCAGTGTATATTCATTTGCTGATATGTTTTGTATTTCAGGGCTCCACAGTTGCTAGAGAAGCTAGTGACAAAGAAAAGGTAATACATTTTTTTTTTTTTAAGTGTGTGTGTGCAGGAGTTTCCTTTGTAATAGCACTGCGATGAAGGGTGTGTGTGTGCAGGAGTTTCCTTTGTAATAGCACTGCGATGAAGGGTGTGTGTGTGCAGGAGTTTCCTTTGTAACAGCACTGTGATGAAGGGTGTGTGTGTGCAGGAGTTTCCTTTGTAACAGCACTGTGATGAAGGGTGTGTGTGTGCAGGAGTTTCCTTTGTAATAGCACTGCGATGAAGGGTGTGTGTGTGCAGGAGTTTCCTTTGTAATAGCACTGCAATGAAGGGTATGTGAGTGCAGGAGTTTCCTTTGTAACAGCACCGTGATGAAGGGTATGTGTGTGCAGGGGTTTCCTTTGTAATAGCACTGCGATGAAGGGTGTGTGTGTGCAGGGGTTTCCTTTGTAATAGCACTGCGATGAAGGGTATGTGTGTGCAGGAGTTTGTACTTTGTGAATATGTGCACACTGTACTGAAATATCGATATTGGTGCCCATCACTACTTCTTAAAGATATTGATGCTTTTGAAATACTGTGGCACATGAAATACAACATGCCAGTTCCAAAATGTAGGATCCAAATACCAAATCAGGAGTACAGAACTTACCTGTCAGCCACCAGACAGAGTGCAGGGAAGCAATCAAAAAAGCAAACACCATTCTTGGGTATGTAGCGTACAAATCCAAGGGCTATGATGAGGTTCTAAAATGCACTGGTGAGACCACACCAGTCCAATTCTGGTCATCACAGAACCAAAGGGACATTGTGAACCTGGAGAGAGTTCAACCAGAATAACCCCAGGGCCGAATGGGCTATCTAGTCATGTGCTGATGATGCCGAAGCAGTTTTGACTTAACAAGTCGTAATCGAAGCAGAAAGACACTACAGTGGAAGGAAAGCATGTGCTGCTGTGCTTTTAAATGTGGTTCATCCTTGTGCTCCTGCTCATTGGTGGTTTATTGTCTCCTGGGGATGCATGTGGACATACTATGACACTTCAGAAATTTACATATGTGTATCATTTTAGAAGAAGAATCTGAAGCCCCCCGTCTGTATTTCATCTTACATTACATATAGTAATAGAGGGATTTATGTGTCTATGTATCTGTATGTCTAATTCAGAATTGTCGACTGTAGTGGGATATGTGTGTCACTAACATACTTAGTGATGTGTGTTTAGTTTCTTATCAGAACGTTTTGGGTATTGGTGGTGTGTGTGTGTGTGTGGGGGAGGAGGTTGAGGTCTCTGTTTTATCCTGCTTTTGTGAGGGAGTGCTATTCAGTTCATGTTTATTGAAAATAAGCTCCCGGTTTAATTTTATTGAGGCGTTTTCTTATTTGTAGTTCCTCTCACACAGTCTCCATTTTCACGTCAGGCTTCAGGTCACAGATATTCAGAAAACTGAAACCCGATACACAATAATACAGAATTATGAAACCTTGAGAAATAACCGCTTCCAGGATTAAACTATGGGAATTGCACATGAATATGAGGATTACTATGAACACTCCCCTCATTTAGGGGTGCAGATACTACTATTAAGGTAACAGATCACAACAAACCAACCAAACAAATCCCATAAACATTAACATTTATATTATCACTCTCTAAAAATATTTTCTTTTATTCAGAAAATTCTATTTGCTTCTCTGAAAGTTTTTTCCATACAGTGGTGTGTTCGTTTCTTGCTGTCTGCAGCACATCCTGTATGTAGCCCCACTGCTGAACTTGTCTTGTCACATTTATCTTCACATTGTATATAGTGTGGCGGAGTTGTTTTCCTTGAATTACTCGTAATCCAAATTAACCACAGCATATATGTGTGTGTGTGGTGGGTGTGTGTGTGTGTGTGTGTGTCTTTGTGGATGAATATTCAGCTCCGCTGTTTAGCCCTGTGCTAGCAGGATGTCAGTAGAATAAAAACCATTTGAGGCTGTTGAAAGATGCTCTTCCCGTATAAATCAGATTTAAAATGAATGTTTTAGTCAGGGGGCGCCCTTTTATTAAATAAAAACAACACTGGGGAAAACTAATGAAAAACAGAAAACTATAAAATACACCTAACAATATACAGATTGCATTATCTAGAAACATTAGAGACATTGATAAAGACTCCTTTCAGAAATAAAATGAATTTGTGAAAGAATTGTTTTAGTTTCCTTTTAGTATTTGTTCATATTGTAGTGATCTCGGTTAACGCAGGCAGGCCCATCACACAGGGTGAGGCAATCCACACACAGGCGGAGGGCGGGTGCGATCCCCGGACCTCTCGCACTAAAACATAGCACCAATACCGCTGTACAAGGAGCCATCAATACCACAGCAAGAAAATGTACACCCAAATACGAATCAAATGCATAAAAAAGCCACGTTATTAATGAGCATACACCAAAGCTATTCTCTATACATATTCAGCTAAGTTGGGTAATGAAGGTGAAGTGGGTGAATTATTGAAATTGCAAGTGCGTGTCAGTGTGTCAGTAACATTGCTCAGTATTGGTAATACTGTATAGAGCTTTACAGGTCAAGTTCAGTACATAGAGGTAGTGGCACCACCATTTTGTTGTGGGTCTCTTAACACAAAGACTTGCAATGACCTCCGGATTTATATGAAAATATATATATTTCAATTTTTATATCTGCCTTTTTTTTTTTTTTGCTAACATAATATGGCAATTATACTGGTAAAGAACTACCAATACAAGAATAAATCTAAGTAGAAGTGAGTGAAAGGAAACTTTATCGTCTTAACAAAAGTGTATAATGTTATAAGACTATGAGGGAGGTCTGCTCCATCCTAACTAAACAAAGCCGCTGATGAGATCTGCTTATGCCTGATCAGCAGCAGTTTTCAGGTATTGTCTGACCCGGCCACCAAAGGAATCGATATCTGTTTGCAGGTGTCCAAAGAGCCATTCATTTTGTGTGTTATGCTTTTGTAAGTGGCTGTAATGTTTCCATTACTCCCCAGTAAGTCAGTTAGGGTCCTTTTCAGTTTTTTGTATTTTGACAGCCTGTTCCAAGTCTGAATGTTCCCCCTCATCATCCACTGACTGTAAGTCATCGCCTGCATCGCCAGAGGGGGCTGATCAGTGCCCCCTCTGGCCTGTAAACGATTTGCAGCTGCTCTTTGGTGTACTTTTGTTTCGTGTTCCCCGGACAACAGGAAAACCACATTAAGAAGGGATTGTAAGCTTCCGGTTTTCGTTTGTTTGTTTGTTTTTCAGGCCAAAGAACTGCCGACCTACAAGGACAACGACTTCATCAACAACGGTCAAAAGATTTACATCGATGAAAACAACAAAAAGATGTTACTTGAAAAATTAAAAAAAGACGTGGAGGTAACATGGCTAAGCTTGCTGCTTTTCTTTTTCTCTGAGTTTCATCTGCCTTTGATTTCTGTGGAGACTGTCTGCTGATATGTTTTAGTTTTTTTATAGTCCGGGATAAAATATTTTTGTTTGTTTTATTTTTAGTTTATTTGCTTAATGATTCATTGAGTCTTAAAGAGTAAGAAGCGGGGCTCTGAAAAATAGTTATACGTCCCCACATGTTGCTACAACTGTGTAAATAACGTACCTGTCATTTCTTTTCATTGTTAACATCCTGACAACTTTTTACACTTATAACGTTTCAAAGCTCTTTTCAAAATGGCCGCTCTAGCGCACTGATAGTGTAAGGATTATTGCCCACATTGTTAAACAGATAACACAGCAATAACAATTCATGATGTGGTACTGAAAAGAAAAGCCAGAGCACTTGTTATGTTTTTTGTTGTTGTTGTTTTAATCACTCTTCCTGCAATGATTTAGAGAACAGATCTCAAACCCCAGTGCACTAGAGCGGACATTTTGAAAAAAAGCTTTGAAACAGACTTATTTATAAGTGTAAAATGTTGTCAGGATGTTAACAATAAAAAGAAAAATTACAGGTGCATTATCTAAACAGTTGTAGCAACACGTGGGGATGTGTAATGCTGTATTATTCAGAACCCGCTACTTTAAGGCACATAGCATTCGTTTTTGAAAGTTTGTGGGTGTTATGAAAGGAGTCAGGGAAGCATTTGGATTGTGTTACCTGGCTCTTTGTTTTTTTTAGCACTTGGCAACTTCCATTTTCCAGATAATGCAGTTATTTTGAAAATTGAAAAATCAAAAGCTTCAATTAGCATGTTTAACAAAAACCAAAATCTGAGTTGTACTTTTTTGTATCACTGTGTGGGTTTAAAGCAGATTATTAAAAACAGATTAATTATCTGGCACATGTCCCATCTACGGAGAATCTTTGATTTCTTGATGTTTGTAACACTGTAGCCAGTTTAACTGTCCTCAAGACAAGCCTAGCACTGTGTGGGTTCTCACCCCTAGTTTGCTGCACTATTGAATGCTATATTTTCAGAAGTGCTAACACAATTGTTTCAACAGGTTGCATCACATACCAGTAGTGGTGCTTGGGACTGAGTAGTTAAAGAAACTACATACCCTACTCTTAAACTTGTTGCACAGCTCGCTGTTTGAGTTGTTGCAGCACCCCCAACCACCACTGTTTGTGTGTAATCAAGATCTAGAAACATCTACCAACTCTGAAAAATGCAGCCGTAAAGTGAGGTGTCTCAATCCACAGACTGCATTCTGCTGGACTAGAAAGGGATGAAACATGTAATGAGGAACATACAGCTTGGATATCCAGGCAGCTTGACCCAGTTCAGCCACTGATTCACTGTGTCACCTCAGGCAAGTCACTAGTTGACCTGGCATTCAGCTGTACACTGGATAGAAGCAACATCTTAGGAAATGAGATTTGCCTGACGTTCAGATTGGCTATCCTGGGAACAATCGCTTTGTCAATAAATAGTGGAGAATGCTGCAGCTTTCCAGACCTTGATGCCATGCTGACTCAGAGTTTTGCTTAAGCCAGTGCAGAGCTGCTAAGTAAAGCTCAGCAGAAGAATTGACAAGGCAGGCTGTAGCCACTCTAATGAGCCCTGAGAGGAAGTCAGACCCTGTTTATCAAACTCCAGGGTGAACTTTGCATCTTTTAATGTTACAAAATGTCTAGAAAATGTGTTTTTGCCAGTTTTGAAACATTGCTAGTTTTATTTTTCTTTTAATCCACTTAATAGTTGATCTTGAACTTTTTCCACTACTGCAGAATCTGCAATTGTAGCCCGCACAGAAAACACTGTTACTGCCTAAATGTCATATTCAATCACGCAGTTCTGTAACAACAGAAAAAAGGCCTCCCACAACCACCGCTGTGTGGAATGATGAAAGTAGCAGGACTTCAGATGTGTTCCAGTTGACCTCTTTAACCCGTTGTGTCTGAAAATGACATGCAGCTGTTATCTATAGCATTCCATTTCCCTACCCTGCTCTGTGCTGCACACTTCAACCCTGTGTGTGTGTGTGTGTGTGTTTAGTTCCTGGCCCAGCTGAAGCTCATGGACTACAGCCTCCTGGTTGGCATTCATGACGTGGAGAGAGCAGAGCAGGAGGAGATGGACTGCGAGGAGAATGAGGGTGAGGAGGATGTGGAGAGCGACGGCACCCACCCCATGGGCACGCCCCCCGACAGTCCAGGCAACACACTCAACAGCAACAGAGCTCTGCCCCCCGGGGAGTTTGACCCAGCTATTGACGTTTATGCCATAAAGAGTCATGACAGTAAGTCATACAGAAGTAGTCATTAGGAACTGGTCTTGGCTTACTGTCCTGGATGAAGTTATTATCGGATTAGGCTAGCAGCAAGCTATAGGTTCGGTCGCCACGCCCAACAGGGGAAATTAAAAAAAAAATAACCTTACTTATTTTATGCTTGCATTTGAATTGCATTGCTGTAAAGAAAACGTTTTATTCTAAATGTATTACCTCTGTCATGTAGATCCTTGTTCTTTTATAGATTTTTTAATTTTTTTTTTTTTCGTAGCAGTTAATAAACCAAAAACGTTACAGCGCAAAGGATGTTTAGAGTTTAAGCATTTGATGCTAAAATGTTTTTTAACCGTTGTCAAAGATATCCATGTCAAATATAGAGCTCAGCTATATTGTTTATAAAGTACTATTGATATCTTTTCCATATACATATAGCATTTTAATGGATGGCTTCTCATAATGGTTTTTTTTTACAATTGGTTACAAACCATTCAAAATATGTTAAATTATTTTTAAAATGTAACAGTAGCGGTATTTAGATATGCCACTGTTGAGTTACATTGAATAGACTCGTTGGTAAGTTGTGTGTACAATTGCAGTGATCAGTCTAATGCTTTTAAATGGGAATGTCTGTAAGAGGAACAACAAACGTAGACTTTCAAAGTGCTTTCCGTGTGAGAAACCTCATAAATAGCCCTTGGTTAGTTAATTGATATTTGAGGAAAGTGATGTGCATCACTAAATGCCTGTGTATGTTTCACAGACGCTCCAAGAAAGGAAGTGTACTTCATGGCAATAATTGATATCCTTACACATTACGATGCAAAAAAGAAGGCTGCCCACGCTGCCAAAACTGTCAAACATGGGGTAAGTAGGACATGGTGATGTCATTCCAGTGGTTGGATTATACCTTGATTTTCAGTGTTTTACCTTGACTTTTCTACTCTCCTTTAAAAATTCAACTGATATCTGTTAAGGCATTCATGTATCTAAATCACAACTGAGAAATGCATTTATAGTAAAATTGATTTAATTTAATGGGTTTTTTTTTTGGTTTTTTCTGTGAAACAACTACATTTGTCTTGCCTGCCTTTTTCTTTTTCAAAGCAGAAGCGACTCATCTTTATTAATGTAAATAGTTACGCTAAATATTCTGCTTGCAAATTAAAAATGAAGGCTTGGACGATTTAAAAGCCCATTTAGTTGTTTCACAGAAGAAAAAAAACAGTACATTAAATCAATGTTACTGTTAACATGTTTCTCATTGTGTGATTTGAGATACACGGATGGCTTAACAGGTATCAGTTGAATTCTTAAAGGTGGGTATAAAAGTTGTGGTAAAACAAAAAATCAGAAGCCCTAATTACACCACATTCAACTAGAGGCATCCCTTATAAAGTTTTCCCCACAGTAAAAGCACAGCAAAGTGTAATAAAGCACAGTTAAAACATGGTAAAGCATAAGTAAGCAGTGTAAAGAAGAGTAGGATAAGGTAAAGCATATTAATAAATATGGCAAACCGGGATAAACTATGGTAAATGTGTAGTATAACCACTGGAAAGGCATGGTAAAACTGCCAAAAATACAGTACAAAAATACTGTAATAAACTTTTATAAGGGATAGCATTCCCCATCGTCCCCTATAATTTTTTTATTTTTTAACCTCCTATGAATTACTGTCAAATTGTAGGTTTAATGTACAGAAATGTTTTAGCGATGCCATTGTGGCTATCAATCACTGCTTTTACAACTGGATATTTAAACATTTGGTGCAACTGAATGCATAAAACTGCCGGCATTAACAGTGCTTTGTAATATGAGAAATGAGGGCTGTGATTGTGTTTTCACAGGCTGGTGCGGAAATCTCCACTGTTAACCCGGAACAGTACTCAAAGCGCTTGTATGACTTTATTACCAACATTTTGACATAGCCTGTCACCATGACAAAGGACAGATGCAGGGAGCGTGGACAGGCGGGAATGAATGCAGGGACTTGATGGAGTGCTCCTTCCACTCCAAGCAGCAGCAACAGCATATAGGGACCCACTTGGGGAATTAGCTTTAAACTGCTTCCTGATACCCACAGTGTACTACTTGCTATTGCTGTATTTTTTTTTTTGCAAATAAATAAAATAAAAGACTGATCAGCTTTACTCAGAATCAATATCGGTACTTCCAGAGGTCGAGCAGAAGAAGATGATTAAGAGGCTGCATGTTACTCTTTAAAGAACCCTGGGTATTGGAAACTGTGGATCGGTTTATTGCTTGACCTGAAGGGTGCATCGCAGTGCTCGTGCAGCTCATGCTACGGATGTCGTTCTCTTCCTCTGCACGCTGGCACTCCTCATTACCTTCGTTGCATACCATATTCCTCTTATTCTTCAAGAGACTTATGCCATAACACTGCTCTCTATTTAAAACTTTGCCCTTGTTTGTTATTTTTTTTTTGGCTTATTTGACTCGCGTTTGCGGCTTGCTTCTCAATTGGTTGTTTTTTTAATGGTTATATTGTTAGAGATGTGTTCATAAAACTTACCAAGGACTTTTTTGTTATGATCTAAACCAGGGGTTCACATATCCGGTCCTGGGAGTTTGGAATCTTCTGGGTTTTGGAGGTATCATTTAAATAACTGTAACACCTGAAATGACGTTAAAGTCATTTGGGGTACAGGTGGAACAAAGACGAGACGGGCTCCGGACCTCGCCAACAGGAATTGTGTCACCCTGATTGGAACAGCGGCTGATCTGAATGCTGGGTCCTTGATACACGTGTAGATGTCATGTGTGTGTTTTAGCAATGTGCTTGATATTTAGCTTTCTATAACACACTGGGGTCTCTTTAATGATTTAACAGCAGCCACCCTATAATGCATAAAGACGGTCTTTAGGGGACCTCGTTTCACTGCATTTGCTTTGTCCTTAATCATAAAGGGTCAATCACGCCCCCACCCCCACCCCCATGGTGAAACCAGTTATTAATACAGTCTGAGGGTGGCCTGTTTAAATGTCGCTTTAAAGACCATTCAAAAGGACTCTGCTGACAGTCATTATTCTTTATACTGTAACGATGTGATGCATAGTTTTGGGCAGCAGGAAAGTTTATTTTCCAAAGCAGGAATATGTAGTATACCCACACCCAAAAAAAAAAAAAAATCCATACGCAGGATCTACATTTTAACATGTTATGCATTCCATTAATCAGTTTAGAAAAAAAATGAGTATTACCAAACATTTATTTGTAACACTTTAAATGGATTTGTACTATTAAAAAAAGAAAAGGTAACGTTTTTGGATAATAATTAAAATAATGAAGCATGTAGCATATTAAATATATTAAAACATAAAATCGGAAGTATTGCAAAAATAAGAAAGTTGCCTAAAACTATGACTTATTTCTTTGCTGTCAGAACTTCTATAATTGAATCGCATTGCACTTCATTTTCTTCTTTTTTTTTTTACTGTATTCTACGGAATATTTCTAAACATTCTTGATACTGTATACACTGTGCAACAGCTGTGCCTTTGTATTTCTGTTCTTTTTTTTAACATTTTGTATTGTTTTGGTCTTTATGTTCTGGCCTTCTCTTTGGTGGGAGGTGGGGGGTTGAATTTTTCCAAGCAATCTCAGAGTGCGTGAATGCCTTGTTCTCCCCCGTAATTTAATTAATCTACACTTAATGTATGTAGCAATTATTTGGAGCATGCATAATAATTACATAACGTGAGCAGCAACAAACCACCGCATCTTCAATGACCAAAGGCAAGCTCAACCTGGTGGCTGTGTAATGAATTAACATTGTGGTGTTACTCTTGATACAGTAATGTTAACAGCACCACAATGGAAATGTACAGTACATGTATTTTATGTATTTAAAAAAACAAAATGAAAACCATAACAACCAGTTGATACTATTATTATTTTGTTCATAACTGTTGTGCTGTTACCCTTCATTTCACATTTTCTGTAGCGTACTGCGGTATGCAAATAGTAAAAGGCTCAGATTTGTAAGGTTAAAGGGGAGGGAGTACCTGGCATGTGTATTTGAAATGCTTTTAGCAGCTCAGAAATGCACTGTTATTGTCTGCAGCATTCTGTGTCATTCGTTATTGTGAATAATGTGTTTGTTTAGGGTGACACTGCCTCATCAGGTATGTTGTAGTGCTCAGCCACACCCCATCCATAAGCATTGCTTTATAAAATAAAGCAGCTGTCAGCTCAACCTGGTGTCTGGATTCGTTTGAATATTTTCTGTATTCTGGAGTTGTAAAAAGAATGCCCTGTTAACCTTATCACAACCTCATATGAAAATGAAGACTTGCACAGTACAGATGTTTTTTATGCGTACCGGTATTATAAACTACTACGTTTTCTTTGGTCAAGTTGATTTGTGGTAATTAGTTTCTGCTTTGTTTTAAGGGGCCCGTTTTAAAAATGTTACGATAGTGTAATGGTTAGGAAATCGGATAAAAAAAAAAAAAAAATTAAAACAAAATGAACGGCTAGTAAGTTAATAGTTAATAAACCAAAAAATTCCCCTTAAAATAAAGCAAGGCCTCTGCTTTTACCAACTTTTTGATTCTCAGATTTGAAGGTATCATTTCAAAGTCTTTAGGAGAATTGACACTGAAAGCATTTATGTGACAGCAATTTTATGTGGCAATGCTCTGAATGCAGATTTTCTTTAATTAACCTGGAGTCGTTCTCTGTTTGTAAACTTTGCTTGTATTACAGTCGTGAATCCGCTCTTCCAGTCTGGTAAAGCAGTTTCAGAATTCACTTCTCCCATCAGCAGCGATGGCTCCTTCTACACAGGAAACATGTTCACTTGTTTAACGAAGGAGTGTTCTCATTTTGAATGTGTTGCTTCATCTTTCATTTTCAATTAAAATAGGTTGTTTAACAATTGCTTGAATATCCTAAACTCAGACCCCTTAGTTACTAAATACCCTGGTATCTCTGAATACATAACCGTCTCTTCTTTAAATGAGAAAGACATCTCACAAGTAGAATGGTACCCCGAAATGTTTTTTTTTTTTTTTAGGAAAGCAGTATAAGTAAGGATGGGGAGTTTGCCATCCATCCATCCATCCATATTCCCCACTCTAATTTTAAGGCCCATGTCACAGTGTCTTCAGAACATTTTTATGAATGTTCATTAATTGCTTCCAAAGTTCTATAGAACTGTTAGCCACTGCTCACTTCCACAGTTGGGATTTTTTTTTTTTTAATGTGTTAATGGGTATTCTCCCAATCTAGTGTGACATATTGAATAGCAGTAATCAATGTTTTAATTGTAACATTTTGCAATTTGATTTGAAGTCAAGATTTGGCACAATTTACATTTTCAAAATACAAGAATTTGTGTTGGAGCACCTGCATAATTATTCAAATATTTATTCTGCTACTGAAAACATGATGTGTTATATTAGAGGTCAGACCGTTTTGAGGTCATCAGAATTCTGTACTGCGGGTTGACGTTTTCACAGATTGTTGGAAAATCCATACACATTTTTGTCATAAAGGGACGATAGGTAGGCTGTAATGCAGGTCCCTCCAATATGATATGGCTACTTGGAAGGGGGGTATTCCAATGAGAGTAGAGGGTGTCAGCTAGACCTGGATATGGTATATTGTCAGTAAGAGTGTTGTATTGATTGAGAGGAACGGTACTTCCTCGCGCTAAGTTATCAGCGAGAACAGCCAGAGACTCTCAGTGAGAACTGCCAGACTCTCTCTCTATACATCAAGGATAGTTTACGTGTTTTCAGGGTATTGGCGCAGCAAAAGTAAATCGGCCAAAAGCACCATCTCACTTTTAATTTGTATTTCCCAACACTCTTAGGTGAAATGTAGAAAGAGAAATAAGTCACCAAAGTAAATTAAAAATGTCCTTCTCCTTCTCCATTTTTGCAGACCCCAGGCACTTTTATCCAGACCCCAGGCACTTTTATCCATGTATATGTATATTATAGGACATCTGGTTTTAATGACAATTAATTTGTTTGGTCAACATGGAAATATACTAGGGGATGCATTTATTTTGACGTCTGTATCATTTATATATATATATACAGTACTGTGCAAAAGTTTTAGGCAGGTGTGAAAAAATGCTGTAAAGTAAGAATGCTTTCAAAAATAGACATATTAATAGTTTATATTATCAATTAACAAAATGCAAAGTGAGTGAACAGAAGAAAAATCTACATCAAATCAATATTTGGTGTGACCACACTTTGCCTTCAAAACAGCATCAATTCTTCTAGGTACACTTGCACACAGTTTTTGAAGGAACTCGGCAGGTAGGTTGGCCCAAACATCTTGGAGAACTAACCACAGTTCGTCTGTGGATTTAGGCAGCCTCAGTTGCTTCTCTCTCTTCATGTAATCCCAGACAGACTTGATGATGTTGAGATCAGGGCTCTGTGGGGCCATACCATCACTTCCAGGACTCCTTGTTCTTCTTTACGCTGAAGATGGTTCTTAATGACTTTCGCTGTATGTTTGGGGTCGTCATGCTGCAGAATAAATTTGGGGCCAATCAGATGCCTCCCTGATGGTATTGCATGATGGATAAGTATCTGCCTGTACTTCTCAGCATTGAGGAGACCATTAATTCTGACCAAATCCCCAACTCCATTTGCAGAAATGCAGCCCCAAACTTGCAAGGAACCTCCACCATGCTTCACTGTTGCCTGCAGACACTCATTCGTGTACCGCTCTCCAGCCCTTCGGTGAACAAACTGCCTTCTGCTACAGCCAAATATTTCAAATTTTGACTCATCAGTCCAGAGCACCTGCTGCCATATTTCTGCACCCCAGTTCCTGTGTTTTCATGCATAGTTGAGTCGCTTGGCCTTGTTTCCACGTCGGAGGTATGGCTTTTTGGCCGCAAGTCTTCCATGAAGGCCACTTCTGACCAGACTTCTCCGGACAGTAGATGGGTGTACCAGGGTCCCACTGTTTTCTGCCAATTCTGAGCTGATGGCACTGCTGGACATCTTCCGATTGCAAAGGGAAGTAAGCATGATGTGTCTTTCATCTGCTGCAGTAAGTTTCCTTGGCCGACCACTGTGTCTCACGGTCCTCAACGTTGCCCGTTTCTTTGTGCTTCTTCAAAAGAGCTTGGACAGCACATCTGGAAACCCCTGTCTGCCTTGAAATTTCTGCCTGGGAGAGACCTTGCTGATGCAGTATAACTACCTTGTGTCTTGTTGCTGTGCTCAGTCTTGCCATGGTGTATGACTTTTGACAGTAAACTGTCTTCAGCAACCTCACCTTGTTAGCTGAGTTTGGCTGTTCCTCACCCAGTTTTATTCCTCCTACACAGCTGTTTCTGTTTCAGTTAATGATTGTGTTTCAACCTACATATTGAATTGATGATCATTAGCACCTGTTTGGTATAATTGTTTAATCATACACCTGACTATATGCCTACAAAATCCCTGACTTTGTGCAAGTGTACCTAGAAGAATTGATGCTGTTTTGAAGGCAAAGAGTGGTCACACCAAATATGGATTTGATTTAGATTTTTCTTCTGTTCACTCACTTTGCATTTAGTTAATTGATAAATATAATCTATTAACATGTCTATTTTGAAAGCATTCTTACTTTACAGCATTTTTTCACACCTGCCTAAAACTTTTGCACAGTACTGTATATATATATATATATATATATATATATATATATATATATATATATATATATATATATATATATATATATATATATATTGTAAACACCCGGACAATTGATTTGATTTTTCACTATCGCATATAAACACTGCCATTTAAAACAGTATGAAATGAAAATAAAGAAAATAAATACTCAACAGTTCTTGTTCAATTGTATATTAGTGAAGATTTTTGTACATAAAGGTTGTCATGCTTTCATATATTTTTACTTTCAAATTTAAAAAATACATTGCAACGACCTGGACAATTGCTTTGTTGCAGGACTTGTTGTCTGTTCAGTTTGTCTCGTCTGTCTTTTATGTTATATGTATTTAAAGGGGAACGAGTCATGCCGTTATTTACCATGGGAAGAGGGAGGGAGTGAATGATTGAGGAGATTGTGTGTTGCTGTTTTCAGGGGTTGCAGAGCATGGATGTGACTGGTTGACAAGCCGGACAGAGGCGGGAAACGACGGGAGGTTAAATAATAAGGAAGTGCATGAGCCTGGGGACTGGAGACAGTCCAGTTGAACTTTAATTCTCTTTTAAAATTGAACATTTGCCTGCAAAAATATTTTTTTTTACAAAAACACATTGGAAATATGAAAAAAATACCAAGTTATCAAAAGTGCCCAGCCATTTAAAGTGGAGATATAAAAAACATAAGCCAAGTTTCAAGAAACCATTGGGGCAACCTTGCCCAGCACAAAGCAAATAGGCACAACTGTAAAACCGATGGGGGCCAAGGTTGCCCCAATTGTTTCTTCTAACTTGTATCAAAAGAACAAGCTAAGTTAGAAGAAACAACTGGGGCAACCTTGGCCATCACCAAGCAAATAGGCACAAATAGACAAAGCGGTGGGGGCCAAGGTTGCCCAAATTGTTTCTATAACTTGGCTTGTATTTTTCAGGTACAATAAAAGTGGATCGAACTTGCATCAAATACACAAGCCAAATTAGTGGCTTGTGTTTTTGTTATCTCCATTTTAAATGGCTGGCCACTTTTGATAAGTTGTTGTTTTTTCACATTTCCAATGTGTTTTTGTTTCAGATTATGACACATTTTCATTGACTTTTCAAGTCTTTCAGGGTTAAGTTTGGGGCTAAGGCTATGGTTAGGGTTAGGGCTAGTGCTAGGATTAAGGCTAGAGCTAAGGCTAGGGTTAGGTTTAGCTTTAGAGTTAGGACTAGCAGTAGAGCTGGGACTAAGGCTAAAGTTAGGGCTAGAGCTAGCGTGAGGGTTAGGGTTAGGGCTACACCATGAACATTCATCAAGTACTGTAGTTGTTAATATGATAGAAGAATAACCAATGGCCCTCCTGATTAGATAAACACAGCACTCTGTGTACGTGATCTGTTTGTATAACAAGTTCAATGCATTGAAAATAATCTTAATTAAATAGGACGACTAAATGTATTAGTAGCAGTAAGTGAAAGAAACAAAAGTTAGTACTTATTCCAGAAATTGGAACGATGCATGGACACAAGGATATACACGCATTCCACTCCATAATCACTGATGCGCCAGCAGAAAACTGGCTGACAAACAATGACATATGTGGAGCCAAACATTTACTAGCTTTGGCAGTAGAAAAATGACATTTTTGCTTCTTTTGTAATATTTTTCAGAAGAACTACACCCTGATACATTCTCTAGGGTATATTCATCAAGTGGTGTAAATAACGCTAATTAAACCCAGCAGCTTGTAACAAAATACCATTGTGCACGTACACAGACACGAAGCCTGGCCCCCTTTTTAATGTCTCTTAATGACAATTGTGTCTTGCTATAACCTACAGCACCATTAATCTTGAAAAGGATCAAGGAAAGCCTTGTTAAGCAGTCACTAAGCATACAGTACTGAGCTGGATGTGTGGCTTTGAGAGCATGAAAGCATGAACTTAGTATCTAACTTGGAAGCCTTACTTTTTTCTGATGTCCACCATCGCCACTTATTCTTGGGCATGTGACTTGTAGATCTCATCAAAGCCCCAAACTGGCTGGCCTTTTAGACACATTGGTCATTTAGAGTTTGCCCTACAACACTTCTAACAGTACATTATCCCAATGAAGTTTTCCTGTCACTTCATAATCTGTGGTAAGCAGGCCTGTGTCACTGTTTTAATGTTTGGATTTCTTCCTGCAGAATAAGAAATGCACATTCTACAGTAAAAGGATACTCGAGTCAAAACAGAAGAGATCAGCTTGTTGCAGGATGAAGAGATATTATTGTTCTCAATCTGATAATAGAAGAGGCTGTACAGTGAAATCATATTATAAAATACAAAGTTGTATTATGATGAATACTAGTATACTAGTATTATTATGTGTAATTGCCTGTTCTCTCTCTCTTTCCTTAGCACTTCTAATGAACATGTGGATGGAGTCTGGTCCTCTTTTGCTTAATTTTTAGTTATTGTTCTTACCTGTTTAATGAATGAATTAATCCAGAGTAATAAAATAATTAGTACGCAGATGTTAGCACCCAAGGCTGCAAATGTATTATAATCCAATGCTAAACTCCAGTCTAGAGAGATGATTTCTGAGGTATGTACATTTTCAAGTTTTCACCAAAGATATACATTTAAAAAACTGGTTATGCATTATTTTCTTAGCCATCAGTAATGAATCCTACAAGATTAAGAAACTCTCTCACTCTTGCGTACTATCGAAAGGGTTGTACTGGCTCATTAGCCCTGCCCCTAATTTGGAACAGCTGCAGCTTTTATCTGCCGCACTGCCAGGAACCGTTCTGGCTGGCTTAAAATGAATGACAGATTACAGATTTCAATGTAAAACATAGGTTGCTCAACCTGATTGGTTGCACGCAAGTATTGCTAATTCAGCTGACTTTACGATCTGTCAAAATTCAAAGACCTATTGGACTGGCACAGCCTGGGGGAAGCAAGCTGCGCTACATTTAGTAATTAGTATTTCTAGTGTTTAAAACACGGGCTTGTAAATAGGGGCTGGAAATGTCTTCCATGTGCTTTCCCAGGAAGTAAGAAAACAACAGGAGTGTAAGCTGTCTCAAATTACAATGGAGACAATAAACAGTGCTTCAAGCCACTTGACCAGTTCACAGTTAAACATGGCAGGGGAAAGGTATGCACTGTAGATCAGTGAAGCTTGGCAGGACAGATGATTAATGGAATAGGGATGGTAAGGGTGACTGACACCTGGCCTCTGAGGGTAGTGTTTTCATCATTATCAATACTTATGGGCATGTTATGACAGCGCCCCCTATAAGACACAGTTCTGCAAACATTACAATACCATCCACGTCCATACTTTTCAATGATGGCCCCTCTTTCTTTCAGAGGTCAAGCAAATGCCTAATATCAGCTCTCTAAGTCTGTCTACTGTTTTGCCCCTTTGTGACTTAAACTGCCATGCAAAAGGGAGATTTGCGGATGGATTCAGATGTTCTATTTGCATAACAATAATTAGTCATATGAGCAACAAGTCATTTACACAAAAGTGGGTAGTGTTTTCATTCTGAAAACTAGTAATGCAATCATGTCAAAATCTTCAGTATAGAGAGAGTCATATACAAAACTATTTTCTTTGAAACTTTGCTCTTGCTTTCAGTTCAAGTTTTTTCTTCCACGTGTACTTTGTGTTCAGCTGTTGATTTTGTAATGTATTGTCTTATCGTGCTGTTGCACCAGTGTAAAGTGTAAAAGACACATTAGGGCAATGCAATCTGGATTTAACATTTACTTTAAGATCCCTGCAAAACATGAAGCACAACTATAACATTTGGCATTTGCTGGCCTGTGTTCTATGAAAAAAAAACATTCATATAAACCACAATTACAACATTTGGCCACCAGATGGTGTTCTAAGTTAAACTCTCATTAGAATTAAAGAGGTAAATACAAATTTGGAGGTGGTTTCAGCAACAGTGTTCATTTTTAAGGTTCAGTGGTCTTTCAATTGTGCTGTTTGTTGGTTTTTTTGTTTCTCCCCCTTTCTGGAGTAATTTCACCCGGAATTTGTGTTCAAATAATAATAATAATAATAATAATAATAATAATAATAATAATAATAATAATAATAATAATAATAATAATGTAAGGTTATGACAATCAAATATCTAACCGTGCCTTTTGTCTAACAGGAGCCTTTGTGAATAATGTCTTCCTGTAGAAATAGAAGGCCAGGGTCCTATTTTAACGGCAACAGTATTTAGACCCATACAATCGCATAGACACCACTGAATCATGGCACAACCTTTTTAATGCCTATGCCATCAAGCTATTCAAAGCAAAACACCCTCTGGAAATCATATTTTCTCCTATTTTGTGTAATTATATGTACCACTGATAAGTGCTCCCTTGTTGTCTAATAATCTCCCTAAGGGACCAGAGCTATGTAGAGCTCTGCCCCAAGAGCTGGCTTCTGTGTTAGATCCTTCTCCTCTTTGTCTAAACACTTGAGAGACAAATTAAGGTCCAATGAAAGGCTGACAGCTCTGTTTTTACAGTAGTATACATACTAACAATTGTAAGTCGCCCAGGATAAGGGCGTCTGCTAAGAAATAAATAAAATAAATAAAAAATAAATACAAATATATTGAATTATTGGACCTTTATTTATTAGGATAAACACACCATGACAAACCCGGCAAGTCTCCTTAACTTGGCAGAAGAAATGATTCACCTGTTTTATTGTATGCCCCTCCGGAATTAAAATGAGAGAACAGCGGCACGTGAATATCATTGTAACTATAATGTTGAAATATTTATATAACAATGAGTGTGTGTCTATGTATACAATATTTAGATAATTCGAAAATGCATTTGTTTTAATGATTTTTGGATGTATTTTTTTACTTTACATTATCAATAAAAAGGATTAAAAAGGCGGTATAAGCCATATTTCAATTGGGCAGTGACAATTACACGGGTAAACAATATAAAGGTTTCTTGACGTGCGACTTTACACATTACAGGCACCTACTAAATAAGGCAAGTGTGTGCTGTAGACGGATGTAATATAGGCTAATAGTAACGAAGACGTGCTCAATGGACGATATATTTTCCAACATGATGTAATAAAGGAAAAAATCCTCTGGGACTTGGGCCCCACTGTTACTATGGCAACATTTATACTACGCTGGCTCAGGCGTGCTGGTGACTCCGGTTTAGCAATGATCCAGTGCTCCCCAGAGACATTAATCAGCAAAGATCATTAAATTAATATACTGGCATCAAGAGCATTGCACAATAAGGGAGATTGTGTGAATTAATGTTGGAAGATTTCATAACCAAGACACACTTAATTCAATTTCTTCTTTTTCGGGGGGTATTTTTAGTAAAGCGGTTACACACTACGCGGCTACACTGTTATGAAGGAAAATTAATCATTTTAAAGTATAGGCATAATGGTTTTCGGCAATTGAGTATTTCTAGGTAAAAGAATGCTCTAATATATGATTAGCCTGCAAGTCTGCACTCATATCCGTTGCTATATGTTTGTGCATGTGTGTATAATTAATATATTAATGAATGTAACCTTCATCTGCTATTTAATTATTCATTTTTTTAACTGATCCATGTTACATGCATTAATCAATTAGACATAGGCTTCCCTAATTAACCCGCTCCCCTTACAAACCACGATTTTTTAAAATTCCAAAACGAATCAACGCATTATTGGGAAGTTCAATTTGACAAAAATGTTGATTACAAAAGTACACCCATATGACCGACATGCTTTATTCACCATACGGCAATTCTTAAACATATATAGCTTGTGTGCGAGTACTCAGTTGCTTTACTGCAGCTGCTCATTGAATGATACTGGCGTTCAAAATACACATGGCTTTAAGTGTGTTAGGGAAAGTTAGTGCGAATAACCAGACCAATAGCTTACAGGACTACAGTGACGTGATAGAAAATGTCAACATGCCAATTACTAGCTGCTTAAAGGTTTGCGAGACGGATGACTTTCAGAACCAATTAAAAAATAAAAGAAGATACTGATTGGTCATGATAGGCCGTAAACACGACTGTACTTTATAAATCAATGCACTGAAATCGCATGCAACGGGTTTTTTTGTTTTTTTTTAACACACTTTAGTATGTATATACTTTACATTGTAATTTTCGTTTTGGCAACACGTTTGTGCCTATAGTAAAGTATATTATCATTACAAATGAAATGAACACCAAGTTTGTTTGTTTCCTACGCGTTTGGTTTCACATCATGTGGTGGTGCACGGGTAGGGTTATAAATCGAAGCATGTAAAAAGGTAGTACTGTGGGCTTTCTTATTGGGCGTTTTTTTTTATTTCATCCGTGTCGTTTGCATTTGGAAGCACTTATCCACGAATGCATGTGGTCCCACTGAAACATCACTTGATTTAACCGACGAAGCCTAAAAACGTTTCTTTGATTTGTAAAAAAAAAAAAAAAAAAACCTCTATGTGATACATTTAAAATAAATTCAATTATGCTGCAACTATTGGAACTGTCTGAAGTACATCCCCACCATATACACCACAAGAAATCCCTCAATGTAATCCCACGTTTTTGTGCCTTTGTAACATTCAGCGAAAGCGTATTTCATTAAAGAATGACAGAGCATACCACTTTCCAATGCAAAAAAAAACAAAACAAAAAAAGTATTTCCTCAATGTGTTGTTTCCTAAATGTGGTGTTGTTGTTTTGGGGGGGAATAAAATATTTTATTGTTTTGGAAAATGAATGTGTAAGCAGAAAGTAAATTCATTAGTTCTCATAATACTATACAAAATTGTTTTAATACATTTTGCATTTTATTAGACATAATACAACTGCCTTACATTAATGTAAGGCCATGTCTCATTGATTTTGGCCACTCCCTTATTCCTGTTCAGATAAGAACACCGAGTTCAAAGTATATGTTTGTATGGCTAGATCATTAATCTAATGGGTAAGCTTTGGTATTTATTTACTCCATTGCTTTTGACCATCATTTTGTAAACTGGTTAGGTTCGTCACTGCATAGCCTATATTTTCAAACCCTGTCACTTCTGTCAGATGATTCCACCATTCTGCAACAGAAAGGAGTTTTGATTCTTTCCAGTGACACAACATTATTTTCTTTGCCAATATGCTTGCTGAAAGTATTACACTTTGTATTGGGTAAATCCAGGCTGGATGCAAGCCCCAGTATTAATAGAGCTGGTATAATAATAATAATAATAATAATAATAATAATAATAATAATAATAATAATAATAATAATAATAATAATAATGTAGGAATCATGTATTTTCTTATATTAGATATCTTTAAAACGAAATGGTAAACCCGTTAAATGCGTTTCATAGTGTAGTCATTTATTGTATAAAGTCTGTACACTAGAGACATCCCATCCACGTAGATTTTGGTGTAGGCCTATTAGACATTTTAACACAAGTTAACACACTTTAAATTTGGAGAAAAAAAATTGACGAAAAAATTGGCAGAAATTGAACTTGTAATAATCCACAATGCATTTAATTAGTAGCGTATACGCTAATCATATGGCTGAAGAACATGCAGCTGATCAAAGGGCCGTGACAAGGAGAAAAACCTACATTCTTGTACAACGATGCAAGTACTTCTGTCATTTGTCGATTTTTCCATGATTCTTGAACGACTGTCCAAAGACGCACGTATATTTCTCTGTAATAGATTAAAAAACAAATCGAGTTGTTGTCCTAATTAATACATGTTATCTGTAGTTATTTATGTATTTATTCGTTTAAGTAGAATGGAATTAATGGGTGACCTCTGTATGGTAAAGTGTTGAGACAGAATCACCTGGATTCTTTAACATCTATCAGCTATGAGATGGGCCGAATGGCCTCCTCTAGTTCGTATTTTTTTTAATCCCGAGTAAAAGAAAGTTGAACTATATAGGCCTATTTCGATTTTAAATAGACTTCAAAAAGCGACTCGTACATTTTCTTAACGCTAAAGGAATATGTGCCCTCGCCAGATCCTTTAAAAATATAAATTGGAAAATAAATAATGAATAAGAGAACAGCCCGCGGGAAATCTATCTTGCAATGTATGTGGACTACAAGAAAGTTTTATTTGAAATAATTATGCCAGGGCTTTATACTATTGTAGAAAATACAACGAAAAAATAAATAAATACATAAATAAAAATAAAAAAAAATATTTTAAAAACTTTTGAAACTCTGCAAATCTTCATACTACCAGAAGGGGGAGATACAGGTTTGTTTGAGCAAGGCAATATAGTAGTCAATCAATTCTGCTCGGGTGCTTTGTCATAACAAAGGGAATAAAAAGACCGATTTTTCATTTTTATTTTTTTTAACAAATTTGTTTATAGAATGTTTTAAGAATTCACATAATTTTGCTGTATTTGTTAGTTAGTATTATTATTGTTTTCTAATATTGTAAACAGATTATGTCTAATTATTAACCCTTGAGAAAACGAATTAGAGTATTAATTAAAATGTGAGATGCTGTCGCTATAGGGATGCTTAATATTAAATCCAAGCCGTTGTAATATTTAAAAACATGGAAGCCTCTCAATTGAGAATTTTGCATCATTTATTCTTATCAGCAAAAAAGGCCTAATACCATCCTTTCATTGGCAACAAATGATTCTTCCCTTAATCTCGTCTTATTAAACGCTCATTATGATATCTTAAATGTGCGTGGTAATTAGTTTACACGTGATAATACACATCTTTAAAAAAAAATCTAATACACACTGTTAACAACTAGCAATACATACTAGTGTATGGTGAACAAAGGAATACGAGTTCTTTGTTGTAAAGCCTAATCGTTCATTTGGAAAACTGTTAAATACAAGCCAGTTTGGTATGTATGTATGTATGTAGCACGGACTTAAATACATCCGTGTTTAAGAAACAATGCTAGTTCGTGTTTAAATGATCAAATGTTTGCGTCTAAAAATTTTTTAATAATTTACTAACGGTAATTTAAATTACAAATCTTCAATATCAGCCATTCCTCTCATATATACATATATGTGATTGTATTTGTATTTGTTAAAAGAGAACTATTGAACACAATAAACTGAATTTAAATTGATGTAACTTTTTTATTATTACTATTAAGTATGTGGCAGCAGTGTGGAGTACCTAGTGGTTAGGGCTCTGGACTCTTGACCGGAGTCGTGGGTTCAAGCCCAGGTGGGGGACACTGCTGCTGTGCTCTTGAGCAAGGTACTTTATCTAGATTGCTCCAGTAGAAACCCCTGGATAAGGGCGTCAGCTAAGAAATAATAATAATAATAATAATAATAATAATAATAATAATAATAATAATAATAATAATGTGGGGTCTGTATATACATATAGAAAAAGACTTAACCACACTTTAGTTCTGTATTAACAGAACTATAGTAAGAATTGTATTTATTTATTTTTATATACAATGTCAGTCCTATCCAGTTCCACACAGCTTACAGAACCAATAAACTCGGTTTCTGTTTTAAAATAAGCATATACAGTAGGCTACAATATTAGAAATGGGCATGTCTGCATTACAGCAGCCCATATTGTTTTTTGTTTTGTTTTTGTTTTTTTTGTGGGATATTTATACATTTACAGGTAACATTTTTTAATTAAAAAAAAAAAGTTTGATTGATTATACGGAGACAAGCTGACCAATTCTAGTTACAAATGTGTGTGCTCCTCAGTGTTGTATAAACCTATGATCAGAAATAAAATGGGGTTACAAAAACGTGTTTTATCGCAATATAACGTATTGACTAAGAACGAGCGTGTTTTAGTACACACTTTCAGCAATATTATAAGTGCGATGAGACACGTGGTGTCACGTGATCGACCGAGGTTCTATTATAATTTTGACTTCAAATTCATCACACTGCCTCCCGCCCGCCCCTTTAACCCTAATATATTTTAAACGCTGTTAATGGATAATTCAGCTGGAGATACCAGATTTATCATTCAGATCGAGCATTTTGATATATCTGTGTCAGTTCCACGTGCTAACCTTCAGGCGAAATGACAGGAAAATGTCATTTGTCATTTTTTTTCTGTATCAATTTGGAATAAGACAAGAGCATTTTCCCGGGTTCATGTGTGGAAATGTATAGCCATTTCACCGTGGCATAACATTTAGCCTGTGCAGTCAAGGATGTTTAAGAGGTATTGCTTAGCACGGTATACGACCGACGATTCTCCGTTCAGCAGTCCCTCTCAATTATGAAATGTTTTAAAAGGGAACTATTTTTAATAGCTGTATGCATGATAGATCGTGTAGATTTTGGGGAGCAGCGACCGCCATTAAAGCAGAAGCTTAATGAAAGACAAAGCGTAGGCTACAAGGGGGGGCTTTGTTACAGAATGTCAGTGGAGCCGAGAGGAAGGCTCCTCCACTTGAAATAACAGAGAACCATTTTAGCTTTAGAACCAAACACTAAAAATGAAAGCAGCACAATTTAATAGAAAAGTGACAACATGCATTCTTGGCGTTTAAGATCAAGTAACATCGTTATACGATGACGATTAAGTATTCTTAAGAAACGCAGGAACAAGGCGACCATTGGTGCAGTAGCGTAGCCTACTGTTAAATGAACATCCACGAAAGGAAAAACCTTGCCGAATACCTTTTTATATACCATACACATCACAAATGTGCGACAGGGTTAACCAATTGCAAGCCGTGGACTGCTTATACCCAAATCGACGATGATTATCATGTAGAATATATATTTTCCAATCCATCAAAAACACTCGACTTAGAAATGTGCAAAACCAAAATGTCAAAACCAACCTTGTCAAAATGATAAATCATAATGCATCTCTTATCGTTAACCCATTCATTCCACCCATTCAGCACAGAGGCAAGACGCCAACTTACCTTTATAAATAACATGGGTAAAAAGTACGTCTGTCCAAGCTTTTAAAACATATTTAAAAACGTGTTTCTTCTTTTTGGCTTACATCTACACATAGTGACACATTATGCTTGCCAAGTTTCTAATTTATGTGTTTCAAATATTCAAAAAATAATGGCCAAAATAGTCTTACAGTGGAGATATTTTGGCTGAAATGACTAACACTCACAATCTAGTCTCATGCTTCCGTAAAGAAACATGAAATATTAAGGTTATTAAACATAGCAGATACTTTACTGTATTATTACCATATTTTATGGTGGAAAGATGAAAGACCAGAACATATTTTTGTTAAAAGTGTTGATTCGCATTTCTTTGCATAAATACAAGGCAATGTAGGCTGATATTCAGATGTCCAATTTCAAAGAATCTGTGAATTCAGAGACACTAACATACAGTACACTGATAAAAATAATATAGCACTGTTAAAATCAATTCTTCTTAATATAGACACATTTGTTTCGGCGAAAGGGGTTCTTGATATTAAAAACCACATAATGTAGGGTCTTATGTAGGGACACATGTAAGACGTCCTTACAAAGCCCACCATACAACTACTATGTTGCTATCTCGATTGGTTTTATTGAACCATAATGAATTGTGATACTTCCCATCTGTCAATTAAGAATCAAGATGCAACACCAAGTTATGTTTGTTATTTTTGATACAAATACATGAAAGGGACATTGTATTCAATTTTTTTTTATGAAACTGAACTAACAACTCCCAAAGACTCTTTAGTAAAAATGACACAATGTAGCCTTAATAAAACAAGGGATTCATATTTTATATATTGATAAATAAAGGTTTTAAAAAAACAAACCTCTATTATGTTATATTTTAATGTGTATTAAAACTTGGGAACAACCATCAGTAATAACACATTTCTATACTTAAAAGTTGATTCACAAAGTACAGATCTCTTGAACTGCTTTACATGACTGGTTGATAATGATCCACTCTTTCCAGCAGTGTATCCGAGTATCCAGGGGAGTAGTACCTACAAAAATGAAGATTAATACAGTGCTGAGATTAAATCGCTTTTATCACCTACAACACGTCACTGTTACTATGATGCCTCTTCACCTTTCCATAAAACAGGCAATGGATTATTAGCTCATTTACTTGTATTAAGTCACATTTTAGTATCCTTGTCCAGTTTTTAAGGCTTTTGCAAACAAATCTCAACTGCTTTAATAAATAAAAATATAAACTCTGATCCATAAGCAAGGAAAAGCGTTTTAATATTGTATTGTAATAAAATACTAGACAGTGTTCCAATGCAGCAAAGGAGCTGGGATATGTCATATGAAAACATAATGTAGTTTTCTAGTAAGTTTTCTCATGTCACTGTTTAATAAGACATTTGTAAGAACATGTTGCTCCTGTTTGTTGACTTCATGCAATGTTTTATTTGGAATGTTTTCGAAAAAAAAAACATTCAAATAAAAAAACAGTAAAAAAAGCACAAGTATTAACATGTAATAAAGTTAAACAGACAACTGATCTCAAATAACTGTCTTTACATGTGAGTAAAACACTGCCATTTCATAATTCAATACAAACCTAAAGGAGGACTCATTTGGCACTTGGTGTGTCTTACCTTACTATTTCTTCTGGGTAGCAGTTGTTTATTGAGTTAATATACTCTTGTAGAACTGAACCTGGCTCACTCTTGATCTCCTGAATCTTTCTGAGGCCACCGCTGGTTACAAAGAGTCGGCGAGCCTTACTGTCATGTGGAAGTACCTTAAGAGACAAGGTTTATAACTGATCAAAAACAACACAGTATATTACTTTATTTAACATAGCATGTCATGACTATTTTTGAAAAAGTCAATTAAATATTATAAAACACTTATTACTGGTATCACAAACCCTGGTTAGCAGTAATCTTGGAATTACAATAAATAAGTAAGTTGTCCAAGATTAGTGCTAATCAGGTTCTGTGAAACCGTTCGACTGACCTTATTTCAGTGTTTTCATGTTATAACTTCATGGCAAAACACATTTTGTATTGAATTCATGTTATTTTTTTCCGCACCTTGCTGAACTGCCCCACTACATGCTTTAGAATATTGGGAGGAGCCTCATGTAACAAGGGTTCCAGTGCTGGCAGATATGTACATTTCTGCAGGATGCTCTTCAGGGCCTTTTTCGCCTGTATTAGTGAAACACATTAATGGAAACTGTTAGGCATCTGCCTAAAACAATGACAGGAATTCACAGCCCATGGAGTTCTGCATTCCTGGGCCTTGAAAGCTAGAGAGCCGGCTTACTGCTTCAGACAGACTGGTGTCTATTTTCAAAAAAGCTACAGCAGCCTGAAACAAAATACTAATTATGTCAGCTGATCAAGAACACACTGCAGATGCTTCATGGTTTACTGTATTCCATATGCAGGATTAGAGATGACAACAACAACAGCAGAATGCACATGTGGTATGGAATTTAAGGTATTTGTGATATCCACCAGCCTTAAGGAAGCTGGCATTTCAACAGAGTAACTGAATCAAACAGCTGCTTGCATACAAAATGAATCAATTTCAGGCAGTTTAAATGCAACATGTTTTGATTTTATTCTATCTGACAGAGATAATTAAAGAAGAATACATTAAAAAAAATGATTTAACCCAAACATCTTTTGTAATGGATAACTGAATTGTAAAGAAATATATCTATTATTGGGGAATATATGTGAAAAGAAGTTTAACTCTAAAGCAATAAGGTCTTAAAGAGCAACTTGGTATACCATTTGAAACATCAGACTTATCTTTGCTAATGTATTACTCTTCTTGTTAAGATTCACTTTGTATCATTTTCTGTTTCATGTGACTTTTTAAAACTCAAGACATTTAAGCACCCGTGGCATCATTCAACCTAAAAGTAGGTCTGGTACACCACACTGTAGCCACTAACCTGTCCCCCTGCAACGCACTACCTCAAATCTGTGTAATTAATACATCAGTTAGAAATATCACAGAGAACAAATGTGACATTTCTTACATTCACTAGGAACAGAGTGTTGAAGAGGACGGGTTAATGATTAGACTCTGATGTACCTTTAGTTTAGAAATAACATGATGCCTAAAACAGAAAATGATTCAAAGTGAACCTAAAAAAACAAGATTATTACTTTCCCATACCAATGTGTTCTTTTGAACTAATCTAGTTAATTCTAATTAAACACATTTTTTAAAGATAACAGTACAGTATCATTATTAGGCAAGTGGCACACGAGTGACACATCTCATTTCAGACGAAGAATCAGAAGGCATCACATTTTATTTGTTTTACCTTAACCTGAAGGTCCTCTGAGCTTTCAGATTCCATGTAAAGGGAAAGCAGCCTGGGAAGAACATTTGCCACGGCAACAGCACGTGCATGCTCTGGAGTGTGCCTTCCAATCTGCCCCAGGGCCCAGGCCGTCGCTGCCTTAATGTGGTCCTCTGGTTCCTCTGACAGGCAGATAGCCAACTGTGGCACCCCCTGCAGTGCCCATCAAAAAACCAAACACACACAATGCGAGTCACTGACAGGAGATCTTTGATAGGTTCATACTAATAAGGAAGTTTAGCGAAAGCACACTTCCACTTTTCCTATTGCACTACATCTCCTGCAAGCTAAAGAGCAGCAGATTATCACACAGCTGCTCCGTGTGGTCGGATTGGCTGACAGAATGACAGAAACACAAAGATTCGGGAAATAATAGAGACAGTGCCTCTGTTTCTTTTTCAGGTTTGTGAGACGGATAAGAAAGGAATGGATAGATTGCAGGAAAGAAAGAGAGACACTAGTGATAAATATTTTACATTATCAAGAAAGAATGATATTTTTGCAATTTGTATTTATAATAAACTAATTAGAACAAACCCAATAGCAAATAGCTCTAAGATTGTTACTGAAAAAATAGGACTACTTTGTGTTACACGTTTGCATTACATTAAATAGATACAGCACTGAGTACAATGACTGCTTATTCAAATTATGATACTGTATTGTTAACTATTTTATGCTTGATCTTTTTCGCCAGTGACAGGCTTGACCAATGAAGTCTAGGAACTGTATTAATACTTCTTTGATGCTTCTGTTAATGCAGATTTGGTGACCCAGACTAGCCCACATATTGTGCTTCAATCTGCAGCTGATTAAAACAAAGAACTTAACAGTATAACTGAATAATTATACAGGTCCAATAATAATATTTTTAGTTGTTGAATCTTTGGAAGTCTAAGGACTGTTGTATTACTAAATACACATAGTAGGTTATTCCATAGATTGACCGCAGAAAATCACAATACCCACTGGACAAGTTTAATTTAAGTCTTTTTGAGGCCCTCATTATAATGGTAATGAGCAGATAATGAAGCAAGCACCAACCTTTGAGACAATCACTGCCATGGCCAGGTTCTCCGAGTGAGCTGCCACATAACCAAGCATCATAATACCAGGCAATCTGACATTCCCTCTAGAGTCACCGATGTAATCAATGACAGCAGCCACTCCTCCAGCATTAACAATGAGTTGGGAGAGCTACAAAAAGTGAGAGACGCTAGTCTTAGAGAAACAGATTAGACAAAACATAGACAGGACAATCAAAAGGAAAATTTTATTTCACACTTAAATAAAGATATTCTAGCACAATATACATTTTTGCTGACACTGCTGACATTTGTATTTGTATTTGTAAAGCCATCTCAATTTCTCTTACAACAATATTTATACTTTTGAGTTGTGATCAGAAAGTAGGGAATTTGTCAGAATTATATCATGCAGACAAACTAACTGAATTATATATAAAAACAAATTATAATATAATTTCTTACAACTACGCCTATAATGATTAATTTGTAAGTAATACTAAAAAGATAAGTTTCATAATTATCCTATTTAGAATACGGTTTTAAAAATGCTGCCCAGGGATTTGTGAAATTGTAATATACACTTTCTAAGACAATTATTTTTGGTTAAGAAAGCAATTTAAAACTAATCTTTGAAATTAGATTTGTTATTAGCACATTAAAAACCTTAATCACTCATTTAGAATTTATATAATTGTAATTTACATTTCAAATCAGTAATCCCCCTTGATTTATCATCGAGTCAGTAATCCCCCTTGATTTATCATCGAGTCAGTAATCCCCCTTGATTTATCATCGAGTCAGTAATCCCCCTTGATTTATCATCGCCACATGCATTTTAACATTTCTAAAATGAACCATAACACAGCAGATTTGCTCTTTACAGCACCACAGTCAGGATCTCTGATTAAACCTCACATATATGAACTGTTTACAGTGACCCTTAGATGCCTGTACCAGATCTCTGTTAATGGAAAGTTATAATGGAATTCACAGCACTTCTGAAATAAAATGCATTTTGTACATAAAACTGTACAGCCCTGCACCAATTTCATTGCCACCAGCACACTAATGCAGTATATGCCCTAAAACAGACAAATAGTGCTTTTATTTTCTACACCAATACTTACCTCAGGAGTGTGCTTAGTGATTTCCCTGATTAAAGTTGCAACGTTTTTCTTCACATATTCATCAGGATCCTTTAGGCATGTGAGGACAGCTGGGAAGATTTCAGCTTCAACCACCATCTCTGCAAGATCCACAGAGTGTTTTGATATCTGGCTGAGGGCTGAAAACACCTGACGCTGGAATAAAAAAATAAAAAAAGGATAACAGTTAGAATGGAACAGTAAACATAAATAAATATTATCATAACTCAATAACAGTCACTCACTATGACTGTATTCTTTTGACTCTACCAGCAGAGCAGAGGTCTGCCGCCTCTAGCAGAGACTCTCTGAATGAATGCGCAAAAGGGTTATGGGTCTGTGCTGGGCGAAATAACAATTTCTAGCCAGCACCATGGTAACTGACGTCACATTGAATGAAGACCTCCCCTGCCCTTTCAGGCTAGCTAATATCTACTTGACGTCTGTTCCTGCAGGCAAGCCCTATTTTTACCTGCTAAAACTAAGCAGCGGATGTTACCAAGCTACTAAACCCTGGAAGTCTGCCTAGACTCGTGGGGTGTCTGACTAGTAGTGGTCACTGGAGGGACAGAATGATGATGATGATGCAAACAAGCCCCATCAAATTTTTCCTCCCTGACCATGTGTCAGCGCAAAGGCCAATGCAACACTTATTACTGGTCTCTAGCCAAGATCAGAAACTTAGTATAATCAAGGTTCAAACCACTCCTGCATGGCACATGTTGCACTCTTATTGTAAGTGACATTACTGATGGGTCGTTAGTAGTTATAAGGTGTAAAAAAAAAAAGTATAAAAATTGTGCATCTGACTATAGAATGAATATTATTATTATTATAATTATTTATTTCTAAGCGGACGCCCTTATCCAGGGCGACTTACAATTGTTACAAGATATCACATTATTTTTACATGCAATTACATTATTTTTTACACATTATATTTACATACAATTACCCATTTATACAGTTGGGTTTTTACTAAAGCAATCTAGGTAAAGTACCTTGCTCAAGGGTACAGCAGCAGTGTCCCCCACCTGGGATTGAACCCACGACCCTCCGGTCAAGAGTCCAGAGCCCTACCCACTACTCCACACTGCTGCGATTCATTATTATGAAAACACACAAAACATTCCCTAAATGTAGCCATTGCTAATGTTCCTAGAAGATTTGTGTGTTTTTGAAAATATAAAAAAAAAATATATATATATATATATATATATATATATATATATATATATATATATATATATAAATTGTAATTACAGATTATAATAATCTAACTCTGCCCTGAGTTTGCATAACAAATGCTGATGATGACATTCCAATTAATGTTTTTATTTTGTTTATATAAAAGAAATGCTCACAAATAATTCAAATCTTTGCATGGTAAATTAAGAGTCATGAATACAAATATAGATATCCTTACTTTTAGTTTAGCATCCGGGTTGAGAATCATTTGGGATAAATGAGCGATAGCCCCAGCATCCACCACAGTCTGTGCCAGCTCTGGGGAGTGCTTTGAGATGTCACTTAGGGCTGAAGCAGCAATCCTTTTCAAAGCAACTTCCGGCTCTTGGATACATAGGACTAAAAGAGGGATGGCTCCTGCATCTACAACAGCCTGTGATAGCTCTGTAGACCAAAAGAAAAATAATGAAGTGAGTAGAGGTGAATGACCCTTGTGCTGGCCATTTTTCACCCTGACAGATGCAGCGACGAAAGAAAAAAAAAAGGGGGTACGTCCCGTCTCCACATCTGCATTTCAAATCAGCTGGTCTTGCCTCATTCAGCATGTGGACTGATCATCAGATGAAAAGGACACAGGTCAATGGACGGGCCCCATTAACAAGCACACATTTCAGGCAGATTGCGCTGCCGCAATTTGTTATTCTGTTAAGAAGGCGAGCACATTTCAGCTGTTTAAACACTGAGTATTTTACAATTGTCAATAGGCAAACACATTGACGATGTGCAGCTAAGAACAACAAACAGCACAGCCCAATTTAAAAAGATTTCCCAATTATCCCAATTAGACAATATTATGTGCTGTTTACAGTACAGATTAATGGCTTTTTAAAATGTTTATTTTAGATGTATCTTTGAACTATACTGATGGGTTTTAATTACTGTGAAAAATTATACAAATAACAGGCAAAGCGTATAACCAAATGTTGACAGAACTTTTAGGATAATTTTGATGTTGTGTTAGAAAACTAATTACAGAACATTTGAACAATACAGTAATTATTTTTCTGGGATATTAGATGGTTAGAGTTTGGAGAACATGTTTTTTTAACTAATCCGATCGTTCTATTGCAGTAGATTTTGTTATGACACATAGCTTTTTATTTTGATTTCAGTATTGTATGAAATAGAACTAGAATGAATTACAAAGAATTTAAGAAATAGAAGAACACTGCATGAAAATGGGTTTTATCAGACTGTGCAGTGAACTCAGATATAACCATATTCTAAAAGAATATTCTAAAATAGAATGTTTATCACTTTGTACATTACACTTAAAAACAAAAGTATTGCTTAATTATTCAATATCTAGCCATCTCACATCTTGTTTATACACCTGACCCTGTCTTTGTGTTTCCAGTGGCAAGGAAGATCTGGAAATGTGAGATTCAGAGAGAAAGAGAGAAACTGCAAACACTACTATACAAAAAAGCAATATTAAAAAATAGGTGTCATGGTAATTATTTAATTATTTATAATTATTATTAGGACTTGATTTGCTAATCCTTACGTAATTTACAAAAGCAGGGGAAGGATGTAGTTGCATGTCTGTGTCAGATTTATTTATATATTAAATCAGTATTTTGTTTTATAAGTAGAGCAACTGGCCTAGTTAAAATGTCCTCCCAGAAATAAAATTTCTTGGGACAACACAAGGGAATTCTATATGCAGTATTTTACAGTTGCACAACAAGAATTGAAAGAAATCTCGTTGCCCGGATGTCATTTTGAAATCTATCTTGCATTCATTCAGAATGCTGACAGAATGACTGGATGAATGTGTTCCAAATTATAATAATTGAGGTCTAAACATATATATTTTTTTCTTTTTCAAACAGTGTACTTGGTATATGAACTGGACACTACATCAACATATGTGGAGTGCTGTAATTATTTCACACATGAGGATGGCTGTTCACAACTTCATGTATTCATCTCTCCTCATTTGTGCCCATTTTAACATTCATTATATAATATTTTTAAGCATGTTATTCTTTGCAATTAATGGAGTTAATAGCTATCCATGAGGTTTTAAGAGACAGATGCATTTCATTTAGTAAATGTGCAAAAGTTTGTTTTTTTTTGTTTTTTTTTACCTCCATTGTGTCTTGCAATATATCCTAGAGCCCAGGCTGCTGCCTCCTTTACTCCAGGATCAAATTCCTCCAGGGAAATAACAAGGGCATCCAGTGCACCACAGTCCACCACTGCCTGGGCCAGTTCGGGGGAGTGCTTAGCCACAGCCCTCAGTACAAATGCAGCAGCTTTCTTATAGAACCTCTGAATGAACACAAACACAAGATTAATATTGAATTAACATGTATACAGTTAATTAGCAGGTTACACTTTCTAAATGTGTACTATTGCATAAACGATCTCATGACCAATTATTTCAGTGTTCACACTGTTTTTTGTGTTTGCATCCTTTGACAGGTGGTTCTGTGTTAATTTAGATTCTGTGTTTGCATCCTTTGATAGAGGGTTCTGTTTTCACACTGATGTTTGTGTTTGCATCCTTTGACGGGGTTCTGTGTTCACACTGATGTTTGTGTTTGCATCCTTTGACAGGAGGTTCTGTGTTCATTTAGATTTTGTGTTTGCATCCTTTGATAGAGGGTTCTGTGTTCATTTAGATTTTGTATTTGCATCCTTTGATAGAGGGTTCTGTGTTCATTTAGATTTTGTATTTGCATCCTTTGATAGAGGGTTCTGTGTTCATTTAGATTTTGTGTTTGCATCCTTTGACGGGGTTCTGTGTTCACACTGATGTTTGTGTTTGCATCCTTTGACAGGAGGCTCTGTATTCATTTAGATTTTGTGTTTGCATCCTTTGATAGAGGGTTCTGTGTTCATTTAGATTTTGTGTTTGCATCCTTTGATGGGGTTCTGTGTTCACACTGATGTTTGTGTTTGCATCCTTTGACAGGAGGTTCTGTGTTCAATTAGATTTTGTGTTTGCATCCTTTGACGGGGTTCTGTGTTCACACTGATGTTTGTGTTTGCATCCTTTGACAGGAGGTTCTGTGTTCATTTAGAGTTTGTGTTTGCATCCTTTGACAGGGTTCTGTGTTCATTTAGATTTTGTGTTTGCATCCTTTGATAGAGGGTTCTGTGTTCATTTAGATTTTGCCAGTAGCAAAACCTTTTCTTAAGTACTTTTATCACTGAATGACAAATGAATCCCTGACAATCTCTCATGCTTTTTATAACGGGGTAGAAATAATATCTTAGTACAGTATCTTAGCGGTAGATAGGTTGCATGCACAACTCAACTCAACGTGCCAAATAGAAAAACACATTTTTAAAAATTGACCATTGAATAGAGAATGCTGCACCTTAATACTACAATAAATAGTTTACCAAATCTAGATTTTTTTTTTTTATGGAAGAACTGTCTGCAAAGTTAGAATGAGATGCTGGTTGTATCAAAGTCACCTTCTTTAATGATTTAAACAGGCAGTGTTTAGATCTGACAATTGAATAGACCTCACAATGTTTTATTTCATTTCTTGAAATTTACCCAAATGTACTTAAACATAACACTTGGTATTTTCTTCTTTTTTTTTTTTTTAATGTTCTCTTTCATGAAGCTGTATTATTTTATAGTATAACTGCATATTGTATTGTAAGTTTCTAATTATTTAAAATAAAGATTATTTAAAATAAAAATAAAGTATACGTGTTTTCTATTAATAATAATAATAATAATAATAATAATAATAATAATAATAATAATAATAATAATAATAATAATAATAATAAAAGTTATTACGTTTTGCTCAGCCAAAGAGTACACAAGTTGTGGAAGAATGTCTCCCTTTACAACTGCCTCTGCCAGGTTATCGTTATAATTGGCTAGCCTCCCCAGAGCCAGAGCTGCTGTCTGCTGAATAGTTGGGACCACATCCAACAGAAGAGGCCTCAGCAGGGACATTACACCTAAGTCAAACAAAGAAAGGTTTTGCTCATGAGCAAGAAAAAAAGGCTTCAAGAAAATACTTCTTTATGACTTATTTCCCAAAAAACCTACACAAACTTTAACCCAATGGAACCAGATTATTATTTTACATGTCATTGTTTAATTGGTATTCCTGCAATAAACCAAGACATATCTTTTCTTTTTTTTTTTTTTAATTTAGTCGTCGCCAATTTTTTTACCCCGGTTTTCTCCACAATTTAGTATGCCCAATTATTATCTGTATCCTCGGCTCACTGCTCGCAACCCCCACCCCCCCCCCACCGACTCGGGAAACAGAGGCTGGAACACGTGTCCTCTGAAACGTGCTACTGCCAGGCCATCATTTTTCGCACTGCAGATCCACAGCGATGCCACCAGACTTATAGTGCCGGAGGACAACACAGAGATCTGGCAGCTCCACTGCAGAACCACAGGCGCCCTATCGGCCACAGGGGTCGCTGATGCGCGGTGAGCCGTGGATTCCCCTGCCGACCTAAGCCCTCCCTACCCGGGCAGCGCTCAGCCAATTAACTCCCGGTCACGGTCGGCTGTGACATAGCCTGGATTCGTACTTGCGATCTCCAGGCTATAGGGCACATCCTGCACTCCGCGCGGAGCGCCTTTACTGGATGCGCCACTCGGGAGAAGCCAAGACATATCATTAACAAAATATATAGTTCTTTAAAATATGTTCAGTGTAAACCAGTTGAAATCAATAAAAAATGAAAAAGGAAATCTTATCAAAACAATAACTTAATAGTTTGCTTTTTAAAAGAATCCCTAGAAATCAGAAGTTATTGGGGTGTATTATAATCTCAAAATGTATAGAGGCTGTCTGTCTGCATACATGCATGTCTCACTTACATTTTTTACATATAGAAAAGCGCTTATTCAATTTTGATGAAGCTTTTATATAACCCTGCAAATATAAAGTCTCTTCCTCAAACGGTTTCTGAGATATGAGGTATCGACACTGTGGGGGCTGCAGCTATGTAAAATTACTAAAATGAAAGGGTTAATGTTTGTTGTACAATTCAATCGAACTTGACTTAGAGAATCAAAGAATACAGCTGTTTACCAAGTATGAAACCAATATATCGAAGACTTAGGTCTTCATCATATGGAAAACAAAAGGCACATTGCCATGATATCTTCTGTACGTTTCTGTAACACTCAAAATGTGAAGTCTATTTGAGATATTAACAGTGGAAGCAGAGCCTACAGGGCCAAAGGTGGGATGGCTGTGGCAGTGGTGGGTTTACAAAAACACAAAGGCTCCTCTCAGATGGAAGTTGGGACCAGGCCATGCATTGAAGTAAGAATTAATCATAAAAACACACCCACACACACACAAAATATCTTTTAAGTTACTTTTTTTTGTTTATAGAAATCAATTTAATATTATTTTTTTTGCTAAAGACATTTTTATTTATATGTTGTATTTATTTTTTTGTACACCATGCATTCACATGTGTACATTAATTTTATTTTGTACTGCAGTACATAGTTGCAATAGCTTCTTTCCTACCAGTACATTTGATTTTCTGTAAGAAAGAAGCGTTACATCTGACAGTGTACCAAACTTTTAAGAGGAGTAAGTTACCTGTAAGGTTTACACTGATTAGCTTCGTTTTCAGTGCCTCGGGTCAAATACAACTCTTAAAAACTCAATTTTAGAAACACTAACACTATCCTTAGATCTTATTGTCTCACTGACAGCATCAATACAGTGTATGCATGCATGCGTGCATAATTGCATACATATATACTTTATACATCCATTATATATATATATATATATATATACTAAAAACAAAATAAAAAATGTATTTGCCCAGATAATGCCTTTAGTATTACCAAACAACTTTAATAACAGAAATATGATTGTAAAACCTCTGTTCCTGCATTTTTGTAATTTTAGCTCCAGAAAAGGTACCAAGTATGAAGGCAATATTTTTAAGGTTATATGGTTGCCTGAACTTACCGGCTAGTACACTAAATGACAGATGCACCTCCACACTTCTTCAATTCCATTACGACTGGATTTTTTTTTTTTTTTTTTTTAAATCAGGGCTCATGCCAATAACATACATGGTTCTAGTGATCCCATACCTGCATTACAGATTTATAGACTTGGAATAGCCATTTCACAGTACTTACCTGCATTCTGAAGAGTCTCAATGTTTTGTGGTCTAGTGGAAAGTTCTGCAATTGTCTGAACAAAACTTGTCCTGGCCCTTTGATATTGTTCAAAGACTGCAAATGGCAAAACACAACATACTTGCTATATATATATATATATATATATATATATATATATATATATATATATATATATATACAGTACTGTGCAAAAGTTTTAGGCAGGTGTGAAAAAATGATGTAAAGTAAGAATGCTTTCAAAAATAGACATGTTAATAGATTATATTTGTCAATTAACTAAATGCAAACAGAAGTGAACAGAAGAAAAATCTAAATCAAATCCATATTTGGTGTGACAACCCTTTGCCTTCAAAACAGCATCAATTCTTCTAGGTACACTTACACAAAGTCAGGGATTTTGTAGGCATATAGTCAGGTGTATGATTAAACAATTATACCAAACAGGTGCTAATGATCATCAATTCAATATGTAGGTTGAAACACAATCATTAACTGAAACAGAAACAGCTGTGTAGGAGGAATAAAACTGGGTGAGGAACAGCCAAACTCAGCCAACAAGGTGAGGTTGCTGAAGACAGTTTACTGTCAAAAGTCATACACCATGGCAAGACTGAGCACAGCAACAAGACACAAGGTAGTTATACTGCATCAGCAAGGTCTCTCCCAGGCAGAAATTTCAAGGCAGACAGGGGTTTCCAGATGTGCTGTACAAGCTCTTTTGAAGAAGCACAAAGCAGACAGCGTTGAGGACCGTGAAGCGCAGTGGTCGGCCAAGGAAACTTACTGCAGCAGATGAAAGACACATCATGCTTACTTCCCTTTGCAATCGGAAGATGTCCAGCAGTGCCATCAGCTCAGAACTGGCAGAAAACAGTGGGACCCTGGTACACCCATCTACTGTCCGGAGAAGTCTGGTCAGAAGTGGCCTTCATGGAAGACTTGCGGCCAAAAGCCATACCTCCGGCGTGGAAACAAGGCCAAAGCGACTCAACTATGCACGAAAACACAGGAACTGGGGTGCAGAAAAATGGCAGCAGGTGCTCTGGACTGATGAGTCAAAATTTGAAATATTTGGCTGCAGCAGAAGGCAGTTTGTTAGCCCGAAGGGCTGGAGAGCGTACGAATGAGTGTCTGCAGGCAACAGTGAAGCATGGTGGAGGTTCCTTGCAAGTTTGGGGCTGCATTTCTGCAAATGGAGTTGGGGATTTGGTCAGAATTAATGGTCTCGTCAATGCTGAGAAGTACAGGCAGATACTTATCCATCATGCAATACCATCAGGAGGCATCTGATTGGCCCCAAATTTATTCTGCAGCATGACAACGACCCCAAACATACAGCAAAAGTCATTAAGAACTATCTTCAGCTTAAAGAAGAACAAGGAGTCCTGGAAGTGTTGGTATGGCCCCAACAGAGCCCTGGTCTCAATATCATCGAGTCTGTCTGGGATTACATGAAGAGAGAGAAGCAACTGAGGCTGCCTAAATCCACAGAAGAACTGTGGTTAGTTCTCCAAGATGTTTGGGCCAACCTACCTGCCGAGTTCCTTCAAAAACTGTGTGCAAGTGTACCTAGAAGAATTGATGCTTGATGCTGTTTTGAAGGCAAAGGGTGGTCACACCAAATATGGATTTGATTTAGATTTTCTTCTGTTCACTCACTTTGCATTTAGTTAATTGATAAATGTAATCTATTAACATGTCTATTTTTGAAAGCATTCTTACTTTACAGCATTTTTCACACCTGCCTAAAACTTTTGCACAGTACTGTATATATATATATATATATATATATATATATATATATATATATATATATATATATATATATATATATATATATCATTGTGACATGGAAAGCAGTCTAATTCAAGGGAAAGGGTTAACAAAATAGATTTAAAAAAAATAACTTTTAGCAGACTACGTTGACGTTGGTGACACTAAAATACACAAGAGTATAAATGTCAAGATAGATATCTAAGTGTAAACATTTTAAAATATATCAATATTATAATTATATTCCAAATAACAGCAGGTCCAACTTTGTTTATCAGTCTAGCTCCTTAGCGACGGAAAAACTAACTAAACACTAAATATGCCGTAACAGAACAATATAAACAAATCAAAGAAGAAGAATTTAAAAGCGAATTACCTTGCAAAACCTGTCTTTGGCTCATGGTTCAAGTTATTCGTGAGAAAAACAGCTAGTAAAACAAGCTTCTCTCTCTCTTCCCAATTTCCATATTCGTGTGCTCCCTTAAGCTGATCGGCTCTGTTATGTCATTAGCAACCCTTTCAGTTTGTGCTTCAGTGTAGCAGCAGTCGTCTTGGCAACAAACCGGAAGTAAATGCTCAAACATTCTCTCTGGCTGCTCAGTGACAGAACGATCTAATGCAGATCATTTGAAGGAACCACTGCTCGATGTAGCAAATCCGATAACCTGCAATCGCCGTAAATATATACAACAATCAGCTTTGCGATTACAACATGGTCTTAACGTAGAATACACCATTTTATTTTATTTTTTTTATTTTTAAAAACATCCAAATTAAAAGAACCAGTCCCTGGCCAACAGGGATAATCTGACTAATTGGTGAAACATAAATGATATTTATCCTTTAAGATTGTATAATCATAATTAAGAATGACCTGCTAGCTGAAATAATTATTGGTCCTCTTTTGTAATTAAAATAAATCGGAATGCTTGTTTGTTAGCTACTTGTTAATTTTAAACATGTGGATATGGTGGCACTATTTTCACATATCCGAATACACGTAAGCGTTTTAGTGTACAAAGATCGGTGACCGTGGGCCTATAGGCTACATATCTGTGTTGAATCACTGAGTCGTGACGTTTAAGAGATTAAGAAAGAGTTCTAATCGAAAGTTTTTGTCAAACATCAGGGAAAAGCGGCATAGGTGAGTCTATCTGAGCTATGTTTCCGCTACAAGCAAGACTGAAATCTATTTCGTTGATACGCGTTTGGTTTAATCTGTAGGGTGTGTTTCTGATAATGAAAAACACACACACACACACACACACACACCTTCAAAGAGATGCTTCTTTATAGTGATTTTTTCAGAAAATTGAAGTTTGCCAAATTTAAAAGAAGTCAGAAAATTCAGGGCAAAAAAAAAAACAAACAGCTACCTTTATTCAACACACATATTACAGTATAGTGTGATATGTAGTAGTTAGTCCTGTATTTTTTTTGTTTTTTTAAAACAGGAATATACATAAATATTTAAACTATTTAGGACATTGCCGGTCTAACACACAAATAAGCCCCAAAAGGCACCCATGTCACGTGCTTGCACAGTGTTTTTGGAAAGGCAAAAGATTACAGTATGTTCAGACTTGAACTGATCTTTTTGTAGCACCTGGCCGCCGAGACAAAGCGGGGCAAGCGCCACAGAACGCACAAAAAGTACAGCCTGACTACGCCATCGAGGGAATTTCACCCTCAATTAAAACAAACGAGAATTTAAAACACGTCTCCTAAGTAGGGCGTGGAACTGGGACAGAAATCTGAAGGAGCACACAAACTACAACGATTAAAAATAAAGTCCAGGTTTTATTTGAAGAGGACACAGACGCGGAACATAGATATGCACAATAACTACCATAGACAATATATAACCGTGCAGACGTGACGGAAGTGTAAAACACTTATACAGCAACAAATCAACTGCAAAAAAGGCTAATAAATACTAAATAAAATAAACAAATCAAATACACTAAACACATCTTTTAATCACGCATATACAAACCAATCAAAACAAAACGTGCGAAGTGCAACACATTGCTATTATAATTAACTATTCAGTTTGTTTATATACACAAAACAAGTAGGTTATCGTTGACAGTGCAAATCATTCATCAAGTAATGATATTGCGAGCTGGAGTCATTACAGGAAATTAACGAAAACAATCATAAAAACAATACAGTACATAAAAACAAAATAAAACAACCAGGGGGATATCTAAAAGAAGGAAGCTTAAAACACAAACTAATCTGGGGAACGGCAGGCTGTTAGTACATTATCAAGCGTGTGGTGGTCCATGAGTAGCCGGCCACGTAATGGAAACAAACTTGCTGCTTGGGAAACAATAAGTTCTAAACTAGTCAGTCCCTTTATGGATTTCACGACAACCAACGAAGGTTGTAGCTGACGAAGATCATAATCAAATTGGCTAACTCACGTCTCATATTTCAATACTGCCGCTACTCACACACCACACACAAAATAATTTTAAACACACCGCCATTGCACAGACTGCCGACCAGCCAAACCGCCGCCATCACGACAGCCTCCCGTTCCCGTACATGCTGCTTCCTATTCCGTTCTCCCCATGTCTGTAAAACCAGCCTTTTAAATGATTCAAATAAGGGGAATCATCCTTTGATTGGCGTGGGGAAAGGAACGAAAGGGGGCGTTCTAAAAATGAAAGTAATAAAAACGATAAAAACAAACACAAAGTAGCGACCTGCTACATTTTGAAAACGTTTTTTCTCTCAAACCGATTTGAGGCCTATTCTCCAGAACAGACTTAAGTTGAACTGGTTTAAGAACGAGTTGAACAGTCACTGATAGAATCGATCTCGATCGGTTTTTCAGCCTAGCCTTTTCAGCCAAATGCCAATCTGCGTTCTTCAATGTGTTTTAAAAGCGGTGACTAAAATCTACTGGCAGCAGCTTCTTACAGAACTAATTATATTGCCTTGCCAGAAAGCAACCCCAAAAAGACTTCTGCCAGTAGTTCAACATAACGGCTTAAGAGAGAAAGAGAAATGTTTATATTGTATTGACTTTAAGATTAGAGAAAGGGAAATGGGTAGTTATTTATATTAATGATTTGTTTTGTGCAGCTACAGCAGAAATCGTATGCCTTAGTCACAGTAAAAACTATACCGGTAAAGACTTATTTGATGTTTTATGAGTAAGGCCCTGTGTAATTGCGATTTCAAGGGCTGTGCAGAAATGGTGAAATTAGCCTCGATTTTTACAATATTCTTAAGAAATAAAAATACATTATAACTACCTTTAACTATCACATATCAAAGTAGGTGTCTGAGAAACAAAATAGCTATATTAACTCGTTGATAATTCATAGAACAAAACCTGGCAAGAAATACATTTTTTGCAAAATAAAACAATTAAACCCTGACATAATTTTCTCAACCACCTGGCTGAGCAAACAGACAAAGGTTAAAAAGTACTCAGCAAGAACAGGGAATGTTTTCTATTGCTGTTCTGCTGCTGGTCAAGCATGACAACATCTGTAAGAAGTTGTATTTAAAATTGTTCTTAAAAAATCAATTAACAGCCAGATTGACTTAATGAGCTTTCTTTTTACTCCAGCAAATGATGTGTTGCACACTTAAAATATTTGAACTTTGTGTTGAAAGAGTCATATTTCTAATCTAACACTAAGAATGAGAAACACACTCTACTGCACTCTTGTTTCTGCCTGTATTTTACTTTCACTTTCATATGTGTCTTTTTCAAGTAATACAAAAACACAAACAGGATTATTTTGCATCTCTATTGATAACCATTTTAATTTCCAATCAATACTTTGCAAACATAGCAAACCAGATATATTTTTTGAATGTAGACCTACAGCTAGAAATATATATATATATATATATATATATATATATATATATATATATATATATATATATATATATATATATATATATATATATATATATATATATATTACCTTATTAAATAAACTCTGGTGTGTATCCACTTTCTGTCATGCAGATCCTTACTGCCGATTCAATCTGGCCTCATCCAGATAAGAAACTGTTATGTTCCCTTCTGTTTTTCTTTCCCATAGCCATAGATAGTGTGTTCTAATTTAAATGAACCACCGTTTAAGAAAAAAAACGCGTTAATACACAACAGCGCCACATTGAGGACATTAAAAAATGTCATCTTCATTTTTTCAGAGTAAATGTGGGGGTCAAACCCGCCCCACCCCTGTCGGAAAAGTGCAGGGGCAATGGCCCTCCTGGCCCCCCTGGTGGCGGCGCATCTGGACACATAATTTATAAAATACTGTAGTTCCGTACACATTCCGTGAAATACAATAATTTACCCGTGACTGTCGTAAATTTTAAAGAAAATTGCCGCGATTTTCACAGGGCCTTATTTATGAGTAGGTCTATATAACACAAAACGCTTCACCGTCTCTGATCATCAGAACCTATTTAATTCCTGAAATCAATGACTAAAAATGTGGATTCTTAGCCTAACGTTTGCTTTAAGGATTTTAGTCCTTCAAATTGTCATTTTAAAGAATGTATTTAACAATTCAGTCGTATTGATTTTATAGTAGAGAGTTAAAAAAAAAAAAATCTCTTGTGTATGGCATATCTGCCCAGGGACACGTTATTGTCAACTGGCTGGTGTTGGGCGTATAAAGCCAGATATCAACGCAGTAGCCGCACCGCGAGTTGCAGGTACATTTTATACATTGCAGCATTACTACATATCCGTTATGCTGGAAGCATGGGCGTCCGCGGGGGAGGGCAGAGTTACATGAATGGTAGTTGGAACCCTATCGGCACCAGACTCCTGAGAACAATATGAAGTTAATTTAACCTCTCAGTTAGTACTACAGAAGAGTCATCTATTCTGATGATGGAATAATGTTTTTGAAAGCTATTGGGAAGCACACCAAGCTGATCAAAAGGATAACAAGCTGGCTGTCGGGCTCAAAGGCTGGGCGGACTGTCCAGGGACTTTTGTGTAGGACCTTTTTTATTTACTGTTTTTCTTTAGGGGAAAATAACGTGCGCTCAGTAGTGCACACTACAGGATCAGAAATCCAGTGCGACGTTAAAGAACTCACACATTTACCTTATTAGATCAAATAATTTTACTCTGTATTTGTTGACGTTCCTTAGTCTGAATTTGATAATCGTAGTCAATACGGAGGCACATTTACAGTATTGGGTTTCATCAGATGTTGTTGTTTTAGCTGATCTATGTGCAAATATCTGTGCTTTACCTTTCTGCTGCATTTATAAAAATGTAAAGTTTGATTTGTCTACTCGCAGATTAAATGCTAGGCCTACTCTATACTGAGTGTGTCGGGTATTACAGTATAAATTGAACTGTTAATTATAGTGGCGCGGTACCACCACAGACAGGGTTGAGTTGGCACTTTATTGTTAAATACTGGCGCGACAATGGACTGGCGCGACATTTTGCAGAGATAGTCTTGTAGGGTAAATGTCTCCTGACGTGGCCGAATTCGTTCTCAGTCTAGCGTTGAGAAAGTTTGGAGTTTTAGCCTGAATTTTTTTGGTTAGGAAGGGGGTGGACCAAAGATGGTGCTTTTACAAAAATATGAATATTTGATGTTTAAAAAACACTGCATTTATAGCGAATGTCTGTAAATGTAAAATGGTGAAACGTCAGGCTACTCTCAGATCTGTAGTTGATTGCTGTTGCATAGTTACATAGTTCACAGCTTATAGCCTAGCCTCTGTAAGTTGCCTTGGATATAAATAAATAAATAAATAATAATATTTTATAGGCTACTCCTATTACAGTTATTCAATATAAATAACATGTTTAATCATCAGGAAACTTGTTTTCATGTCTTCTACAATAAAATCATTTTTATACTTTTTACCCAACTCTCTAAAGTTATACTTAAGTTTAAACTTAATTAAATGGCTTGCTGCTGACCATTTACAAGATTGTAATACTGTACCTTGTTTTAATAATTCAGTTCGGTTGGAGCAGCGTGTTTAGCATGCACTTTGTCACTGCCATGTGTCAGTATGTGACATGTTTTGTTTTATAGTTTACGCTTCCTGCTCTACTTGGTTGTTGTTGTTGTTCTTTGCACAGTATATTTATAATTGTTTCGTGTATGTTGATAAAGCACACTTTATGGATGCTTTTTTCAACTTGTATTCCTACACGTTCCTGTGTGGTTAAGATGTTTCTATAGATGTGGATACATAGCTAACGCGTGTTCTTAAATTCCCCTTACTGTGCAGCACAGTCTGTGCTGTTGAAATAAATAAATAAAGATAGACAAGTGGAAAATGATAAGTCTGAGTTGTAAATGGAAATGAGGCTTAGAAGTGTAATAATTATTATGCGATACAAAACCACATTACCCCGACTAGTGTTAAACACCTTGCCCCACTTGAAATTAATTCTGCGGACGACCATGGCTGGAAATATCAACTTTGCAATGAAGCATTACTGCGACTGTAATCCAAACGTATAGAATTTTCATTGGTACGAAAACACACACACACACACACACACACACACACACACACACACACACACACACACACACACACGCCACGCAGGCACACACACACATACACAGACACGCACGCACGCACACAGACACACACACACACAGACACACACATGCAGGCACACACACACACACATATACATATATATATATATATATATATATATATATATATATATATATATATATATATATATATATATATATATATATATATATATATATATATATATATATATATATATATATATATTAGCTCAAAGAGTCAGCTGCCCAACGTTTCGATATGTTGTACCTATCTTTCTCAAGGGAGCATGTGTTTGAATAAAAACATTGGAGATCAAATCCATGCTGTCAGCCGTTAAAGAATTAGAGAAAACTCACCTTTCTTTTCTCCAGTCTAGCTTTGACGATATTCATGATGCTAAAATGACCAGAGGTATTCTCTCCTGAGATCCTTAGTCCAGCGATTCTCATCGGCGAATTTGAGTCCCTTTTCAAGGGTCATTACAGATGTACCCCGGGGCACGCCTCTGTCGCTGGAACGTCACTGTTTTATTGAACGTAACAAATACTGCTCATTGATCCGTCAAACATGTTGTCATTCAAGGGCTTTGTTGTGGGTCCCGAGTTTTAAGGATGGCTGTGTGTGATGTGGTAGCGAGTGACACGAAAAGCCGCCACCCATTTTAATATTCATGCCCAAAACATCGGAAGCTGACTTTTTTTCCCCAAAGATAAACTTCACTCTAAAAATGGACTACCGTGTGTTTCAAAAGGAATAGTCGTATACTTATGTTAGTAGATTATATCTGTTGGTAATGTATTTTTGTATTATGTTTTTTCATAAACTGGTGCTTTATCAAAGTTCAGGACGTTTTGGACAATATGTCCTTCAAATGGATGTAGTACAGTACGTGTTGCTTTTCCTGTATTTATCTATCTCTCTATATACTGTATTATTTTTCTTATATCGTGTTTGCTTGTTTGTGTGTTCAATTGAAACTCCGTAATCAAAGAACCCCGGTTCCTGGTTGAATTATAGACATGATGTCTGTTTGGGGATTCTCTTATTTCAAGTTCTGAGGCAGCTTATACATTCAACGAGAGGGTTCTATTTAGGTTCAATATAAAACCAAACGGTTCAATATTGAATCATTAGGGGTTTTTGTTTGGTGTTTTATATTCGGAAATGATTGGAATGAAGCATGCAATCATTGAACCCTCAATGGTTCTATTTGATATCAGAACTTCGTCAAATAAAACAAGGGTTAAAGAAACCGGAGCCAGATGTTCCAGTAGAACGCCCAATGTTTGTTTGGTTTAGGCTCTTTAGTGTGAAGACATAACGTGCACGAGAAGGTTAGCAGTAACTGCCTGGTGTTATACGTAGTTTCCATTTCCATCTGTTAACATGTGGGGTTTTCCTGGGTCTTTCAAAGGGGATTTCGTGTTTAAGAACACTGAAGGCGGAGGCTAACCGCTTAAAAGCTTCGTCTCCACGGCAACTTTGTTTTTTTCTAACTAAAAGTTTTATAGGTTAATAGCTATGTATTTTAAATTAGGTGAACACCCTTGAATTAACCTTTCAATCACTTTTCAATTCTGTTAAATACATGTACAAATGAACAAATTATAGAGGGAAAGTTTATTACAACATACAACTGTTCGACTATATTAAAATAATAAGATGTTAGTAAGATATAACTGTATTTTATTTTACTTTACTTTATTTTACCACGAGAAATAGCCTATTCCGTTTATAGCCTAGTTTACTAACGAAGATGACCAATGAGCATGTTGAACTATAACAACTACAAAACAATCGCTAACCCACGCAAGTTAGTAATCACATTAGAAAAACAATACTTCAGAGCAACTTTTGGATGGTGACTGGAATGTCAACACTTTTATCAACTTATTATTTGAACAGTAAGGGTGAATAATTAGGATTTTGTATTGTTATATCGTATTTAAATAAGACGTTCGGTCCGTGGGACAGTGAGCACATGCACGTGAGTGATTCTGTTTAGGTTCCTTGAAAAGCTCAAATAGTCTAACAAAATAGCACTAATGTGCTTGTGTATTTTTTTTTGTTCAGTAGATAGTAATTGTTCACACATGTAGGCCTGAATCCTATAAACTTTTAATGGGCATGTGCTTAATATTACACCATATAGGCTATTACTGAAATTAACTAAAATGATTGTAGATAAGCTGTTTTTATGGGTTATTAACAAAAGTACCTTTAACATGTTCAATCGTTATGAGTGCTCGTCAAAGGCGGACTATCTATATCAGAAATATTGAAATTAAATTACAAAAAATATATTTAAAAAGAGTATTCAGACTGAGTGAATGCACCAACGTAGGCCAGTTCTTTTAGGTACAGAATATATATATATATATATATATATATATATATATATATATATATATATATATATATATATATATATATATATATATATATATGTTTACGTTAAGCAAAAAGGATAATTTAAGCATTCAAATACTAGTATTTTACACGTATATTGCACAACCTTTACCATAATTTAAACAACTGAAGAAAAAAAAACATGTCACTATTTAGGTAAATTTACCGTACAAATATGGTTTTTCTTTACAGTGTACAATGCATTTATTATATGGTAAGTAAGGCATAGAGAAACATAATTTAATGCCCTGCAAAAAGCATTCATTATACTGGCTATGTTTAGCACTGAAAATAGGGATGCTACATTATTGGCGTAGGCCTACCTTTGTAATACGATAAACATTTCCATTTTCCTACTTTTTTAGGAGGGTTCACAACAAGCCTGTCTGTAGCCTCAGATACGCGTCGCATTTTAAATGGGGTGCCGCTGTATGCTAAAATGGTAGAGATTAATGAAAGTTCAAATTAAAATATACTTGGGACATACATAGCCTATAACATAAAAACATAAGAACATAAGAACTTAAGAAAGTTTACAAACGAGAGGAGGCCATTCAGCCCATCTTGCTCGTTTGGTTGTTAGTAGCTTATTGATCCCAGAATCTCATCAAGCAACTTCTTGAAGGATCCCAGGGTGTCAGCTTCAACAACATTACTTAACATTAATAAGTAGGGGAGACCGGGGACAGTTGTAAATTTCTCCAATCTGAAACAAGCTAGAGTGACCAACCTTATTTTTGTGATATATTCCTGAGTTCTCCAGTTCATTAATCCAGACCTATATATTTTTTGATCACTGATCTGTGTACTTACAATTGACACCGTTGATTGATGTTAGTTTTGTTGTTTTTTGCCAGAACATAATGGCTCCCAGTGTTGGGGCCAGTTGTAACAAGTGTTACAAGTGACTCCATACAACACTAGCTCATTTTTTGATTCATTATTTTGCTTTCAGTATGCTAAGTTAAGTGAGAGAGTACCATTACACACATCCTGGAGAAAGCATGGAAGTGCAGAATTGAGGGAAAGTCAGTGCGATCTGGCAAAATCATTTGATATTTGCCATATAACATTGTCCAGATTTTGTTAGGCCAGAAAGAAGTTAGCTGAAGAAGGATCTAGTAAACTACCTCATAGGCTACAGCAATGCAACTCGAGTCTTCACTGGGGAGCAAGGGGAAAAATCAACATATCTACTGAAGGCTGCAGATTTGTATTATGTACTGAGTCCCCGTAAGCAGGATCATAAATTGCGCATTGTGTAAGACTGTGCTGGACTTTGTTAATAGTTGATATCGACACAAGCGTTGAGAAGACTGGCTGTAGCCTGTCCTCTGTGTTCATGGCCCTTTTCATTTATTCCTGCTAAATAGCGGAAAGTTGATTTGAAACTATTTTAAATAAGGTGTCTTAAATAAGAATGATAGTAATTGCGTGTGTGTATACAGGCTCCGAATAAAAAAACACTGTTGGACATTGTTTGAGTTTAATAAATATATATCTTATTGAATAAAGATTGACATTTTTTAGTTAAATAAAACGTGCTGTTATTTATTTGTTATTCTTTACAAAGTGTTACATTTGACCCCGACCACTGTTACAACTGGCCCCCGGTCATGGGGTCAATTGTAACACCGGACTCCTTGCATTTGAAGCAATATTGCGGTTTTTATATTAGCCCCACAAGCACAAAACAGTGGGAATTTGGAATAGACAGATGTATTTTGTTTGTATCAAAAAATGGCAAAACCAGCTCAAATGGTTTCTGAGTAGTGACGCGAAATGTAAAAACTGTTACAACTGTCCCCGGTCTCCCCTATACTGTTATAACAGCAAAACAGCGCAGAGTCAGGCAAAGCCTGTGTATTCTTCACTGGAGTGGTTTATATAGTTTTTGTACATAGGGCCTATACTTTTAACATTGGCAACCTGTTACGTCAAATGAGAACAAATTATCTTTTTGAAACATTATAAAATATAAAATTCAAGTTTTCGTCGTCTATGTTAAAAGTATATTTATAGTATAAAAAAAAAAAAAAAAAAAAAAAAAAAAAGATATATTTGAATTTAACCCTCCACATCAGGCTTTTAAACGTCTATTTTAGCACCATACCGCCAGTTCACTTTCAAAAATGCACAAATCAATACTTATTACAAAATGACATCATACAGGCTAGAGATTTGCTTTGGCTAAAGATTTTTTTTGGTGAGATTATTACTTGTGTATAGGATTTTATAAATAGATTACAGTGGGTATTGGTAGAAAAAAAAAACGTGTAGCACTCATCGTTACAAAACTTAAAAATGATAAGAAAACGACCCAGTTTTAACTTCTGCTTTCAGGTACACTATTGTGCTATCCCACTGTCAATACATGTGATGGTTAGACATCACTACAATTTAAAGTAAAAAAACTTGGATGATTACTGGTTGATTCCTGTTCATAAGTGTGAAGAGGTTCCACAAAAGAAAGCAAAAATTAAATATCTGGCAACACCCTAATGGTATATTTTGTATGCATTTAAATGGTCATAGCTTTAAATGTTGATATTATTATTATTATTATTATTATTATTATTATTATTATTATTATTATTATTATTATTATTATTAATATTAATGTTATTATCAAATAATAATAACACTATTATTAAATAATAATAATAATAATAATAATAATAATAATAATAATAATAATAATAATAATAATAATAATAATCCGGAGCATCATACAAGCTTAGATACGGTATCCTAACACTGATGTAAGAGTTGTGGTATTCTCAACAAGACATTATAAAAATAAAAAAGATACGGTTACACTTTAAATAAGTGTTAGTAATTCAAATTTCCAACAGAATCCATTTGGTGCAAACGTTAACTCAAAATAAATGCAATATACAAGGATGACATTTTAAAGTATAGGGTTAGGTACAATTATTTAAACATATATAGACTATATATGTGTCTTTGACTTTTAAGGTAAACATGGAAATAAGTGGACAATTGTGCGTACTTTAAAATGTATGATTTGGTAAAATAGCGTGGTAAAGCTTCTTTTTTTTAAACACAAAACAATACTTTTTACACTATTTTCAAAAACTCTCAAACTCATTTTTCTTTAGTTTTTTTTATTTTTATTGCAGAGAGACATACAGTGTAGGTTAACCCTTTATAGTTGTGATCTTGTTTGTATCATAACTGGAAACACAAACGCCCGTTCGTAAACATTTACATTCTTTAAATGTGTTTACTGGAAACGTGTCGTATGTGCAGGTGCAATGTGATCCACAGTGCCGGTATGAAATAGAGGTCTCGCAATTCAAGGACCATTTGTTGACATCAACGTGTATACACACTCACTGTACTGTTATTTGATAGATTATAGTTTTCAGCACTTAGGAGAGAAAAGTGAGTGGTGAAATCCTTTAGGGTCGCCAGCACAGCTCAGAAATATTTAATGTAATCCAAGTTGTTCCCTCAATTTACATTATTATTATTATTATTATTATTATTATTATTATTATTATTATTATTATTATTATTATTGAGTCATTTAGCAGACGCTTTTATCTGAAGCGACTTACAGAGACTAAGGGGTTAACTATGCATCAACAACTGCTGCTGCGATGAAGAGGAAATCCGTTTCAAGTGCAAAGAAGTGAAAACAGCTCAAGGCAAAAAAGAAAAAATAATAAATAAATAAATAAAAAGAAACATACCCACCCCTGTCAGCGGATACAGGAAGCACATCTGATAAAAGGTTAGAGAGAGAATGTCTTTAAATTTGGAGCTCACAGTCCCATATGGGAGACGGGGGACAGATGCCATTTTTTTTTATTTTTTTTTTTTACCTTTTTTTCCATTATGCACAGACGATTTGGGCCAAATTGACCAGACTTTGATATAAACAACTTACCTCTGTCTACCAAGCCCCATAGTTATCCCGTTTTAAGAGCTGGTATGCATACAGCAATAGCGCTTTAATATTGTTCTGTTCATAGAAGTCAATTTTTTATGTCCTACCGGTGTTTTTTTTTTTTTACCATCTCTAGGCCTTTTCAAGCAAGAATATGTCACTCACTGTGAGTCACAATTGTGACATATGCACATGTGTCTCATGCATGCTTTATGTGTCCAAATCTAATTGAGCCATTAATAAACCCCATGTTCCAACAAGAAACAACAAAACTTAGGGCAATCAATTGTGTCAATTATAAGTACAGAGATCAGGGATAAGAATGCTAAAAGCCTGGATCCATGGGTAATACAGGTATATATCCCAAATACAAATTGGGGGAAAAAATGTAGTGTTCTAGGTCAAATTATATATATATATATATATATATATATATATATATATATATATATATATATATATATATATATATATATATATATGCAAGGTGTTACAACTGGCCCAGGTCTCCCTACACACACACACATATATATATATATATATATATATATATATATATATATATATATATATATATATATATATATATATATATATATACAGTACTGTGCAAAAGTTTTAGGCAGGTGAGAAAAAATGCTGTAAAGTAAGAATGCTTTCAAAAATAGACATGTTAATAGATTATATTTATCAATTAACTAAATGCAAAGTGAGTGAACAGAAGAAAAATCTAAATCAAATCCATATTTGGTGTGACCACCCTTTGCCTTCAAAACAGCATCAAGCATCAATTCTTCTACGTACACTTGCACACAGTTTTTGAAGGAACTCGGCAGGTAGGTTGGCCCAAACATCTTGGAGAACTAACCACAGTTCTTCTGTGGATTTAGGCAGCCTCAGTTGCTTCTCTCTCTTCATGTAATCCCAGACAGACTCGATGATGTTGAGATCAGGGCTCTGTGGGGCCATACCATCACTTCCAGGACTCCTTGTTGTTCTTTACGCTGAAGATAGTTCTTAATGACTTTCGCTGTATGTTTGGGGTCGTTGTCATGCTGCAGAATAAATTTGGGGCCATTCAGATGCCTCCCTGATGGTATTGCATGATGGATAAGTATCTGCCTGTACTTCTCAGCATTGAGGAGACCATTAATTCTGACCAAATCCTCAACTCCATTTGCAGAAATGCAGCCCCAAACTTGCAAGGAACCTCCACCATGCTTCACTGTTGCCTGCAGACACTCATTCGTGTATGCTCTCCAGCCCTTCGGCCAACAAACTGCCTTCTGCTACAGCCAAATATTTCAAATTTTGACTCATCAGTCCAGAGCACCTGCTGCCATTTTTCTGCACCCCAGTTCCTGTGTTTTCGTGCATAGTTGAGTCGCTGGCCTTGCTTCCACGTCGGAGGTATGGCTTTTGGCCACAAGTCTTCCATGAAGGCCACTTCTGACCAGACTTCTCCGGACAGTAGATGGGTGTCCCAGGGTCCCACTGTTTTCTGCCAGTTCTGAGCTGATGGCACTGCTGGACATCTTCCGATTGCGAAGGGAAGTAAGCATGATGTGTCTTTCATCTGCTGCAGTAAGTTTCCTTGGCCGACCACTGCGTCTCACGGTCCTCAACGTTGCCCGTTTCTTTGTGCTTCTTCAAAAGAGCTTGGACAGCACATCTGGAAACCCCTGTCTGCCTTGAAATTTCTGCCTGGGAGAGACCTTGCTGATGCAGTATAACTACCTTGTGTCTTGTTGCTGTGCTCAGTCTTGCCATGGTGTATGACTTTTGACAGTAAACTGTCTTCAGCAACCTCACCTTGTTAGCTGAGTTTGGCTGTTCCTCACCCAGTTTCATTCCTCCTACACAGCTGTTTCTGTTTCAGTTAATGATTGTGTTTCAACCTACATATTGAATTGATGATCATTAGCACCTGTTTGCTATAATTGTTTAATCATACACCTGACTATATGCCTACAAAATCCCTGACTTTGTGCAAGTGTACCTAGAAGAATTGATGCTGTTTTGAAGGCAAAGGGTTGTCACACCAAATATGGATTTGATTTAGATTTTTCTTCTGTTCACTCACTTTGCATTTAGTTAATTGATAAATATAATCTATTAACATGTCTATTTTTGAAAGCATTCTTACTTTACAGCATTTTTTCTCACCTGCCTAAAACTTTTGCACAGTACTGTATATATATGTTTCTCTGCAAAATTGATATCTAGCTTTATCATGTCTATGGGTTTCAATTTTGGATTTTGCAGTATAATTTAAACTGATAGACAATGTGGGAAACAATTTACTGCAAGGGGTAAGATGGATTCCACAGAGAATAAAAGCTCCATTCCACCCATGCAGCATTACCTCTGTCTGTGGATTAAAAAAGCAATTACTGTAGTGGGGTTTTAGGCAGCAGAGTTTGCTTGGATTGAGTTCACTTTAATCTGACACTGTGTTGCAACACCAACCGATCCAGCACAAAGGTAAATAAACTACGCAGACATCTCAAATATAAGACTGCTTTGTGTTCCAAATATTTAAATCACTACAGATTTCAAAAAACATCAGAAGTTATTATATACAGTATGTTTTCTATTTCTAGAATAGGTTACATGTATTGAAAGAGCATACAACACACACACACACATACATATATATATATATATATATATATATATATATATATATATATATATATATATATATATTCTTTAGTATGAGATCTTTAATATGTTTGGTAGGACTTACTAACTTACTTCCATTATGACATTTCCTTCTCGGGTCTGCTCAGTCTCATTTGTTGTCTGCAGCTTGTCAAAACCAAAATAGCTTTTAATTCGGAGTTCATGTTTGTGAACACTGTGTATGCATACCGCTTACTTTTAAAAATAGGAAAACCCCAGGGAAGTGGAAGCAGGGTTTTGTTTTACTTCACAGTACAATGAAAATGTGGCAACTGAAGGTTCAGTTTATAACATTGGTTCTAAAATATTAAGGCACATCAAACATTATTATGCAAAATGTATCATTTAATAACTAGACCGCAAGACAACGCAGAAGGATTTGTGCTTTTTGCTTGAACTGGCAGCAACTAAATGCATTTTACTATATATATATATATATATATATATATATATAAAATATAACACACACACACAATCGTTTTGTGCTGAATACCCAAAGTTCAACCAGCACATAGCAAAAAATAGCAAATATTCTGAAACTATGAAAGTGTGTCAGAACAGCAGTAAAAAAAAAAAAAAAATTGGTACTTCAATTCAGTATTACTGGAGGAAACGCATATCGTTTACTCATGTAAACAATTCTGCTTACCAGTGTAAAATATATAAAATAGTAGAAACAAATATACATTTTTTTAAAATATAAATATGACTACTGTTACTGAACTGGCCCATTGTTTGCAGTACCAGGTGAGTACACTTTCACTACAGTGACCTTGATAAAAAGTATTCTAATTGTTTATTTAGATAGATTTTATAATGTGCAACAGTAACAACACAGTAATTACACATGCAAAGACCAATACAGCTATTCAATATATAACACTGTGGGATACACACAACCACAAAACACTTTTTCCTTTAAATGAAATGGTTCAATAAACGTGTGCAGAATGGACATCTTGTTCTTTTTTCCTAAATAGGATGCAAATTGGATTATGCTCTGCGTTGGCCGAACCCAAGTGGAGCATCATACAAGCTAAATGTTACTTTCCACGAACGTTAAAAGAAAATAGCTTATTGAAAATGAAACAGCCTGTTTCATAGCAACATCTGAGCATGTCCACCAGAATGAAAATCGTCTTTTATACAATCTATAAATATATCTTATAATACTGCCCCTAATTCGGATATATACCAATATGGCAATGTAGTGAACTATGTGTCATCTGATACTTTTGAACCATGTCGTTACCAATTTGCTTTAAAATCACTGTTATTATCCCCTTTTAGCTTAAGGATTGTACATTGTTTTATATAATTGTCCAATTTGCTCATTTCTTTCACCAGTTATGATACAGGGAATGATTTTCAACCCATTTAAGGGTTCCAGAGTGACATGACTTCATAGAATAGAACATTCTATGTCCACTTACATGCTTCTCATTATGGGGTTTATTCTAAAGAAAAGCATGGACCCAGGTTTACAGTATAGAAACAAAACACATTTAACAATTAAAGCAAATCAAAACGTGGGTTAAAGTGGTTCAACCAGGGGAAAAAGCACATTGTACAAAAGGATATTCCACAGTTTCTCATTTTCCAGTAGAAAAATTAAAATATATGTCTATCCAAATAGAAATCAGAAGCTTTCTGATATTTTCATCATCTGCAGAAACTGTTAAAATGTCCTCAAAGGTTATTTACTGTACTGCAAAAAAAAAAAAAAATGAGTTGAAGTCATAGCAAGTACAAATGTGGAAATGTCCATACGTTAGTATCCAGTATGCATCTTCAAACTAGAAACTGTCACAAATATAAAAGCTTCTACTATAGAGCTGCAATGGCATGGAAAGATCTAAGGGATCAAGTGTTCTCAGCTAAGTCGCCTTGTCCTCAGGAGGATCACCCCGAAGATGCTGAAGATCCGTTAATGGATGTTTGTCGAGCTGGTTTGGAAAAAGGTGGCTGGCGATTGGTGCTGGGGTTGGTGGAGGTTCCATTCATGGTGCTGGAGATGTGAGGGAAGTGTGGATGTGGAGACTGGACAGGGGTGCTGGGGCTTGGCAAAGACGATGAGGTGGATGGAACTCCAGCTGGGCTATTGGTCTTGTCACTGCCGCTGTCGCTCTCCAGTTCAGCGCCTGTGCTGTTTAATCCATCTTGCGGGTGGTTTAGCTTCATCTTTTTACAGCTTTGACGGACCCTGTATTTTAAAGGGAGTGGTCCATTCTGAAATTAAGAAAGAAAAATAATAATTACATTTTTTATATGGAATTTAAATGATTACCAATAAATTGCTGCTCTGCCATCTGTTACTTTTGTATTTTCTGCAGTGGGTTGAAATAATGAGAGAAGGGCACTGTCGAGGAACATTTTGTTTTATATTTTCCTCTAAGCATTCTTTCTTAAAAAAAAAATTCACTCCCCAATAAATGTAAATTTTTAAATAAATACTTACCTTTTTATTCTTGTTAATTTCTCAGTGTCAGTGCCTGTTGCAGATTTTTCTTGAATGTATCCATTTATTTATTTTTGATGCAGACATTTAAATTAGTATTTAATTAATATTTAGTTATAGGCGAGTTCTCATTTAACTTTAATAAACTGTCAAAACAATCAGCATTGTATTCTGCTGCTATGATTTCACACTTCTGCTGGCAAAGTCAAGTTCTTTTACAAAAATAATTTCTTACCCGCCTCCATGTATAAATGTAGGCAATGTCCATGAGTGTGTAATAATCTTTTAATGGCTCCTCTTCATACATGACTTCAATCTATGAACAATAATATGCATTCAATTTTGAAAGGAGGCGTGCAGATATTTTATATTAATTTATAAAGTATAAATAAATTAAAATACTATAAAAAAGCCTAAAAAATACAATAAAAAACATGATTTTTAACAAGAAAAGCATAATACCTCTTTTTAGTACATATTCAGCTCATTTAACTGATAAGTTATTCACTAACCCCAGCCTGAATTAAACAAAAGTTTATGGTTATGCTACAGTTTATATTGGCAGCCCCCTATTCTGATGTAGGATTTTTTGAAATTATATTGAAAGTTAATACCCCCCAATAATAATAAAAAAAAGCAGTCTAACCTGAAAGGTACTTGGGATATCCATCTTACTCCTCAGAAACTTTCTTAAATGCATCACTGTCATTGCTGCAGGACATCGCAAATACCTCTTATTCACCTGTTAACAAGACCACAATACATCCCCAACTATTAAACACTACAAAAATACAACAAAAACTAAAATTCACCGACACACATTTTAACTACAACTGTTTGTTTTCAATGTTGAAATGAATTTTAATTCACTTATATCACTGGATCATATGGACTCCACCCCCAATCAATCTTTATCAACATATGGGTGGAGTCCAAATCCTCCCGTGATAAATATGTGAATTCTGTTCAACTTTGAAGACACTGAGGATGACTTCTAGTCTAAATGTATTTATTATGTTTATTTTTTGTATTTCTAACCCTTGAAACAGAAGTGACGCTGCAGCAGCAGCAGCAGTTGATAAATGTCTTACCTCCTCCATTTTCTCTTTTTGTGCAACACCTTGGTTTTCATCCCTATAAAAAAAATCAGAATTTTAGATCATACCATTACAAATTCTAAAATGTAATAAAGATTACTTAACCTACAACTTACTTATTTTGATCAAAGAACTCAATGGACAAACTTATGATTTCATCGTCTGTAATAATCCTTTTGTCTTCATCTGAAACTTCTCCTCTGTCTTCATTAGATCCATTTGCAGCTAAAAACAGAAGCATTGTTTAGAAGAGACATTTGGACCAAAATATGGGGGAAACACACATACATTATATATATATATATATATATATATATATATATATATATATATATATATATATATATATATATATATATATATATATATATATATATATATATACATATATATATATATATATATACATATATATATATATATATATATATATATACATATATATATATATATATATATATATATATATATATATATATATATATATATATATATATATATATATATATAGTAAAAGCAATTTCCTAAATTACCATCAGCTAAAGGGTGATCAGCATAAAAATCCCTCCTTCGTTTCATTTCATCTGGAAAGAAAAATACTGTTATTACATTAATTCAAAATTCAAGTACTTAAACTTGGTATAAGAACCCCCTCCTCATTTTAAGTACTTACTTTTGAAAAGACCAGGAACCAACTTGTACACAATGTCTTGGAGAGTTTTATCTGACCTAAAAGATAAATGCATGGACTCTTTAAATACTGAATTACTGAAAACGTAATTATAAACATGTTCTTTGTCTTTTTACAGCATTTGCTGACCTGTGCAATGATGCATTTTTTGTAGGATATCAAAAGCTAAACTGAATTTGTTCCAATTAAAACTATTTTTTAGAAGCTCAAAACCCACTTACCTAATATTATGAAGCGGTTTAGTTTTATGAACCTGGTCATCACAAATAGGACAGAACTTGCTGGTTTCCAAATACTGGACAATGCAGGTTTTACAAACTGTGAATAAAAAGTAACTGTAGGTGACCTTCCCAACATTCATTTAGAAGGGGTTTAAACTAGCAGCAATGCAAACAAAGGTCGGTGAAACTATAGCAAAAAGCATAATTAACAATGTGTCAAGCCAGTGAAAATGCATGCAAGACATGTAGGTGTCCATGACTGAGACACAGCCCAAGTTAAAGGGTAAGCCTGTTCGAAAAATGGTAATAGATCAGAAATTGGTTTGACATATCCATAACTCTCCTGTGTACTTACATGAGTGCAGACATTCTATTATGGTTGATGCATCTATGAAGTATCCACCACAGAGCACGCACATTAAATGTGGGTTCAGCTCAGTGATTTTTATTCTCGTTGTCCGATGCATTATCCTGCATATGAAGTGGAGTCCTGAAAAAAAAACTACATTTGTAGATCAACAGATTTTTTTTTTTTTTTTTAATATAGTTAACATTAACAATCCCATATCCCAGCGTTGCTGAATTCCTCAAATGAATGGAAAGGCATCCGATAGGCTAGCAACCCATTATAGATCAACGGTTGTTTTTATTAGCGGATGTATACACAAAAATGTAACACTGTAGTTAGGGGCTTTCGGAAGAAGACAAACATTTCCGCTAGTGTGTGTGATTATATATATATATATATATATATATATATATATATATATATATATATATATATATATATATATATATATATATATATAAACAAAAAAAACGTGAATTAAGGGACCTTTGTGGTTGATAAGAACCACAACCCGACCACAGCGTGCAGGTAGTGACAGCGATCCCTAGTTCTACTTGCATGTGCATTTGAGTCATGCTGCCTTTGTGTCTAGTTAAACAACCAGGAGGAATACCCATACTTAAAAAAACGGTTACAATAGCAACGATAATCTGACATAACTAATATAATGTTGACAAAAGCCACCATTAAAATAAACAAAAATAGATATTACATTTTCATTTAGACATCACAGGTGCAAGAGGGGTAACTACGTATTTCATCATATGACAACTAAACAGGTAACCCATTTCGCATCAAAACGAAACTGCAAAATCACTTTAACGCTATGTATTATTACACAACTATGGCTTTACGACCTGAAACAAAGGGGTGTAGCCTATCGAATGGGAAAATCTATGTAAAACACGCAATATTTAGCGGGAGACGTTTGAACTGCATTTAGTAGCCTGTTCTAATGATAACAGGAAAAAGTCTAGGTGCCCAAACACCGTAAGTCTTATCGTTGCTATAGCAACTTAGGTTATACTTGGAATTTTGCCAAGGAGTGAAAATTGAGCGAAGCTCTTGAGAGGAACCACGGCTGTAAGAGCAAGACATGAGAATAAATAACCAGACATCTTAAACCTATTCATACAATTGGTTCACAGGGGTGCAATCAGGTTGTCCAATATACAAAATACAGCTGCCATTTTACCTAAAATCCCCTTTAACATACATAGTACAGATCTGTAGTTGGTTTGTGGCTAAGGAGAGGCCGGGGGGGCTGCGGCGGGGGGGCTTTTCCACGTCGACACTCGATTCAAGAAGAGGCTTTTTGTGATCAAGATTTTCCTTTGCAAGACGCCCTCTCTTCTTTTCCGAACTGGAAAATGAGATTCAGTTTGAATCACGAAAAAGCAAATCGCAACACCGACAACCGAACAGCTTTTCACTCAGATGTTAACATACGGGATCGTTTAATAGCAAGACTCGACCTTAACATATTTACATAATGAGTTTCTGTATTCTCAGCAGCACGTGAGGGAACGCTGTATTAAAATACAAACATTGCAGTAATCACACACGAATCTATTTTTAAGACTGAAAGGAACTAACCGAGACATTCACAATAGGCTATGGAAACGATCATGTGACACCGATTTCACAACACTCAAACAGTGCTGCACAAATTAACGTGTTTTCAAGTCATATGCCAATTTCAGCGCACACAGGCCTACATTTATTTACAAAAGGAAAACATTATTTTATCAAATTACCAATAAGCCTATTTGTGAACGCAATCACACTTTACAAAATAAAAAATAATAATATTATATAGGGCCTATGTTCTAATTTTCGGGCGTCTATTTGAATTTATGATAGTCAGTCATCAATTACTGTACGAGCACGTCGTACACACACACAACATATCATGCATCCACATGTAAGCTATTTGACATTTACAACTGGACGTGGCATTTGTTGCGATACAATGTATTTCAGCGCCCATTAATTGAAGACCCGCGAGGCGTGTCTAAACTGCAATAATTCAGATTCTTGAAAAAATCGTCTGGCTCTGTTGCATCTTATACATAATGCAATCCGAATAGTCATCATTCTGTAATAAACCAATTCAAGTTTAACCTTCCAATGGGGGTATTGTTATTCGTGTGTGTGTGTGTATATATATATATATATATATATATATATATATATATATATATATATATATATATATATATATATATATACACACACACAAGGGTTTCCCGGTTATGTACAAGAGCCACACAACACAGCCTAATTAAATAAATGCATAAACTGATCACATATTACACCATCGTCTAACGATAGGCCACATTAATTAAAGAATCGTTTTCTGTATGTTTGTCAGTCAGAAAACTGGTTTTCTGATTTCTGAAAAACTGTCCCGCCTCCCATGACTGTTCAGCAAGCTCATTATACATAACACATACGTTTTATTACACACCACTGTGGCCTTTCTGTCAATTCAGTCCAGCTGCGGAATTATGTCAAAGGCATTTTAAACAGTTTTTATTATGCATTACTTACAATTAGTTTGCTTGACCATAAGTCAAAACGAAAATATTTGCATAAATGGTACCTAACCCGTATAGGCCTGACACGGTTCAACCCGCGCAGACCAGCACCAATACCAGAGGTTTGTGGTGAAATACATCAACCATTCATTGTTTGATAAATTCAAAACACTTGCAGTTTCACCGCCAATGCACACTGAAAAATACATGCTCCCGGGTTTCAATAAATTGCCATCAAAACTATAATTATTTCCCCATGATACAGGCCTGGCTGCTGTTCATGGAAGCCAATATAAACTGCTCACTTTCAAGACCAGCATTTAGTGCAATATGTCACCCGTCAATTAAGCCCTTTCCATTTGACAAATGTGCATGAGCATTGAAAACACACATGATCCTAACTCTAGTGCGCAGCCTCCACAACTATAAAAAAAGAAGTACAGGCTTAAGATATAGGGTGCTCTTAAATATAGTTACTAAAAACATTTCCAGAATCCTATTTTGCCGACTTTAATTTATTTGAGGGAACGAAAAATAACTGTGGTCATCCTGCTGCCCATTTAGAAGAGGGAAAACAATCTGACTATATTCCTGGGGAAAAAGAGTAAAACACCTATTTGTTTTCTTGACCATGTAGATTCAACAACATAGTAAATTTAGTAAAAAAAAAATAAAAAAATCTTACAAGTAAACTTTTATACCATTACTTTTTTTTAATATAGTAGTACTGTTTCTGTAAAATTGTTCACAAATCATTTTCATATATAGGCAAGCAATTCAAGGTAAACATTAATTATATATATATATATATATATATATATATATATATATATATATATATATATATATATATATATATATGCATGTGGTGCATTGATACACTGGTGATGCTTAGTCTTCCCATAATTAACACAGTTGTAATCGTCTCTCGCTTACTGGTAAGATTATTTGAGCTCGTTATCTGAAAACCAATGCACAGCTTGTTAAAATAATGTCAAGGCCAGTATAACGCTTATCAACGGTTTGGATATGACACATTGTGAACCAGAACAACATTTCAGAAACCGCAGTCAGATCTGGCACGTATGTTTCACACAGCCAACAAATTCAAGGAGTTAAACCTAGTCATTCCTCGTTGCAAAAAAAAAAAAAAAAAAATGAACACCAGTAACCTAAGACTTTAGCATTTTGACTCAAAGAAAAACATGACAAAACTAACATTATATTCGCTGTATAGTTGGTGGCATCAAAGCATGGCATTACATTATCTTTCTAAAGTGATAAACCATGGAGAATTAAGTATTTTGCAATAAAAAAAAACTGCTGTCAACCGCCATCTTTAACGTCAAGTACACCTCAAGTGTCCCTGTATTTTAAGTTCATAACATTTAAAATGACAATATAAAACATTATTTGAATATGTTAACAGATTCGCCGATTTCCACAGATTCTGTTTCTATAAAATGGGAAGATTCACGCAAGTCGTTGATGAAAATAAAACATTTTGAATGGAGCAGACTCAAACACTTGACCCATGCTGCTCTAGATTTTACAAACCACCGGGATTTCATGCACATCTGAATAATTCCTACGTATGCTTCCTCGTAAAATTTATAACACAAAGACAGCCCAGACATCTTTCTACAAGACAGTGAAATCAGAATGGTAAAACACCAATCCATCTTAGAGAACTGAACTAAATTTGAAAGTATTGTGCGTAGCTAAACTGTGAGAGCCCTTGCGGTTTCCAGTATATTACTATCAGACCTTGCACAGAGCAGTCATCTCATCTCAAATTCAAGCTGAAAAATAATATCTACCGCGTCCATCTACCCGGTACATTATTAAACTATTGGTAAGACGAGACCTGGACTTATACATACCCAGGGACTGTGAAGCTGGTCGCAGAGACAGGCGGTGGAAAGACAATGAAAGTTAAAAGTCGATCAGCAGAAAGTGAATGCAAGCCAAGCGGCCATCTTGAAATGAACTGCAGACGCTGTCAATTGCAATAAGCGTATAGCAGCACTGAGCTCATTTTAGTTACACAAAATCCATTCTTTATCTCCTAGGCAGTGCTGCATGTAGCTTAATAGCATGAAGGAACCTAATATTTTGAGCTATGTCTGTTGGATTCCAGTGATCACACTGTGCATCGCTGTAGCTCGTCTTTAATTCAGTTTGTTTGAAAAATGCAATGCTGAACTGAAGGTTCAGTGGAAACTGACACCGTCCCCAAAATGGCTCGTAGCTCGACCGCCCCGCTCTGTCACGTGGTCTCATTCCTTAAGGGTGGCCTGGGAATTACTGTTGGTGTAATCGGAGACTATCAATTCGTAAACCCTCGAAAATACTACGGAATCTTTTTATTTACATCCCATAATACCCAACATGTATTCACAATGCATCTGCAGAAAACTAGACGTTCGCAGTAGACTAGTGTAAACGCTAGTCTATATAATGTTGTTTGATGCTGGAAAGAAATACGAATGACGACATGCGGTTTGCCTCTTTGCAACAAGTAAAAAGAAAAAAAAAACGTTGTGGCAAAAGGACTCAGAAAAAGCAAGGGGTCAAACTGATTTTAAAGGTGGTTTGTGTAGACGTATTGTCACACATCCAGTAAGAGTTGTAAAACAAAGGGTTGAAAAAAAGGTTCACATTGGAATTGTTTTTAACCGACTGCCTTTGTGAAGTTTAGCATTTTTTTTAGGAACATGGTGATTCGTATTCTGTTGCCCTATGCTAAATTAACTTTGTGAATCATCTCGTCAGTGGGTAAATTGTCTTTTATTTCAAACAGGTATCCCTACTATTTAAATTCGATTTGCAATTTACTTTTTTTCAGTTTCTGCTTTGTTACATTATATTTATCGATAACTTTAGGATAAGCAGTGCGATTATCATGCGACAACGACATATTAACAAATAAATCAATAAAACATATTTGCACGCAGGCTTTGGAAGGTAGCCAGTTTTACTTTCAAAGTACGTTCATTAAACTCTAAAATTACACACACTAAAACTGAATCTGTGCTAAACATACATAGCCTATAGTTATGGTGGTAGCCAAAATAATTAGCAAAAACGAGAAAACATATCGGCTTATGAAGTGTTGTTGTTTCCATGTAAAAGTGGTCAGAAGCAAATTCCGTTTTCTAGACAAAAACAAACCCCGGCTTAATTGACTTATCTTCTTGGGAGCGTACAAGCGAACAGGCATACAAGACTCTGTCTTGACAGTGATACTATAATTTGTGTAAACGGAATAAAGGTTTTAAAACCAATTTTAATTAACAAAGGTTGACTGTTCCCCTTTGTGGTAGCGGCGATCCTTCAAAAGGTAAGGACTGATAATATAGTATCTCAATAGTGTGTTTTTTCACTCTTAATTCAAAGACTATTGACACCTCAGTTTATGTGATTATCATTATTGTTAATTATGTGACAAATTGAATCCATACAGGTTGTAAATGGATATAGGCCTGATAAAGATCTGTCGGCTTTAAATCCGCAGAAAAATGCTGAATCCAACAAATATTGCTAGTTCAAGCAGAACAAAAACTCAACTGCCTTTAGAAAACATATTTATTCTGCATAATGCAGACGTAAACATGATAATGTTGAGAGAAGATCATTTTCCTCGAGCTCAATGCAAAAAAGCATGTACTTTTGGATATATATATATTTTTATTGTTACAAACAAATAATATATAGCATGTGTTCTGCACGCCTTTTACAACGTTTGTTTATTAGTGCTTGCTGTTTGACATTGGTTCATTAGGTTTACGTATCAAATGCATTCAAATTACTTCTCAACAATATACAATGCCATGTGAAATATTTCAACAGACTAATACAGGTTGTTGGCCTCTTTGCAAAATTAAAACCCGAACTTCGTTGTCTTGTAGTCCGGTTCCACTAGATTCTTCGAGCTATTCATCTCGCTCCATCGTTTAGGTCTGAGTTGCTTTTTCGAGGCTTTTAGCTCCGTCTTTCATCTTTCCCACCAAGTCCTATAATTAAATAAGACATAAGTTCCGAATAAATGCGTTAATTGTAATAGGCGCTGTGCTCCATCCAGAAGTCCACCAGCACACACTTGTGTATAAAATAAAATTACATACATAAATAAATAAATCACATGATGGATTTCGGCTAAACGAAAGGTCTGTGCTGTAAAATATTGTTTTGCTTAACGAGGCAATGGAATTCCTCCATGCTTTTGAAATGTGCTCTAATGAGAAAGCTTTATTTATTTCTGACGAGTTCCCAAAGTCGGTTTATAAGGCAAACATACAAGCAATTTATATATCACTACAAATCTGCACTGAAAAGAATTAAACACACTCAAAAAAGCAAAACAACTGAGTTAAGATATTTAACCAACTTTAAACACTTCTCAATGCTATTTCCACAGTTTTTGTCAACAAGAAAACTAAATTGAAAATGCTTAGGAACAAAGAGAAACAACTCGTCTAGCTATTTGTTTGAAATGTATTTTTTTCTATAATGGTGTAACATGTAGCACCTATAATGCTGTTGTTCTGAATTAATTGAATACAACTTTTTTTTTTTTTTTTTTTTAAGAGAAATGTCTGACACAGATTTACAAACCTCTCTGGGAAATTGAATTTTCAAAATATTCAAAGTATTTTAAGATTGATTTGACGTCTAAATAAGTTAAACTCGCCGTTTTTACAATTCGAATCAGTGACACTGGGGTTTTTCAAAGCAACTGTAGTTAATTGTACAAAATATAAAGAAAGCCACGTGCAACTTGATCAGGGATGCAATGTAAAACTAAAATAATACTATCATTAACCCTTAAACATCAAACACACTGTATATTTGAAACTGAAGAATACTATTGATAAAAAGGAAGGGGAGGTGTGCACTGATCACAAGAACATACTTTCTTTAATTAGGCCTTAATTGTATTTGTTTGAAACCTTCCTGCAAATTTATATATATATATATATATATATATATATATATATATATATATATATATATATATATATATATATATATGACAAATCAGGTGGAAAGCATGTCACACACACAGACATAGTATACAAGCCCTCCCCCCCTTGAAAAAACCGATCTCCCAACTATAAAACGTTATTGTACAGTAAACACTATACTTGTAATTCCATCAAAATCATCACTATTTTTTTTCACAGAGCTGAGGCAAATGTGAAGCAAATAAGTCGATTGTTTGCACAATACACTAATATTTGAGATTAATCACCTTTGGGGTTTTTTCCTAACTGTGCAATCCCAATTTTTATTCCGGATTGCAAATCAAGAAATATGTCATGTATTGCATTATTTTGTCACTGATAAAATCAATTTACAGCACACTAATGGCAATATATATATATATATATATATATATATATATATATATATATATATATATATATATATAATATACTACACTGTGCAAACAACTCACCTTCCTAGCAAGTTTTCCAATTTATATATATATATATATATATATATATATATATATATATATATATATATATATATATATATATAAATAAATTGGAAAACTTGCTAGAAAGTGAGTTGTTTGCACATGTATATGTATATATATATATATATATATATATATATATATATATATATATATATATATATATATATATATATGAAGTTGTCAAGGACCTATATAGATAGATACTATCAAATGTGTTCAACTTCCAGCAGCTAGGCAGTAGTTTTACATTTTATGGACTCCCTTTTAATCTTTACTATACTCTTCAGTACATTTATACATCAAGTTCTACAAACTATATAACATGTTTGTAATGTGTATTATCAATACTATGGAGGTCAGATGCTCATCCAGGTTGGATGAAAAAATTAAAAGATATATTTCTAGCACAAGATCAGTCACTTATGGAAATCCTGCATGAACATAAGTTTGTTAAGCATGTTGGTTAATAAGCACATTGTTATATTGTTATTGTTGGAGGACTTAAATGAATAAGAAAATGTTTTTTTGTTGTTGTTTATTTTTATTTTTTTTAATTATAAGAAACACGGTTGTACACATTAAATACATTTTACTAGCAGATACTTAGGGTTATATTCAAAATATGATACAGGGGTCCTTATTTCAAATGGTATTATTGAAATATGCATTAGTGAATCTACTGCAAAAAAGACATGATAACGTCAGTTTACGGAAGGTAATTAGGCAAGACAAAATCTGAGTTTTGACAAAATAAAATGTACTGGAAAGGAATGCAATGACCATGTTGTAATTGATCGTTACAACAGTGGGTAATGTTTCTCAGTTCTTTCGCTTATACTTTAAGGAGAGTATCCTGATAGAGCCAGATTCTCCTTGCTACTTCTACTATTGTCAAGACAACTTTTATAAATACAAATCTAATTGTTTCAGAAGTGATTGAGCTATTTCCACTTTATTGTCCTTTCAGTTTGATCCTCGTGTTGTTCATATTGATTGAGAACAGATCTTTTATTTGGGTTTTTAGAGAAATTATGTACTACATATTATTCTGGAAAAAAAAAAAAGATTGACAACATTTAATAACATTGAATCCTTCCTGTGCTAACATTCACGTCATATAACTTGCATTCTAAAACAATTTAAATAAACAACAAATCTGTTGCATTCTTTCAAAATTGGTTTTAAAGTGCAGATTAGTTTATCCAGTCTGCTGTTTTGAGTGTAGCTATCTTTCCTATTCTACCAGAAGGGTCTGCAAAATTGTGTGAGGTAAACTAGATCTAATATCTGCTGTGTTGAAATTGTTAAGATCTGTAATAGACGCTTTTCATCAGTACAATAAGCACAGCTCTCTGGTAGGCTCAGGACATTCAGTTAGGGTTGTAGGTTCATTAAATCAGGTATGTAATTGTTTAAACCTTCCTCAACTGTTTTAGAACACAATGCAAATACATGTTAAATCACCTGTAATCAAATTAAAACATATATCAATCATAAAATAGAGACCCACATGCGCTGGCCATGTCCATCCTTGTGTGTCTGTCTCTACACTCTACACTGTGAACACCAAGAGCCTTGATATTGGCAAAAACCACCAAACTCTTCACACACTAGCCGCCAATAGACGTTTGGAATGGCATTCATCTATAATCTGATTTTATACAAAGTATACATTCCCTCTTTCACCTTTTTACCTTTGCATTTACAATATGTAACTTCATTAGAAAACTGTAGCCATTATAAACTATCCCTCTGAATGCGCCTGCTACACGTGGAGGAAGCCTAGATATTTGATTAACAAAAATGCTTCACCTGAAATCTTTTGGGTCATTTGCTTTCTGTTTCACAGAATTAGAATCTGTCAATCTGTTCTTGTCTTGTTTAACACCATATATGTGTCTTCATGTCAATCTGACTGAAATAACACAATAAAAAAGTAACAATGCATAATAATTGAATTGCCATTAATACCTGCAGTTGCTCCATTGTACAATTGAAATTAATATCATCTGTGGATCCTGAGCCCCTGTTCTGTAACAATAATATAAATGTATTTAGAAACCAGCGTACAAATACTGCACAATTAAACTTGATAAATGTAATAAAATATATATATATATATATATATATATATATATATATATATATATATATATATATATATATATATATTTCAATACTCTACCTCTACATTCAAGGTAATCAAATATGCAGGCTGGTTGACCTTGTGAACATGGCTGTTCTAAAATACAACAAAACACATTAAGTACACCTGAAAGAAATGTCATGCAATTAATGACTTAAATCTTAATAAAAGCTTTCCAAATACCTTTAGTTGATACTCTAGTCGCCAGGAACCATCACATATATGCGGGGGGCATCTTCCTAAGCTATATTTTTAACGCAAAACTCTCAATCAATATACACATCTCTTGACACAATGAAGAAAATATGCATGTTTAACTTAATCAAACTATCACAATGTATTAAAAACAGGTTAATTGTAAAATGTATTAAGGGTTATATTGTATTTAACGTTAGCCCAACGTAACACCTGAAACATGAAATATGAAACGTTTGGTGTTTTAAACATACTAAACTGTGCAAACAACTCACCTTCCGAGCAAGTTTTCCAATTTAGTTTGGTTTTTCTATAAAACAAAATGATCAAACAGGATCACAAAAATGCAGTAATGCAGCTGGTTAATTGAACACAGTTATTTTGTGGTTAAGTGCATATGAACAAATCCAAACCTTGTATTCACTGTAAAAAATGTCTGTTCGTTCCCCATCAAATTTACATTCTTCAAGAAATGTGCTGAAATAGAAAAACAATTTATATATATATATATATATATATATATATATATATATATATATATATATATATATACATACATACATACATACACACACATATATATATATAGTATTACCGACTGCAACAATTAAATCTAACACAATTAAATAACTGAAGGTCATTACCAAAGTGTTGATTTGTCTGCATTTTGTTTTGAAATCTCCAATATTGAGGTTGTGGCTGCTACATGGCAATGTTTTAACAAAGTCGGGTCAACATGTCTTAACTCGGGGTCGTCTAAAATGAAACAAGAAACAACAACAACAATAATAATAATAATAATAATAATAATAATAATAATAATAATAATAATAATAATAATAATAGGTGTTTAATTGTCTGCAACCTGAGAAACAGTGACCAATTGTGGTTATTGTTAATGATATTCTAATACATTTAAATAAAAATGTACTATGAATTACACTTACTTTCCATATAATCCACAACCCACGAACTACATAAAGAACGTGTATTGTATGGGCTATTTAGCATATAAGCGATGCTTATTGGACGCCAGGTCACATGACACACAAAAAAAAAAAAAAGATAAATGTTTTTAAGATGGCTATATTATTCAAGATAAACACAACACAGGGTTAACCCCAGCATGCTCTAATAGTTACAGTCAATTGTAAGTCGCCCTGGATAAGGGCGTCTGCTAAGAAATAAATAATAATAATAATAATAATAATAATAATAATAATAATAATAATAATAATAAAAAGCTCCTGATTGAAGTACTGTGTAGCCCTACACACACGGAACTGAAATGCGGCCAGTAGGTTAGAGGATTCATCGTGGCCACCCTGGCATTGAGTGAACTTATGAAGATATATCCATAGCAGCATATTTTACATTGTAAACCAATGAACTGGGAAGATTTGCACAATGCTGTAGATCAATGATGTGTATTTACAAATACTATATACACACGATTTTATTCCTCCTCTGTTTTGATTTACAACAGCACACTTTAGTTGATACAATGTGTGAATACAACGGTCAACAAGTTTGGTCTGTAGTCTCTACAAAGTAAGAACATGGTTAGTTCTGATAACAGACGTTAGGTCAGTAAATAAAGGATGCGATATCAACACCAAAAGCAGTAACAGGCATGGATTCTCAGCTTCCTTTTGGGCCATGCAAAAGTCTGCACGTACATGAGTCAATTCCAGTACATGGTTGGTTTATTTTTTAGATTCTCGCTTTAAGAGCCTATCGCACAGTTCCGCGGTGTTGTTACGGTTATACGGCCCTGTTTGTTGTCTGGTCTCGTGAAACCTTCACAAAGCAGAGAGGCCAGACAGAAAGGATCGGTGGAGGTTTCCTGTGTCTGAAAACTCACTCGCAATACACGGAAATTAGTTATTAAAAATAAGCTCACCTAAGATTGTGGCACCACAGTGGGGAGATATAAGGCTTTGAAAGGAGATACGTAAAAAAATTGAGAACATTTTTGTGCTAAATTGTTCTGAATCCGCCAAAAACTGAAGCCCCATTTGCACATACTCCGACAGCTCCATTGTGGTTGTATCGACCTTCGACACCGGCCACGTGACTATCAATCAGCTGATGCCTTCTTAGTGCGGGTGCAGTTGCTGCCTCGAGCCTGTTCTGCTGCTGGATACAGCAAAAGCAGTTACAGCTTTTCCACAGTATAGCTTTCTAGGTGCGAAATTTAGATTGATGCATGTTTATCATCACATAATTATAAATGGATTTAAAGCCCCGATAAAATATTACCAAGATGTCGAAGTTGTTTCTTATTGATTATCGCAACCACAGCGTCAATAGCTATTGTTCTTCAGTTCATTTTTACTTTGGGGATGAAGACTCAACATTATTCAAGTATTTTGTATATTGCTCTTAGCAAAGTGTAATAAAGCATAGTGAATGCATGGTAAAGTGTAAAGTGTAGGTAAGCATCAAAATCCCAGAGATGTATGGTAAAAATATATTAGAAAAAAACATGTCAAACCATGGTAAACTATGGTAAATGTGTTATATAACCATGGGAAAATTATAAGTACAGTGCAAAACATGTGGTAAACCTTTATAAGGGTCATTACTAATATATATATATATATATATATATATATATATATATATATATATATATATATATATATATATATATGCATATGACTTTCCAGTATGTATGGAATTTATATATTTACATATAAATATATTTTTATACAAATCTCTCTCTCTCTCTCTCTCTCTCTCTCTCTCTCTCTCTCTCTATATATATATATATATATATATATATATACTGTGCTTTATATATATATATATATATATATACTGTTTTTTATATATATATATATATATATATATATATATATATATATATATATATATATATATATATATATATATATATGCTGCCATATAAACGCACAGTTAGGTGAATCAACATTGTGGATTTCTGGATTAAAAGATTAGTAGCAACTCGATTATTTCATTCATATTGTAAAGTTTGCGAAAACATACCTGGACGCTTTGAAAATCAATTCGTTCGGTGTCATTGCACAAGTTAACTAAGCAGCCGTTGAAGAGAATGAATAGATGTTCATTTTGCCAGTGGATGCCTACAAAAGTAGCTTAGGTGTTTGCAGTTTAGTAATTATAAATATACCGAGACACCGGTAAAGTATGTGACTATATATTATTTACTTAAATTATAATTTAAAAGTTTGTACAGAGCTTCTTATTCATTCCGGGTTTTCAGTTTTACCCTGTTTTAATTGCGCATTGTGCTTGCCGTGGCGAAACTATTTACCGTCTAATTATCAAGCAACACTTACGTTTGTATAAAGCTCGGAATACTAACTCTAGCTGCATATGTTCCCTTTCTGTTATAAATCAGCCGAGCGAGCAATCAAGCAGGTAAATAAATACATCAATAAATACCTCCTGGTCCCGAAATAAATACATCAATAAAATACGCTTTACGTGCTTTAATCAATTAAGCTACGACTGAATTATTTTATTGAACATGTTATTCAACATCATATATTTTCAGAATTCCAGTATCTACTAATGGATTGGTTATTTCTTTGAGGTAAAAAAAAAAATGTTAGGTTAAATTTAGCCATTGCGTTACACAATCAAACCACCAGCACCAAAAACCAACACTACTACTACGACTACTACTACTACTACTACTACTACTACTACTACTAATAATAATAATAATAATAATAATAATTATTATTATTATTATTATTATTATTATTATTATTATTATTATTATTATTATTATTATTTGTACCTTTTTGCTAACATTTCATTAGTTTGTAAGGGGCTACATGTTCTATGCTTGCAGTGGTCTGTGGATGGAAAATATAGTCACTACATGTAGCTACCATACAAAAGGACAATCCCTGCCATCATAATTTATTTATATAATGTTATATTGTTATTTACATATTCATGATGTAGGCTACAGTATCAACCACAAAAATATGAATTTAATGTATTACTATATATATTTTTTGTAAGGCATTGGTGAATATTTGAATGTCATTTTACCCTTTGATTTTTTAATTGTTATTTGAAACCATAAAACAATTAGAAACAATTAAAAATGTTTCATCTAGATTTTACTGAGCTTTAGTTGTCTCTTAGGACTGTGTTTAGAATGAACTGTTTTTAAGATCTGGCACTGGCAGCCTGGGATCAACAGACTGAATGTATAAAAAAAGACATTCATTGACAAGTGGTTTGTTTTAATGAGGAAGAACTAGCAACACAGGTTAAGCCTTCTATTGTTCAGATTTAAGTAGAAATTGGGGCTTGAATTCATTCAGGCCTGGGGCTAGTTTTAAAATGGGTAAGCTGTAGCCATCGCCATTGTTTCTTAATGGAATTTCAATCAGAATGTGTTCATATGTTTACAGCATGGAGATCTGAGTACTGGATGTGGGTGTGAAGTTACAATGAACTTGTGTGATTTATTTTACTTTTCTGGATACCCGCTGTTGTGATTTTAAAACAATAGACACAAGTATTTATTTGGTTTCCAAAATAATTTGAGGTGGTTGGAGCTCTGTACTGAATACATAAAATAACTAGGTGAAGTGGCTTACATTGAGCTGAAAGTTTAGATTTCTTACTATTTAATGATGGCTGAGCCAAAACCAGGTCTGTACTTTATAAGAGCGATGACTGTGGCTTCATTTTGATTTTCTCTGGGACTGGATTCTAAAATGTACAGTGCATGTTACGACAGTGAATACCACGTAGAACAGGGGTCAGAAACGCTGGACCTCAATAGGTATAATTAAATCATTAAAAGATCAGGGGTTTAACTGGTTCAATTTAACAATTAAGGACATGGTTGAATCAAAGACCTGGAATAAATGTTGCCTACCCCTAAATCCATTCATCCTGTACCCAACACTGGATTGAATACGGTGACTGTAAGAAGTGGACTCAGAGAATCAGGGACCAGAACTATGACAGACACTAGATAAAGAACAAACTCTGTGATAGGTCCTAATCTAGCGTAACTCAGAGAGGGCCAGTTCCATTTCAGGAGGGTCATTACACTCCAGGTTAATAGCCACAATTAAATCATTAACTACTTCATGGCCTGGATGGAGGTTTGATTAATTCAATTAAACACTGAAGAACTGACTGACAAGTGGCTTACAAGATGCGTTTGTTGTAGCTTATATTAATACATTATGATGAGGCATGTGAAATATGATGAAAGTTAATTCAATTTAAATAAGTCTGTGTAAATTGCATCTCTAAAAACTAGACGATTGTTGTTTTAATTCTGTTCAGGTTCAGTCCTTAAGTTACATGCTCGTCCCCCCGCACACACTCCATATTTGCATTTTTAAATCATAATGATCTCAGTGAGAGGTCCCAAGTGGCTCCTATGGTAAAAGCACCATCGATTGAGTGGAAGGTCATTCATGGAAGAGTGGTTCCAATTGTGCTGAGTTGCCAATCTTAGCTGGAGGCCCACAGGGAGCACATCGTTGGCATTGTTTGTGGTACCACAGTTTAGAAAGTAAAAATGGCTGGGTTAATAGTCTGGACATAAAAACGTGTGCTATTTAAAAATAATAGTCCTTTAGGTTTTGTGACTCGGGATTTATATAACAGGTGCCAGCTTTGCAGGTGATACCAATTGTTGCAAATTGTGGTATACCGGTCTCCATGTTAGAATGGTGTGACACTGTCACATGCCACTGTGTTCCTGTTGGGTACTAGATACACGTCTTAAAGGTATATCAACTCATACAATACTATGGGCCTGATATATCAGATTTTTTACTTCAAAATGACATTTCACCAATTTTCTGAAGTGTTACTGGTTTCATACATCAAAAAAGGTTGGAGTTTTGCTTTAAAAGAGTGGTAGAAATTGTAAATTAGCATTAAGATAAATGTGGTGAAACATGTTGAGTACCTGCAACTATAGTATTTTCAATTATTAAATAAAATATTTAAAATATTTAAGCATATTGGTAAGACTCACATTTCATAATACATACATATGTATGTTTGCCATCATATAATAAAATGGTAAGCTTTGTCTATCTCTTCTTTTCCAACAAAGCTAGTTACAGCATATCCCTGTGCTACCGTGTGTGATGTAACTGAAAAATGACAAGTTAGGCTACCACTTCTTTAAACTTACGACTATTTCATGTCTCTTGTTGTACACATGTGATCAGATATAGCTTAACATTCTAATAATAATAAAAGGAAAACTTTAATTATTGCCTCAAGGTTCTCTCTTAAAAGTCTCTATAAAAATTCAGATTATATAATATAAATAACATATAGATATATACACTTGCATTTTAATATACATAAAGATATATGTATATATAGTTACATACATATTCACACATACATATTATTTTAAAATGTATTTAATAGCCTATCATTATTTGTTTATTTAGCAGACACCGAGGTGACTTACAGAGAACTATGCATCAGCTGCAGTCACTTACAACAGTGTCTCACCCAAAAGACAGAGCACAAGGAGGTTAAGTGACTTGCTCAGGTCACACAACAAGTGAGCCAGGATTTGAACTGGGGACCTTCTGGTTACAAGCCCTTGTCTTTAACCACTGGACCACACAGCCTCCTGGTTCTGTTAAAGAGTATCCACATAATATTTTTTTTTTTTATAAATTGGATTAGCAGTTTAAAAATATAGGACAAAATTCATGCATAGTGACAACTCTTCCAGTGTATGTCTGTCACCAAGTACAGTGCCTTGAAAAGGTCTTCACACCCTTGAACATTTTTCACATTCTACTGCCTAAAAAATACAATTCAAAATGCATTAAAGTAGGAGTTTGTTTCACTGATCTACACAACATCATCTACACTTTAAACGTGAAAGAACAATTGTAGAAATATTCAAAAAGTAATTAAAAATAAAAAACCAAAAAGTCTTGATTGCATAAGTCTTCACACCCTTTGTCATAGCAAACCCAAATTAGCTCAGGTACAACAAATTGCCTTAACAAGGCACATGATAAGTTAAATAGAGCCCACCTGTGTCCAATCACAGTAGTTCAACTGATTCGAATACTCCTGGATGAAGAATCAAGCTGTTTCTGTTGTATGAAGTGAATTTGAAGCAAATGGCAAAACATGCCGAACAAGGAGCTGCCAAAAGAACTCCGGGATAAAGTTATTGAAAGGTACAGATTGGGGGAAGGCTATAAGAAACTTTCAATTTCTTTGAATATCCCTTGGGGCACTGTCAGGTCCTTCATTGTAAAGTGGAAACAGTTTGGCACCATCAAGACACTGCCTCAATCAGGCCGTCCCTCCAAAGTCAGTAGCCGTGGCTTAAGGAAACTGCTGAGGGAGGTCACTGTGAGGCCTAGGATTACGTTAAAAGAACTACAGAGGTCTCTGGCTGAAATTGGGGAAAATGTTGACTGTTCAACAATTTCAAGAGTACTCCACAAACATGGCCTGTATGGGAGGGTGGCAAGAAGGAAGCCACTGCTGAAAAAAAGCCATATGATGTGCCGCATAGCTTTTGCAAAGAAACACTTAGGGGACACTGCACGCATGGGGGAGAAGGTTTTGTGGTCTGATGAGACAAAAGTGGAACTTTTTGGTCTCAGTGCTAAGCGATATGTGTGGCGTAAACCAAACACGGCACATCACCCTGCTAACATCATCCCTACAGTAAAGCATGGTGGTGGCAGCATTATGTTTTGGGGATGCTTTGTGCAGCGAGGGACAGGAGGCTTGTGAAGATCGAGGGAAAGATGGATGGTGCAAAGTACAGGCAGATCCTGGAGGAAAACCTGTTCCAGTCTGCCAGAGACCTGGGACTGGGGAGAAGATTCACCTTTCAGCAGGACAATGATCCTAAGCACAAAGCAAAAGCAACAATGGGGTGGCTCAGCAAGAAGAAAGTGAATGTCCTCGAGTGGCCTAGTCAAAGCCCAGACCTGAATCCTATAGAAAATCTGTGGCAAGACTTGAAGACTGCAGTCCACAGACGATCCCCAGCCAACTTGAAAGAGCTTGAGCTATTCTGCCAAGAAGAATAGGCAAAAACTGCACCATCCCGCTCTGCTAAGTTGGTAGACACTTATCCAAAACGACTCATGGCTGTTATTGCTGCAAAAGGGGCTTGCACCAAGTATTGACTCAAGGGGTGTGAAGACTTATGCAATCAAGACTTTTTGGTTTTTTATTTTTAATTACTTTTTGAATATTTCTATAATTGTTCTTTCACGTTGAAAGCGTAGATGATGTTGTGTAGATCAGTGAAACAGACTCCTACTTTAATGCATTTTGAATTGCATTTTTTAGACAGTAGAATATGAAAAATGTTCAAGGGTGTGAAGCTGCTTTAGATCAAGTTACCTTTTGCTTTTCTGCCAAATACACTGCAGTGCATTAGATGATGATGCTGCCACTTACTGTTATAAAGACACTTTAATTGGTTTAGCCAACAGCTAGAACAGAACCGTAACACAGACTTATTAGAAACGTAGAAAAACAAAATATTTGAGTAATTGCAATAAGAACCACAACAAAAAGGTAAGGGGTCATAAAAAAATGCTTTGAAAGTAAATGTACTTACTCTGCAACGAGTACTCAGCAAATGCCTTATTTGTTATGGTTACACATATGGATTTACATTTCTGAAACTGTCCATGGTACTTGCAGGCTCTCTTCACGGACAAAGAGAAGCACTGAACTGTATAATCATGGAAATAGGCACGTGTGCTTATACACTACCGTTCAAAAGTTTGGGGTCACTTAGAAATTTCCTTGTTTTCGAAAGAAAAGCAATTTTTTTGTCCATTAAAATAACATCAAATTGATCAGAAATACAGTGTAGACATTGTTAATGTTGTAAATGACTATTGTAGCTGGAAACGGCTGATTTGTAATGGAATATCTACATAGGCTTACAGAGGCCCATTATCAGCAACCATCAGTCCTGTGTTCCAATGGCACGTTGTGTTTGCTAATCCAAGTTTATCATTTTAAAAGGCTAATTGATCATTAGAAAACCCTTTTGCAATTATGTTAGCACAGCTGAAAACTGTTGTGCTGATTAAAGAAGCAATAAAACTGGCCTTCTTTAGACTAGTTGAGTATCTGGAGCATCAGCAATTGTGGGTTCGATTACAGGCTCAAAATGGCCAGAAACAAAGAACTTTCTTCTGAAACTCGTCAGTCTATTCTTGTTCTGAGAAATGAAGGCTATTCCATGCAAGAAACTGCCAAGAAACTGAAGATCTTGTACAACGCTGTGTACTACTCCCTTCACAGAACAGCGCAAACTGGCTCTAACCAGAATAGAAAGAGGAGTGGGAGGCCCCGGTGCACAACTGAGCAAGAGGACAAATACATTAGAGTGTCTAGTTTGAGAAACAGATGCCTCACAGGTCCTCAACTGGCAGCTTCATTAAATAGTACCCGCAAAACACCAGTCTCAATGTCAACAGTGAAGAGGTGACTCCGGGATGCTGGCCTTCTAGGCAGAGTTGCAAAGAAAAAGCCATATCTCAGACTGGCCAATAAAAAGAAAAGATTAAGATGGGCAAAAGAACACAGACACTGGACAGAGGAAGATTGGAAAAAAGTGGACAGACGAATCTAAGTTTGAGGTGTTCGGATCACAAAGAAGAACATTCGTGAGATGCAGACCAAATGAAAAGATGCTGGAGGAGTGCTTGACGCCATCTGTCAAACATGGTGGAGGCAATGTGATGGTCTGGGGGTGCTTTGGTGGTGGTAAAGTAGGAGATTTGTACAGGGTAAAAGGGATCTTGAAGAAGGAAGGCTATCACTCCATTTTGCAATGCCATGCCATACCCTGTGGACGGTGCTTGATTGGAGCCAATTTCCTCCTACAACAGGACAATGACCCAAAGCACAGCTCCAAACTATGCAAGAACTATTTAGGGAAGAAGCAGTCAGCTGGTATTCTGTCTATAATGGAGTGGCCAGCACAGTCACGGATCTCAACCCTATTGAGCTGTTGTGGGAGCAGCTTGACCGTATGAGTGCGTAAGAAGTGCCCATCAAGCCAATCCAACTTGTGGGAGGTGCTTCAGGAAGCATAGGGTGAAATCTTTTCAGATTACCTCAACAAATTGACAACTAGAATGCCAAAGGTCTGCAAGGCTGTAATTGCTGCAAATGGAGGATTCTTTGACGAAAGCAAAGTTTGAAGGACACAATTATTATTTCAATTAAAAATCATTATTTCTAACCTTATCAATGACTATATTTCCTATTCATTTTGCTATATTTCCTATTCAAACTCATTTCATGTATGTTTTCATGGAAAACAAGGAAATTTCTAAGTGACCCCAAACTTTTGAACGGTAGTGTATATGGGAAGTCCATTTATACACAAGAGCATGTGCTTCTATGTATGAAAAGAATTAGAAACATACCTCTAAGGCATTACATTCTCATGCTCCCCCACGCAGTTTTTTTTTATACTCTCTGGTGAGCATTTTTTTCCTGCCAGTTCTAAAGTTTTGCGTGTTGTGGGGGGCTTATTACAGGAAATATTAACTGGATGAGCCCATTGAAAAAAATGCTCATCAGTTATTATAAGGTAATGATGGAACTCCTAAGTTAATAAAGCATCTTTTAAACAAGGGAGTTTCATTATTATTGAGGAACATGCCACATCAATGCCATTATCACTATCATACTACTACTTTTTTATAAAGTGAATTAAGAAAAAGCCATAGCCATAAGAGATAAGGTTAGAGAAGATTTCTTATTTTATTGATACTGTTCACCTATCTGATTTAGCGTGTTGGTCAGTAAGGAGATCTCCTTTGAAAAGAACCAGAAATGACACGTGTACAAATAGGGCCCAGCTGTACTCCAGTACACAACTGCACACAAATGGCAACCAATGTGAACAATTCAGTGGTGAGCAACATTATCATTGGCCCATCGTCTGTTTTGCTGAAGATCTTTTGTCCTTTTCTGTGCAGTAGCTCACATGTACTAATTGCAGTAACACTTCTGCAGTATGTTTGACCTTCTACAAAGCGATTAGGAGGCTCTTTTTGGTTCCACTGTCTTCAAAAGAGGTGATTGTCCAAAAAAATAATGGTAGCTAGGTTTATGTGAAGGTGAGTTTATTAATAGAAGGAATTCATTAATTAATTAATTGACTGCTGAATAATTCTGCCTAATGGTATTATATGTTGGCCTATATTATGGCAATTTGATATATGGGAAAGACCTATATAGGGAATTGTAAATTTTGCATTTTGTGGTTCCCAAGTCCCAAGCAAAGAAGCAAAAATGCCCCAAGTAAGCAGGCAGTTTGCAGAATTCTAAGCTGTGCTCTAGTATTTTTAATAGGTTTGGGTTCACATGGACCCCTTGGTTTCGATTTTCAATTAATGGTTCCAGCGTGTTTTATTCTTTAACTGTATCAAAAAGAACATGTGGATTTAAAGAGTGAGTATCACATCCATATAAGGTATAACAATGGCTGTAAGATGTATTGAACCTTGCCGTGCTGTTTCCTGTCTTCCCAGAACACTTGAAATCATTTCCAGTACTTTTTCAGCATTAAGAACTGCTTTGGGCAACTCTGATCTATCCCGAAGTCTGGTGATATGTTTATATTTTTGGCTACAGTCCCGGAATTAGCGTCTTCATTCTTTCCAGTCAGGTAGTGTGCTGCTATGAAAATCAGTATTGCACCCATTATTACAATACTGTACCTATTATTCTCATTGAGAGGTTAGCCAAGCTGGTTGCTAGGATATGTGTTGTGTCCAGCAGTGCTATGTGGGATGAATGAACTCAAGGCCTATCGTTTTTAGACACCATTAAAACATCATTTTTTAAATTTAAATTTCAACACTCTGAAAAACTTCCCTAAAAGTATCTTTTCATGTGGCAGCAAGAAATAAAATAGAACAGCATTTCACTTTTCTATTTTAAAATAATTATTATTAGGGCTGCAACTGTCGCTTTGAATAGCGCATGTGTAGACTATTTTATTTTGCCTATGTCATGAAAATACATCTTCTAATAAATCATTTGCAACTGTTTATAACAAACACAATTCTTACATCATTACTAGTCCTTTAGGTGGCCTTAAAGTGAGGTTTTACTGTAATCTGCTGTGTAATGCAGCTATGATATGGAAAGCATGCACTATTTTAAACGTAATCTATGCTGTCTTCATGTTAGTGGAAGTGCATTAGCTTCAGCTGTTGTTTTGGTTTGATACTTGACATCTGTTATTAAGTTAGATCTACAAACGGTTTCTGAATATATTTCATGCACAATGCTTTCTTTGGAACAATTTGCACATGTGTTGTATTAAAAAAAAAAAGACAAGGGGCCCAAACTTTTTTTTAATCTCCATTTGGCACAGTATCTCACTATAGTTCTCTAAAACATTGACACTTAAATCTTAAGCCTAATTCTTCCAAAACAACAAGTAAACAAGTACTTTCTTCTGTCAGCCAAGTTGTACTGTACTGTATTGCCAGAGGTTTCGTAATTATTTAATAGCGTCGTCGTTTCTTTTAGCCTTTTAATAGTAGTAGGGCCTGACCCATGGTGGGAACTGGGATAGAAAAATAGAATTGAAATGTTGGTGTTTTTATATATTTTGGTATTTATATTAATTGTTTTTGAATATAGTTTAGATGCACACAAAAAAAGTTCAGTGTATATTAATAAAGAAATGGTTTAGAATCTGCTGCATATGCATGTTTAATAAACACTTGATGTACCTTGTATACACTTTGTAGAAGTAGAATCATTGGCTCATATTTTGAAGCAAGTGGGAAAAAAATCATTGTGAACAATATAAAATGGGTAAGAAACAAATGAACACAATAATTTCATTATTCCTCCGTATTAAATTAATTATGTTTTTATACTTAAAGAAAAAGACAAAAACTTTGCACTTCAGAATAACAACAATTCATATTTCTATAGCGCCTTTCATCACAAGAATCCCAAGGTGCTTCACACACACACACCTGAGCACGACGCACACACACACAAAGAACAATTATACAATTACATTAAAGACAGTCTGATACAAAATTTGATAGAACAGAAATTTAAAAGAGATAAAACATGTAGTTTTAATTGTAAAAAAGCTAGTTTGTAGAAATAGAACAATTAAAAAAGTCTAAAACAAAACCATCATAATATTGGAATTTAAAAAAGGACAAAAAGAAAATACAGTTTTGATTGTAAAATAGGAAAGCTAAGGTAGTAAAGTATAAATGTGTTTTCAATCTTGACATAAAAAGAGTCTCAAGCCAGCTTCCCTTACAGGAAGACAGAGATTCTATAATTCAGGAGCTTTACAAGGCCCTTGATGGTTCTTTTTCTTGTGTTCTCACTGTAAAAAACATGAAGATTTTAAACAGTAAGATAAGATAATGAGCATGAAACGTTTTCAGGTAAGATACAAACTTACAGAATAAAACACTCCCAAAATATTGCCATTTTAACCATGAAACAGAACATTTCCCAAAATACATCATACTTTTACAGTCACTAAAGCTATTGATGTGATGAGCGCTTATTTTGGAAAATGAATCACACAACTCAGTATTTCTGTAGACTTGACTGTGTCAGAGGTCTAAAATCTGCACCAGTAATGAGCACTGAGCTTATATGTATGAATCATCTTGTACGTGTGTAGGTATATCACTTTTACGTAGGTATATAACACTTACATTTTTGGAAAAACAGCTTATTACATTTTTATTAAACTTATATTAATTTATTTAGGAGTATTAGACTCTGATGATATATGAAATGTCTGTCTGCCTCTCTGTACATTTATCTATCTATATGTCAATGTGACAGGGTGGCTGGGCGGTGACGTCAGGTCAGAAACAGGAACTAAAAACTGACACCAAATACTGCAGATTTAAACAGAAAAAGAATAATACAAAAATAAAATAAAAGGTTTTTACAAAAAGAAACTTGCTCACAGAGCGAAATAAAACAGTTAAACAAAAACAAGTCACAAACACAAAAATAACACAGGTCAGGCTGGGCAGTAGCCTTCAATGTTCCTGTACGTTTTTTCTTTTAGTTTCGGTTTTGTTTCGTTTTCCTTGCCCCTCGCCCTCGCCCTCTCTCCTCTCTCCTCTCTCCTCTCTCCTTGCCCCTTGCCCCTCGCCCCTCGCTCGCTCTCTCCGCTCTAACACCCACACCTGCAGCTAAAGCAGCAGGTCTTTTATACCCTGGCCAAGGGGTTAACTGGTTATCAATTCTCTCATTACCCCTCAGCCACAGTCTGCACAGGTAGCATTACTATGAGTGACTGCCAGCTAATTCAATAATCACCAGCTGACAGTCACGCATTCCCACAAGGTATTTTAAAACAAAAACACATGGCTACACCGTAAATACATTTTTAAATAAATACAAAACCACACAGCACCTCGCCGTCACAAATACAAATAAATCATAAAACAAACAAATACAAAACAATAATCTGCACAGTGGCGGAGGGGGAGACCCCGTTCTAAGCATGGCTGAAATCGTGGTGCACCCAGGAAGGCTTCACCTTTCTTGAACATTGGAGCACATTCTACAACAAGGACTATCTATACAGGTGGGACGGACTGCACTTAAACAGAAAGGGAACCAATCTACTCAGAGAAAGGATCCTTCAGGAGGTCCAGAAGCATTTAAACTAGAAAGGAAGGGGAGAAAACAAAAACAGAAGGGAGACCACATCAAAACAAGGACAACAACTCAGGTAAGACAACTATTAAATGTATCTATCTTAATGCTAGAAGTCTCAGAAACAAAATGTTAGAACTTGAAGCTACTGCACTAACAAGTAACTACGATGTGATAGGTGTTACAGAAACTTGGTTGTCTGAGAGTGATGGAGCGAATATAATATTAGTGGGTACACACTATATAGGAAAGACAGGCAGGACAGAAGAGGTGGAGGGTAGCGCTATACATAAGAAATAGTCTTGAAGCCCAGGTGTTAAATCAGGACAAAAAAACAATGCAGAATCAATATGGGTCAGAATAATGGACACAAATTCAAAGGGCATAATAATAGGAGCATGCTATAGACCGCCAAACTCAGATGCTGAGCAAAATAATCTGTTGCACAATGACATTCAAATGCGTGTAGAAAAGGAGAAGCCATACTAATGGGGATTTCAACTTCCCCATATAAAATGGGAGAACCCGTGGGGAGCACGACGGACGAAATTGAAATGGTAGAAATGACAAATGACTGCTTCCTAACGCAATTTGTCAAGGCACCGACTAGAGGGAGGCATACCTTGATTTAATCTTTTCAAATAATGAAGACAGAATAACTAAAACAGAGGTCAGAGAGCCATTGGCAAACTCAGACCACAACATGGTCTCATTTGAAATATTTTTTAAAACCCCAAAAGTAATGACTAAAGCTAAGGTTTACAATTTTAGAAAAGCAAACTATGAAGGTATGAAACAGAGACTAACAGAAGTAGATTGGAGTAAAATAGAGAAAACATCCACAGAAAAAGGATGGCTGTTTTTAAAAATGTAGTACTAGAGGCACAAAACGATTACATCCCAAAAGTAGACAAATCTAAATCTAAAACAAAATGGCCAAAATGGTTTAATAGATCAATTAAAAAAATATTCAGCGAAAAAGGCACTTCACAGAGCGTTTAAAAGGGACCAAAAACAAAGTACACAGAAAGAGTACTTGGAACTGCAAACACAAGTCAAAAAGGAAGTTAGAAAGGCCAAGAGAGAGATAGAAATCAATATTGCTAAGGGGGCTAAAACCAATTCCAAAATATTTTTCCAATATTATAACAGCAAGAGAACATTCAAAGAGGAGGTCAAATGTCTAAGAGACACAAATGGCAAAATCATAGATGAAGAAAAAAAATAGCAAATATATTAAATGATTACTTTTCACAGGTTTTTACAAAGGAGGACACGGACAACATGCCCCACATGTCGACCTGTTCCTATCCAATTTTAAATAACTTTAGCATAACAGAGGCAGAAGTGTTAAAGGGACTAGGAGCTCTTAAAATAAACAAATCCCTGGGCCGGATGAGATCCTCCCAATAGTACTCAAAGAAATGAAAGAAGTTATTTACAAACCGCTAACCAAGATCATGCAACAGTCTCTTGACACAGGGGTTGTACCGACAGACTGGAAAATAGCAAACGTAATACCAATCCACAAAAAGGGAGACAAAACCGAACCAGGTAACTACAGACCAATAAGCCTGACTTCTATTATATGTAAACTTATGGAAACTATAATAAGATCCAAAATGGAAAATTACCTATATGGTAACAATATCTTGGGAGACAGCCAGCATGGTTTTAGTAAAGGGAGATCGTGTCTAACTAACCTACTTGACTTTTTTGAGGATGCAACATTGAAAATGGATAACTGCAAAGCATACGACATGGTTTATTTAGATTTCCAGAAAGCTTTTGACAAAGTCCCGCATAAAAGATTAATTCTCAAACTGAACTAGTAGGGATTCAAGGAAATGCATGCACATGGATTAGGGAGTGGTTAACAGGTAGAAAACAGAAAGTACTGATTAGAGGAGAAACCTCAAAATGGAGTGAGGTAACCAGTGGTGTACCACAGGGATCAGTATTAGGTCCTCTGCTATTCCTAATCTACATTAATGATTTAGATTCTGGTATAGTAAGCAAACTTGTTAAATTTGCAGACGACACAAAAATAGGAGGAGTGGCAAACACTGTTGCAGCAGCAAAGGTCATTCAAAATGATCTAGACGGCATTCAGAATTGGGCAGACACATGGCAAATGAAATTTAATAGAGAAAAGTGTAACGTATTGCATGGGCAATAAAATGTGCATTATAAATATCACATGGGAGATAGTGAAATTGAAGAAGGGAACTATGAAAAAGACCTAGGAGTTTATGTTGACTCAGAAATGTCTTCATCTAGACAATGTGGGGAAGCTATAAAAAGGCTAACAAGATGCTTGGATATATTGTGAGAAGTGTTGAATTTAAATCAAGGGAAGTAATGTTAAAACTCTACAATGCATTAGTAAGACCTCACCTAGAATATTGTGTTCAGTTCTGGTCACCTCGTTACAAAAGGATATTGCTGCTCTAGAAAGAGTGCAAAGAAGAGCAACCAGAATTATCCCGGGTTTAAAAGGCATGTCGTATGCAGACAGGCTAAAAGAATTGAATCTATTCAGTCTTGAACAAAGAAGACTACGCGGTGATCTGATTCAAACATTCAAAATCCAAAAAGGTATAGACAATGTCAACCCAGGGGACTTCTTTGACCTGAAAAAAGAAACAAGGACCAGGAGAACAAATGGAGATTAGATAAAGGGGCATTCAGAACAGAAAATAGGAGGCACTTTTTTACACAAAGAATTGTGAGGGTCTGGAACCAACTCCCCAGTAATGTTGTTGAAGCTGACACCCTGGGATCCTTCAAGAAGCTGCTTGATGAGATTCTGGGGTCAATAAGCTACTAACAACCAAACGAGCAAGATGGGCCGAATGGCCTCCTGTCGTTTGTAAACTTTCTTATGTTCTTATGTTCTTATGTTCTAATAAATAAATACATCAATGTACAGGGCACCTCGCCCTGTTACAGTCAAATTGACATTTTTCCATATGCTTATTGAGTGTATTTGATGGCATACTTGTTTGAGGAAATGTCACTATTCACCTGAAAGATATGCATGGCTTCACTGCATGAAGCCCTGGCTCTTAAAGAAGGTGGTGAAAATGACTTGGCCATAATTCCACCAGTGCAGATGAAGATTCTGACAAATCTGACAAAAGAAGTTGAATGCATTCCTACTCATCTCCCTGACAAGTGCCATTCGAGTCAATCTTATTGGATAAGGATGACCATGTAAGCCCAATGCTAAACACAAAAAATATAAAAATGAATATGTTTAGAAGAATATTTTGGCATTAAACACTGTTTAACAGTGTATCATTTTGACACGTGTGGGCTATGAAGATATTTCTATCCTGTAATAAATACAAGAATACAAATAGACCAGTGCAGCACCTGTATATTTAATTCCATCTACTTTAATGTATCTACAGATCGCTTGGCTAGGTTTTTTTTTCCCAGACATGAACAAGCATTATTCGATGATGGAAACTACGGAACCTCTAAAGGGATAGTATGAATTAAAAAAGGTTAGTATGTCATGAGCATGATGTTATATCATGACATACCGGTAGTTTCTTGTGAGCACAGCATAATATCTTCTGAGCACAACATATATAAGCCCCTTTCAAACTGGCATGCTCTACCCCAGTCGGAACCTACCTGGGTCAGGACCCGGTGTTATGCAGGTCAGCTGTGCGATTTCACACTGCTTTTGATAAAAAGGTTCACCTGGGTGACAGTACACAATGCCCATATCAATGCCCTGGAAGCAGCTTGTTCGCAGACCCTTCCATCCAAGCTTCTATGGATTGAACCGTCGACCCAGATGTTGATTAGAGCAAACGTTTCTTCATCCCTGCTGCAGTCTGTCTCATGGTGTGTCTCAAGCAACACAAATATGGCTAACCATAATAAACAGAAAGTGAAACCTTCACGCAGGTGTGGCTGTTTGTTACATCGTCCACTTTCTAAGGTCATCATGCATTTTGTCTTGTTTGACCCAGGTCAACCCGGGTATGACCCAGATCAACCTGGGTAAGACCTAGGTACGTGGTTTCACACGACACGAGATTGTGACCTGGGTAGCAAGAACCAGGGTCGGGACCAGGGAGCACCAGTGTGAAAGGGAGTTGGTAAATGACTTTGTCAGTACAAGTGGAACCCTTTCTGCTAAATAATCCCATAATTCTCATAATACGTTTGAGAGGTCAAACTTAGGCTTCAAGCTATTGCTGGCAGTATTTATATGACTGCTTGGTATTTCAATCTCCAAATCTATGTTACATGGCAAACCAAAAGAGAAAATGATGGAGTCTTTTGCACTGTACCAGAATTTTTACATGAGCATCACCATTGATGAAAAAAAAAACAGGAGGACACGACCTCGGTGTTCTCATAGCTAGTTACATCCATGCTTGTCACATAATTATAATAGGCCCTATCTTTATATTCATCATAGTAAAACTGGTGTGCAACCCCCGCACTGTTGTGGCGTAAAATGTAAAAAGGTAGTGCTCTCACAAATGTCTATGAGAACATTAATAATTTGATATATTCTTTTTTTGGGCTTGTTGAACCAACGTCTCTGTGGCGCAATCGGTTAGCGCGTTCGGCTGTTAACCGAAAGGTTGGTGGTTCAAGCCCACCCAGGGACGGCATTTTTTTTTTTAATTATATTTAAAATACATTTCAACATATTTGTATATATGTAATTTAACGCATGGTGCATTGTTCTTTAATTATATGGGTATTTAGATTAAAAACAAAGCAAATATCCTTGGCTCTATCCTTGTGAAATCAAACAGGAGCATCCGTGTAATTTGACGTTTATATGATTTCGTTATTAATAATTAGATTGTACTATTACTTTAAAAGCCTAAATAAGCACATTGATGTTTTGTACTGCTGGTCGCAATACGTAAATGGAAAAGCTGGGTTTTCAATAACGTCGTCATAAGATTAACTGTAGCCTAAATACGTGCAAAACACCAAGCACGACTTTGCTGTGTCTACGGACTGGTCGATAAACATGACAGGCGCCTTTCCCCTCGTCTGTGGGCTAAACAGCAGCTGCGGTTTTTAAAGTGTTAAGACTGCTGCGTTTTTCAATGATGTTACACTAGGCTATTATTATTTATTTATTTTTTCTCGGTTAGCATTAAGTTATTGGAATGCTATTTTAAAGTTGAAAAAAAGTCTAGATACATCCGTACAAACAAACATATTTCATTAACACACCATGTGTTATACTACGACTAGTATCACGACTACTACGACTAATGTTTATTTAACACGATTTTAATATGAAACGCGTTTTAAATGTTTTGATGTTTTATAAGAATTAAAATCGTAATTTACTATATAGTAAATTAATAATTACTTTATCACATCATTATTAAAACAAGTTGTAGCCTACTGTTTCCATTAGAAAAGTATTATTTTAAAGCGATGACATTAACCTTTTAATCTAAATGACCTAATCGACATTACTACAGTAAACTAATAATAATAATAATAATAATAATAATAATAATAATAATAATAATAATAATAATAATAATAATAAAAATGCTTTGTCTGATTTAAATAATCGGAATTAGCATTGGAATTCTAATCACGCAATTTAAAAACACTCATTCCTTGCAATTAAAGGTTGCTCAGATTAATGCACTCTTTGTATCTGTTATAAACAATATTACCTTAATTCACGCATATAATAACATAAACAGGTTTAAGTAACAAACACCAAATAGGCCAGTAAATCCGTGCCTTGTAAAACGACCTGTACAAAACTTTAAATTAATAATACATCTATTTTTAGATGTATGGTCAATTTCGGCGTGCTCAGTTTATTTGACATACTTGTGGCAACTGCGTACTGTAAGAAACGGTTACAACACAAATTGTAAAATCGTTAGATTATTTATTTATTTATTTATTTAATTATTACATATATATAGCCCTTTTCATACAAGGCGCACAAAGCACTGTACAGTACATTTAAAAAGTAGGCTACTCAGATTGATTTTCATTGTTTTGAAATCGAATGGACAGAATACACGTGCAGAGCACAGCGTGAGCAGACTGAGAGATAAACACACCACAACCCTGCTAGTATAATAAATGCACTGTATTTCAAATATGTTTCATTCTCAAGACATTAGGCTACTACTAGCTGCTACAGTTGTAGAATCTCCTTATAGCCTACTGGTGTACTCTGTAGTTAGTCGCAGTTTTGTTAATACAGTAGCACATACATGACAAAAATATGTAACCTAATTTTCGAAGGACTGGAAGAGTCTGATTTTAAAACAGTTTTAAAACACAGCATTGAACAGAAGGGCACCGCGGCCATCTTGGGTATGTAAATCTCAAGTGAAAAGCTGTATTCGACAAAATGGATGTGCCAATAGTTGCTGGTACGTCTCGTCCCGATTTGCTCTCAAGCGCAGGTAGCCCACATGCTCATTAAGCCCCATCCGGAACGCAGTGCGTATTAGCTTTCATAGTCGACAGAGCAGAAGCTAAAAGTTCCCAGAGAGAGAAGTTCCAGTACGGGTCCTAGTCCCCATCATTCATGTCTGTCTGTTCTGTTTACCTCGCTGCGAAACAACAAAGAAATACCGAAAGGATCATTGGAATCCAATTATTGTTGCCGCAGCTTGACACAGATGTTGCTTAAGAAGGCTTATTGAACTCAGAACAGTGTTACACAGACACACACGTTGTATTTGTATATTTTAGAATTATAATAAAGTATATATATATATATATATATATATATATATATATATATATATATATATATATATATATATATATATATATATATATATACTTTTAAAAATGTGAAATCCATTATTATTATTATTATTATTATTATTATTATTATTATTATTATTATTATTATTATTATTCAGTTAGTCATGAGTGGCCACGTTTAAAGGCCATTGTCTTTTTTTCATTCTTCGCGTTGTTTCTATTGCTGCACAAGCCTGCACTATAGTTGACATTTTAGTTCCTGTTCTAATTTTATTTCAGGGCGTTAAAGTTTTTTTTAATGAAAACGATGACAAAGATATTGGCAAGTAACGTGGATCTAGTTTTCTATTTAATTTTGTATAAATTACTGCTTGAGAATTCTGCACAACTGTGTTCATTTGAAGGTATTCATCAATGTATTATTATTATTATTATTATTATTATTATTATTATTATTATTATTATTATTATTAATTTCCCTTTTATTCACTAACTTAATGTTACACTGACTTTTATATAAATAATGTCTTTTTTTGGATGAATCTTCAAATATGACGTAAATATTCGTTTTTTTCTGAATATATCTTTTCAGTTCATTTTCAGTTCATTTGTCTCACAGTCATGAAATCAAGAATCACACATGCCTTCACGCTATATTTAAAGCACACAAAAAAGTATGGTACAAACTGTGTATAAGTGGGCTAATAATCTGAGGAAAGGCAAATCTTAATACCACCCATCTAAACCCCAGACTACAAATCTGTAGCTCAGTTCATTTAACTGTATACCGTGTATTTGTTTTGTTCAAACACCATCAAAGATAAAGAGCATTCATCTCTAGATCTAGCCCTGTTAACAACATTAAAATAATTCTTAAACTAAAATAAAGAAACCTGAGATGTTTAGCAGTCATACTGTTGTAAAAGATGAATGCCAACTAAACATTTACCAAAAAATCTCTTTTTTTAAGTGTGTTTTTATGAATAAAATGTGTTTATGGAGCAGTGTGGAGTAGTGGTTAGGGCTCTGGACTCTTGACTGGGAGGGTTGTGGGTTGTGGGTTCAATCCCAGGTGGGGAACACTGCTGCTGTACCCTTGAGCAAGGTACTTTACCTAGATTGCACCAGTAAAAACCCAACTGTATAAATGGTAATTGTTTGTAAAAAATAATGTAATTGTTTGTAAAAATAATGTGATATCTTGTAACAATTGTAAGTCGCCCTGGATAAGGGCATCTGCTAAGAAACAAATAATAATATCAAAGAGGTTTTTTTATGTTAATGAAACAGAGCTGGAAAAAAAAGGTGTCAAATAACTCACAAGTCAAAGCTTTGAATAAATATGGGACCAATGTCACATTGCATTGGAGAGACACTGATACACATGTAACCTTTTCCATTGTATTTAAAAGAAAAGGATGGAACTTCCAATGATCCAGTAACTCGTGTACACTTAAGACTGGAACATTTTAATTTACTTAACATTACTGATTGCCGTTAGGATGTGATATATTGATTTCAAGGGTATCCAACAAGATATTAATATGATTTTGAAGTTAGTATGACATTAGCTCCAAAAATAATAATCTTTTTAAAACAGTAATGTACAACAGTACACTTCTTTACCGTAAAACATCATTATATCACTCACACCTCTGTACTTTTTAATTGTTTCACATAGAGGAAGTGTAATTGTCCTTATGTCCTGAAAAGGACTGTCCGGCCCTCGGGACCAGCAGAGAGGTGCGGAGTTTCCTGGGCCTGGCACTGTACTACAGGTATTTCACCTAAATCATGGTTTGCTTGGGACTCAGACAGTGCTGCCACCTTTAAAGAACTGCAGAAGGCCCTCACAGACACCCCGGTCTTAGCATTCCCTGATCCCCAGAAGAACTTAATCCTAGACACCGACATGAGCGACTGGGCGGTGCTGGCCCAGGAGGGCCTAGACAGAGAGAGGGCCGTGGCCTACTACAGCTGGCACTGAGCAAAGCGGAGCAGAACTATTGTGTGACCCGCCGAGAGCTCCTGGCTGTGGTACAGACCACACATCCCTACAGTGCCTGTTCAGCTTCCACCTGCCAGAAGGACAGGTGGGCCGCTGGATCGAAGTGCTGCAGGGGTACAACTACTCCGTGCTGCACTGCGCATGGCTGGTGGAGCTCGAAGTGCAACAGGCCCATGATGTGCAGGTAAGTTCCGCCACTGTGGGTGTGGAACGACAGTGTTCGTGGAGGTGTGTGGACCCAAACAATGCCGCTCCATCCGCAAAGTGATGGGCTGGTGGAGCGGTTTAACAGGTTTGGAAGAAGGGACTCTGCCCGAAACTGATCAGCCACTGGCAGGGCCTGTGCGATGTGCTCAAGCGGCTCTCCAAGGTGGCCTACCGGGTGATGCTCCGCAGGGCCTCCACCAGGACCGCCTGGCCCCCTACCGCCCCGGGATGGGCCCGACTCCCCAGGATCCAGAAGAGGCCAAGCCTCGGGACCCCGGAACATGTTCCCCTCTTGGCACCATTGCCAGAGCCACCGGCTGGGGAGTCGGACATTGAAACCAAGGACAGGGTCGACTTCCAGCCATCGCTGCCCCTGCCACGGCCTGGCCAAGACTCGGACTTTGTATGGACTATGGACCGGCAGCTTTGGAATATGGTAACCTGGCAGACATCTCCTGGAGAAAAGCTGGGAGGTAGAGGCGTAATATACAAATAGGAGCAAAGGGGAGGGAAATGTTGAATTATCGCTGTATTCATGTTCATGATTGCTATTTGTGGATGTATTTCATTGTTCTGTTGTTCCATTACATAATTCAAGAGGTTGTTAATGTCATTCTGTTGTTTGTTGTGTTTTGGTGTGTGTCACCCTAAGAGCCTGTGTGGCGCTCATGGGTGGGGAAATAGCTATCTGGGTGAGTGAGTGAGTGTAGGTGGTGCTGAACTACTTGCTGGCTGGTGGTTTGTCTGCTTTAATAAAAGAGCTTGAACTAATTCCAGTGTTGCCTGTCTCTCGCAGGTAAATCCTAACAACAGTGCTTGTAAGCACTACTGCCTGCAGACATTACGCACTGTGTGTACCATTAGTTTGGAAAAATTTGGTTTCATAACTGTGGACTTGCATAATCTTGTGCGATCGGTTGAAGTGAAACTGACATTTTATGCTTATAGAATTATAGTGGTAGTAATGAGCAAACGGAAGCAGATAAGTTTGATTGAAGCCTTGAGAAAGAGCGAAAATCTTTCTTCTGATGATCCAGAATGTTACAGGATAATTAAGTAAAAGCACCAAACTGTCTGTTTCTAGCAGTTTTAAAAACCGGAAATACGAGCACATTTATACAAGTTTCATTTATATTTAAATTGTATCAGTGTTTTATATTCAAATGAATAATACATTTCCTAATCATTAATGCATGATTGCCAAGTTGTTATTATTATTATTATTATTATTATTATTATTATTATTATTATTAGTCACAAAGTTTATGTTAATATGTCATGCTTATGTTGATACGTCATGCTTAGGGGGTGATTAATGATTACATTAGTTGTAGTGATTGTGGCAGTAGTGATTGGAAATGGAACCAGCATAACAGATTTGTGAGCTAGTTTTTCCTCTAGTTTAAGTCTGTTTTTCAAATAGGTTTATTTGTACCTTTTATTGTTGTTGTGGACTATTTGGCTGTCACTAGTTGCTGTTCTGTCTCGATGGCAGCACACTGTGTTTATTCATTTTCAGAAAGGGAAACGGTGATGCAATTTGATTGCAGTTTTCTAATGTGACAGTGCAGGTGCTGTGAAACTCAGGAAAGAACAAAAATGCAGCACTGTGATTGGATGAAACACTACAGCATGGTGATGCAGAGTCGTTAGCAGCACGAGATGGGATGTCGGTTTGGGTCAGTTTTGCGTACCATGTGAAAGATTTCTGGGGCTGCTCCTACTTGTAAGCGCTACATTATTTCCTGTTTTTATTTTAAATGGAAAACTATTTGTAAATAGGTTTTTAAAATATATATTTGTAATGCAATTTCTATTTTTACGTTTGAATAAAATAAAACTGTTGCTAGATTCAGTGTGTGCATGTAGTCAGAAGCCTATATTTCTTTCCCCTACCTTTTATTTTTTTTAACTATCAACATTACTTCTATTACTTGAAGAAAAAAAATCTAGAACCAAATTGCTGTTTTAAAATCTGTTTTATAGCTGCTGTCCATAAAGTGTTTTGATAACGGCTCTGCTCCGGATTGTAAATAATCTTCTGCTTAATGCTGATGCTGCTGCTCCCTCTTTTCTTGTCCTCCTTGACCTAACTGCTGCTTTTGATACCACAGATCATAGCATTCTTCTTGACTGGGTTCAGAAGTATGCTGGGATCTCTGGAACCTGTCTCTCCTGGCTGTCCTCTTACCTATCTGGCACATGCAGTCTGTTTTCTATGCTGGAAGCAGTGGTGACGCAAACCTGGTCACAGGCGGTGTCCCTCAAGGGTCTGTTCTTGGGCCTCTTCTCTTCAACATCTACATATTTCCCTTGGGTCACCTCATATGCCAACATAGCCTCATGTTTCACTCCTATGCAGATGACACCCAGCTCTACCTAAAACTCGACCCTGGGTTCCCCTGTGCCATGGTCCGGCTCTCAGCTTGGATCCAAGACATCGAGGCTTGGATTTCTGCCAATTTTCTTCAGCTCAACACCAACAAATCTGAACCTCTTCTAGTAGGATTGAAAACTCAACTCAAGAATCTCAATATTGTTGCCTTGAACCTCGGAAACTGTCTGCTGCTGCCTTCCCCCACTGTACGAAGCATCATCTGGATAGTAACCTCTCCTTTGATGCCCAAATCTCTTCTGTAGTCAAATCCTCCTTCTATCACCTCCGAAACAAAGGTCCGTCCTTACCTTTCCCTCCTGGATGCAGAGATACTCTGTCATGCATTCATCTCCTCTCGACTCGACTACTGCAACTCTCTCTATGGTGGTCTTCTGTCATGCACCATAAACCGATTGCAGCTGGTTCAAAATGCTGCTGCTAGGATCCTTACCAGATGTAAAAATATGATCACATTACCCCCTGTCTTGCCCAGCTGCACTGGCTACCTGTAAAGTTCAGGATTACTTTCAAAATTCTCCTGTTCATCACACAGGTCCAGAGTATCTCTCCAACCTGCTGACCCGCTATGCCCCTGCACACAAGCTGAGGTCCTCTGACTCTGGCTTGCTTGTTATACCCAAGCAAAAGTGCACCACACTCAGAGAGCGCTCTTTTAGCTTCATGGCCCTGACTCTTTGGAACTCTCTCCCAGCTTTAGTGTGTGTTGCTCCCACAGTCGCTCGCTTCAAATCAAGACCCACTTGTTCTCTCTTGCTTTCAATGCTCTTCAAGCCTGATATCTGTTATTAGCTGTTGTCTAAATTGCTATTTCTGTTTTTTCACTCCATCATATTCGTATGATTCTGTATGACACACGCATCCACAATGTTTAGAATTCACAACCTAGCCTTGTGTTTGATGTATTATGCCTGTATTTAATCTATTTGCATTGTTTTTTTACTGTATGTATTTAAGGTACTATGCACTGTATTTCACTGTATTTAATGTATTATGCATTGTTCCTTGCTATCTTGTAAAGCGCTTTGTGATGGTGTTCCACTATGAAAGGCGCTATATGAAATACAAATTAATTAATCCATACTGATTACAATTACACTGTAAAATCCATTATATAAAATTACAGTAACTTAAGTAACAAATAAAGAAAAGAAAACAAAAACACACAAAATAACCATGCAAACAAGAAGCAATTAACACTACACTTGTGATTACCGAAGCAAAAAAAACATCCCCCCAGCGTGTGTGAACCTAAACCCGGAAGCTCACCGAAGTCCCATGCAATGGCAGTGTGCGGCGTGTTGCTTAGCAACCTGACGTAGGCCCCAGGCTGTCAAGTCCTCCTCGCCAGTGTCGGGTATCGCAGAGCAGCGGATTACAAATGAAGCGCGTCTCCTTTAAGGGGCCGAGAACTGTAGCCACGTCTCTGGTTTACCAGGGGACCAGGTCAAGGAATACTTAAAAGGGACATAAACTTTCTATTGCCTTGTTTTATTCCCCCCCCCCAGAGGTTTATATTGAATTACCGTGCCCACACGAGCATGGCTTCCACAGGTCCAGCTTTCTTGGCTGTGTTGCTTATTTTCATCACAAACCCGCTTCCGTCATTCACATGGGATACTGATCTGGAGCTATTTGACTTGGTGGAAGAGATTCAGCAGAACTTTTATGAATTTCTGGCGGTTGCTCAGGTACACTTTTTAATTGAAATCGTCCTTCTGCTGACATTATTGGTATTGCTAATTGTTATACTGAAGGGATGGACTTCCGCTTTACAAAGGTTCAAGTTATTAAACCTTCATCAGCGGGGTGATCCAATGTTTCATTTTCACTCAAACCGACAGGAATGCGTTGCTTTCTAATTTACAAGAAGTAACAAGAAATACAGATTAAAGATTTTGTACGTTACAAAGTCTTCAATACTTTATTAATTCTGTTTGCTGGGAGCTCGTCACTGATTAACATTTTTGAATGAAACAGTTCTTCTATCAGTCCAAACAACAGGGACTAATGATTTTTCTGGATGAAAGCATGGTCTCAAATGAGCAATGCATTTCATATTTGTCCTTTTGCGAGAGAGAGGGGTGCGCGACCGGTAAGGGAAATTAAACTAACAGGGAAGCAGCTCTGACATGGGGATAATTAAATAGGCGAACCCCAGGCTTTGGGAGGGCCTTGGTTAAGTTGCACTATTGTGCAAAAAAAAACAAAAAACGATCTTGTGTGATGAATAGGCTTGGTTTTCGGGATGAGTAAGTTTCACAATTTACGTGATGACGTGTCCTTTTCCTTGCCTTAGTCGTCTGCAATTTCTCAGAAACGAGACACTTGGAATTGCATCTGTAAGGTGCAGAATTTAATATGTGTCTCCTGAACCAGCAAATGTATAGGGATGCCAAAACGGTTTACATAACCTTAACACCGATATTCAGCTATCCTAGGGCGAGAAGCACAGCCCTTCAGTTAAATGCAAATACAGCTACTTTTAGTATATTCATATAATTGCAATGCAAATTTACTTAAGCAGTTAAATCGTTTGAATAACAGATTTGCATAGCAGCAAAGGGAAAGGTTCTTGTTCAGTGTCTTTGCACTGTTTGCACAGTAAGTCTGCTAGAATAAGTTTAGCAAACAGAAGATGCCAGAGTTAAGAGCCCCCAAAATGGATATCAGGTCAGAAATTGCTTCAGCACCCTAGAACTCAAAAGGGATAGCAGATACACACTTGTGCTTTTAACATGTCATAAAGCTATGGTTCTATCTCCCCCCCCCCCCAGTCTGGGGGAAAAAAAGAGATATGCTACACTTTTTGTACAATCACTAATGCTATTTGCAGGTTTACATTAACCCAGACAGCAAATAATAGCAAAACATACAGTGGTTTCTATATAAATTCATCTAAGCTATGTATAGTACATTGTGTTGTGTACAGTTGGCAAAATTGAACTTGTATCCATCTCTTGGAGAGTGGCCCTTATGTCAATGCTCAAAGGTCTGTCGAACAGTGAGTCAGGCATTTTATTTATTTGAAATAACATAAAAGTAATCCATGTTCTAGCAATGTGATGAAGCCCATGCAAATACTGTACAGTAGGCTATCAACAGGTTAAGATAAACTGCTTTATTTACCTTTATGGTTGATTCTATTGCAACAGGTACATGAATTAGACCTACCTTGATTTCTGCTTGGATAACCTGCAATACGTCTGATCAGTTAAGAGCAGATTTAACAGGGGCCTGGTTGTTAACATGACTGGCACTGATTATTTTTTTATATTTTAAAACAAAATAAAACTGCCGACTCAAACTGTCCTAGAAAGATATTGCCATAATGACCAACAGATGTGTATATACTGTAGCTTAGCTGATCTTTTAAAGAGAGTTTGCTGTATCAGTTATTTGCTGTATAGATGTATGTAAACCTTGCAAAATACTATGGCGATTGTACAAAAAGTGTGTGCATTTAAGTAGAAGGATGCATTTTACAATTCTCATTTTATTTCCCGACTTTGAAAAAACATTCTAATCTTCTGAGGGAAAATGTTATGATGCACTAAAAACTGTGTTGACCTCCACTAATGATATCTTTACATTACATAGCAACTAAAATAATTATGAATGCAGTTTTCCATATGCTTGTTTTTTAAACTGTTGAGGCGTGAAAGCTGCTAACCTAGTTCTTTGACAGGAGTGTCCCAGAATAAACTACTAGCCACACCCCCTTTCATTACAATTTCACAGACAGCAACCAGACTGAGGCTCAAAAGAAGGTGAATTAGTATTAAGAAAAACAAATGAAGATTTTTAATGTGTGTGGCAACAGGCCACTTCAGTCTTGACCTCACATTAACCCTATACAACTAAATAATATGCTTCCATTACATTTTTAGTCTGAAGTTTGCATGGAGGATACATTACACTGCTATCTATCAAAAGAGTGTCCAGATCAAGGCATGTCTTCTGCATTTGAGAAACTGTCACTATTAAAATCATAACACTTAACCTCAATTTGGTATCATTGAGGTCTCAACCTCCCAAAACACTCTTTCTGCTACAGTATGTAACTCTTCACACAGGCCGATTCGTTGGTAACAGTTGCTGTTTGGATTATCTCACTGCTTTCAGAGATGGGTAGTAAAATATTCAAGCATGAAGGAAGTTAGTGTTGGAGAGTGGTATTTTAATCAGGTGAAAATAATCATCAGTTATGGTAAATCCTTTTTTTTTTTTTTTTTTTTTCTTTGTTGGAGTCAATTCTGAAATGTGTGGAATTCTTTTCAGAACGCTTGCTTGGTATTCGTTAACAGTGTTTCAAATCAACAACCGACTGTAATTTAAAAGGTCAGGTCAATTTTAGGATAACTTTTATGAAAACCAAAAAAAAAGTTACTGTTAGCCATAAAACAGCATTGAAGATGATCTTTGTAATGTAACCTCAAGCTGAGGGAGCACGAAGCACCTTTGTGAACTTGGTTTCAGGAGACTAGGTTTCGAATAATGCATGGCACACCAGGGGAAGACTTGGGGTTTGATACAGCATAGTTGCCTCAAACTAGGTCTCCTGGAGCCAAGTTTCAAGCCACTGCTCTTGAAAAAGTGGCTTTGTGTTTCCTCAACTTTAGACAAACATTTGAACAAGAAGTTGTTTTTTTTTCAGTGTGTTGCATGTTTTAAAATGTGTCTAATTTGTATTACTAACTTTCATTTTAGTACAGTAGACTCTTGTTTATCCGATCCAGTTAGGGCCAGATTTGTGACTTGTTCGGAATACCGGTTGAAATCTGTACTATTTCTTGTCTAGTCTTTTATTATATGTTTTGCATAACCTCAAGTTATTTAATCAAAAAAGTACAGTGGCAAATGGTTTTTTGTACCTTTTTATATGCATGGACTTATTTACTTTTAAAATGATGACCTGCACTACAGACTACATATGCAAGCCACCAGTTGCAGTGATATTTGAATTCACCTGTGTGTGAATTTGTTTTGCTTTTATTGTGTATTTCATTATTATATCATCATGGTTTGCCTGGCAGGTCTGATTGTGAAACAGAGGTTCAGATTAGCAAGAGTAGGGCCTATACCTTGCTAGAAATGGTCACCTGGCAGCATTAAACAACCTCCTTAGCAAGCCTGTCTGGCAGTTAGCACCTTGCTTTAAATCCACTGTTTTGTCTCCATGAAAAATATTATAGCTCTAGATGTCAGAACCTCCACTTGATTATCACTAACAGGTTGGTAATGCTTGTTGTAAAAAGTCTACAGTATGTGAAGGTGTCTTGAAGCATTGTACTGACTGTGCTGTGTTTTTGATTTGGAATCGGCTAAGCAGACATTTCAGAAATATTTGATTTTTCCTGCCAGTATGTACTGTATATATATATTTTTTTATTTAAGAGTGAGGACTGGATAATTTGGTGAATATCAAATTAATCTGGCTGAAGCTGGTTCAGCCTTCTCATTAACCACTCAAATGAAGTATCGCCATATGCTGCTGGTTTCATAGTCCCTTATTAGAACTAATCTTGGTCTACCTAATGTTATTGTTAACTTAGGTTAGGCAGTCCAAGATTAGTGCTACCCATGGTCTGAAATCAGCTGGTAGTGTCCTCAATGAAACTGAAATATTCTTTTTTCAATTCGATGATTGCAATCAATATCTCACTTCTCAGTCCAACAAACAAAAACAAACAGTAAGCTTTGTTGAATGCATCTTTTGTTTTTATGGTTTATAGTAAATGGGGTTAAGATATATTCATGTTACATTAAACTTGTGATTTTTAAGACTGCTATGTAACAGCAGCATTTAAACGATGAACGTGGTCTTCTCAAAATATTGGTTTATTAAATTTAAGAAAGAAAAAAAATAGATTGCATGACATGCCCCATCTTTACCATGTTACCACCTTGTTTCCTTTTATAAAAGAATCCCTAACAGCTGCCGTTATGAACACACATTTTAGTATTATTATTTGCTTATTTAGCAGACGCCTTTGTCCAAGGCGACTTGCAAAGACTAGGGTGTGCGAGCTATGCATCAGCTGCAGAGTCATTACAACAACGTCTCACCCAAAAGACAGAGCACAAGGCGGTTAAGTGACTTGCTCAGAGTCGCACAATGAGTCGGTGGCTGAGCTAGGATTTGAAGCAAGGACCTGGTTACAAGCCAGTTTCTGTAACCACCGGACCACACATTTGTCCTGTTTTCTTAAAACAGCACAGTTTATTTAATAACCAAGGAGGAAACACGAAAGATGTTGTTGCTTAGATGCACAGCCCAAGCCAAGGCATATGAGTGAACAGCATTGATCTTGTAAAACCAGGCAGAATACTGAACCATTGTTTGTATAGTAACTGCATTGCATCCAGCAGTGTCTAGCTTAAACTTATATTCATCAGATTTTTAGAGCAGCCCCACTCCTGTCTTTAATGTTAGCTCAAAAAACCTGAGAGTAGTGGTTAGGGCTCTGGACTCTTGACCGGAGGGTCGTGTGTTCAATCCCAGGTGGGGGACACTGCTGCTGTACCCTTGAGCAAGGTACTTTACCTAGATTGCTCCAGTAAAAAACCCAACTGTATAAATGCGTAATTGTATATAAAAAAAAATAAAAAAAATAATGTGATATCTGTATAATGTGAAATAATGTGATATCTTGTCACAATTGTAAGTCGCCCTGGATAAATAATAATAGAAAATACATGATTCTAAAGTAGTTTCTTTAATTGATATTCCAGTAAGATACATTTTCCTTTTCTTGTTTTATTAAATAATAGATTAACCTACAATTTGAACTGTCTAAATTAAATGTACTAATTACATTTGAGCCTAATAATGTAAAATATCTTATTGCACTGAATGTTATGGAATAGGCTATTGAGACCTTAACGATGGCCAATATATCATTTACATGATCTTAATTGATTTAATAGAAAATCTAAATAAACCTGGATTATTCAGTCATTGACTACCTAGCTGTGTTTATTTATTTAACTTTTTTTCTTTCTTTTGATTTTAGTAATTTATGTAAAACTGATTTGTAGCACTCTTTGCAATAATTTAATTTTCAGGAGAGTACCAACAAATAACTATTGTTACTTATTACTTTGCCTGGTGTTTATTTGCAACTATTTCTGTGAATTCTGTTAGAAACACTCACCTACTACAAACGGCAGTTCCATAGTCTGTCTCTACTGCTTGAGCGGGAAGGTCATGTGCTTGTGGGCTTTGAAAAGCCCACCCTCTACAGGGCTAAAATGGCACTTCAGTCTGTATGGATATTATTACATGTGCAATGCTGTACATCGAGGAGGGAACAAATACAGCAGTAGAGCAGTTTAATGTATAACTGACAAGATTGCAAATTATTATTCCCTTTCAGCACAAAGTCAATGCTACTATAAATAGTTTGTGTCTTAAGGAGGAAAGTAAAAAAATGATATAGGTTCATAACCCAGACCGGAATTGGTTTACTGGTTTGATGTGCTGAGAATAATAATAATAATAATAATAATAATAATAATAATAATAATAATAATAATAATAATAATATTTTGAGTTCTACATCACTTTCAGTTTGACAGAGAACTTTTTAAATATTTCCTTACTACACAGCTCCATTGGGAAAGTATAGCCTAGTGCAATAGAAGGGAGGCCTGGATGAAAACACAATCACATTTAAATAGAAAATTATATATTTTGGTTGAATGTTTTAAGGGTTCTCACTGATTTATTTTTTCTGGAGAGATGTATTTGATTAATCTAAACTGGTGGAATTGAAGTGCAGTTATTCAAAAAACATTCAACTGGCAATGTGACTTTTTTTTTTCTTAAAGAACCAATTAGACAACGACTTGAAATTTGAAAATTCAAAATGTGCCAATATTTAATACATTCATGTTTTCAGTAAATATTAGTAAAGCTGCTTTTTGAAGCTTTATCACAGAGTGCACTGGTGTTAAGTCCTTCTGCAGAGAAGCTGTCCTGTATTCCTGCACAGGCCACCTCTGTAAAACAGAAGCCAACCAATTTCAATTTCAATTTCCAAATTGCCTTGTCCATTTCAATGAGTAACTTGACGGTCTTTCCTGTGCTAAAGTATTTGGTGTTTATGTTGAGAAAAAATTAACTTTTGATTCATTCAATTGTAATTTTAAACACTGGTTTATTGCACCTAATAAAAATACCTTTGTGGCAGCCATTTTGAATGTTTCCTTTCAACAATTAATCTGCCTAATAAATAAATAAAGACAAACCTGTGCGAGTGATTATACTAGAAATAATACAATGGCCATAATATTTAAAACCATGCAAGAACAAGAGTTATAATTTGCAGGAAGTAATCTTAATCTACAGTAATCTTAATCTACAGTAATCTTAATCTACAGTAATTTTTAAAGCGTGCATGCTGGTTGTTTGATGCTGTCGGTACTCCACCAGTGGGACTTGTATATAACTGGTAGTCAGTCCCTCTGTAGAAAACCTTTCCTGTAAATAAGTGTTTTGTGTTGTGGCTTTTAATTGTTTAATTAAAAAGCCATTGGCAATACTGCCCCAATAGAATTTTCCAGTGATTTTTTTTTTAGGATTCTCAGCAACATGTATTGGTAAATATTTGCATAAAAAAACATTATTACGTTTGTTAAAATAATTGTTACTTTGGGTGAGAGAATCTGAATGAATAGACATGGAACACAAATTATTAGGCACTGAAGTTACTTTAATCAAGTGGTTCACCAAAAAAAAATGATTTTATGGGAATTAACAAAAAAAAATACAATTACTGTACATTATCCTGCCTATAATGCCATTATTATAACAATATTGCTGTATAGCTATGCAGTGCTTCTGTGGAATTTATAATTTGTACTCTGAATCGGATGACTGCCGGCACCCACTTTTTAAAGATCATTATTTAAATCAATCATTAAAATAAATTGCTCATTAATAGGTGGTAGATATATTAGTTAGATAATAGATATTAATGGACTATTAATATTAATATACATATTATAAATGGTAATTACTATATATTTGACCAATGAGATTGAACAGCAGGTGCATTTTGGATGGATTTTTTGTGTAAGTGCAACAATAGGTTATACAATAACGTTTTTATTTTATTTATTTATTAAGACATTGAGAATGGAAATACAAATATATCTTTTGTGTATATCTGTGTGCTGTACTAATGCTAACCCTGCAGATTGATGTGTAACTGTAGGTATTGTGCTCTTTACGCTGTGTGCTGTACTAATGCTAACCCTGCAGATTGATGTGTAACTGTAGGTATTGTGCTCTTTACGCTGTGTGCTGTACTAATGCTAACCCTGCAGATTGATGTGTAACCGTAGGTATTGTGCTCTTTACACTGTGTGCTGTACTAATACTAACCATGCAGATTGATTTACTGTACCAAATGCAGTCATCAAGTACATTAAGAAAGGGATGATTATGCTTAGAAAATCCAATTGATTAATCGTTGTCTTTAAAGATCTTGGGGTCTCAAGGTTGTCTTTTATTCTAAGTGTGCACACAGCATACTGTGCATACCACATTCTCATTTCTTCCATTGTTCTTGTATTTCAAAAGGTGCCATGTTGGCCATGAATGTTAATGTGTATTTCATTGTGTATGCAGTAACATTAAGAGTGTGGTATTTTCCAGTCAGTTACATTGATTTTAAAATGTAGCCTAATCAGAATGGTACATTTTTAAGGTCAGTTAAAATGGATTTATGTACAGCATTTGTCAACTGCAGTATTTTATAATGAAGCATGTCTTGCACAATACCTTTCCCCATTGATGTACCTCAATACCTTGAATGGTCCCCTGTCTTTTTTGTGCTGTGACATAGACAGGTGGCTAAAATCAGTATATTTAAGTTTTTTATTATTTAATATCTCAACACCAATGATAATGCTTGAGCCATGATGAAGAAAGAATGCTTGAAAAAGTACAATTGTGCGCTTGGGCACTGATACTAATTGGGACAGTTCACTGGGGTTTATGTTGTCCTGATTAAAGCATAGTGATTGAATACAATATACATGATTGGTTTAAAATGGTTGTTCTCCAAACTAGAAGATGGATGTTCTGCACATTTTTGTAATTCATACAGTACAACTATTTAATGTCATGATATATTCTATTGATGAGAAACTTTTCTGAAAGCCTTAAATTCGATTTTTTTTATTTTTTTATTTTTTTTAGTACAGTTCTGTCAGAGTAGAATGTTGTATGCTTTATGGTTTTATTTTAACCATTTATTTTATTTAAATTATTGTCCAGGTCATCCCATGGTTTGTCATGACACTGTTACAGCAGACCTAAATTTAAAAAGGATAAATATAGATATGTGGATAAATTTGACTCGTTTAATAGAATTTGGCCAATTTTAAAAAACAAGCCAAAAAACAAAACTTTAGCAGAGACTAGACCCCATTTCAGGGAGCAGACCCTGCTTACAAACACCGCTGTAGTCTGTCCAAGCAGTGCAGTGTGAGTTTTGCACAGCAGATGACAGCATTTGTCTGCTTTTAAGCCCAAAATTGACAAATACTTCCCTCCTTCAAAGAAAAAAATGATGTCTAAATACAAGTGTGAACTTCCTGTAAACAACAACAAAACCCATTTTGCCTGATTAGAGTAGAACCCTAACCTTGAGTCTTGTGCTCGGTTGTAAACATGAGTATTTGCTAAAAGTAAAAGGAAGGTTGCCTGAAATCTGACCCGCTGCTAATGTTTATTCCTCACATGAAATCTATTACAACTAGATTAGGTTGGGCAGCTGTTGGAGTTGTCCTAAATATCTGCTGAAACACAATCTCATATAGACAGGCTATGAAATCACTGCTGAGTTTGTGCAAGTGACATGGTTTGTTGGACACCTCCCTAGAACTGCAATAGTTTTGGGGAAACTTCAGTTCTAAATATCTGAAAAATAGCATTTCTAAATGTTCGAGTAAGTGGCGTCTAAGTGTATTTGACATTTTGGACTGTATAGTTTTTCAGTAGTGTACTAGGCCTGTAATGCACACCACAGTTTTTTTTTGTTTTTTTTTTAAGCGATAATTAGATGTCTCAAGGTCTTTGCTCAATGTAATTGGCTGGTAAAGACAAACTAGTAACAACCACTTTCTGTACTCTTCTATGGTCTTTAAATTATCCCCTGCAGAACAAGTTTATACTGCCAGTATATGGTTTGGTTATTAACATATTGGTTGCACTACAAATGGCATTTTATAAAATGTAACACAAACATTTGCTATAAAACGTCTGTATTATGAAATTTGTTCATTTACCAAGGAAGTGAATATGAGAAACAAAACAAATACAAAAAGAAAAAAAAAACAGAACAAAATATGAATTCAGGTTTTGATTTGAATTGATCAGTGTTTAATTTAATTATACAGTACACTTGGGGCAAGATTCTGAAATGCAAGCTGAAATTTCTGTCTTACAAAAATGTCCCTGGTTTGGGTTTGGCAGCTCTGGTTGCACACACTGCTTTATCAGCCTGTTGTGATGCACACGGATCACATACCAGAAGGGTTATGTTGGTCCATTTGGTTCTGTCTGCCAGCCAACCACTTGATGGCAGTGGTGTGGAACGAGAGCTCCTGACTCCTGAGAGAGCTTGCAGGCAGGCCGTTAGGCCTATTGTGAACTGTGAATGAGGAGGAACAAAGGGGGCTCTGTCGGGCGTTTTGATATTATTCACAATTCCTGGTGATTTAATATCAAATGTACTGTCTATTAGAATGACCCCTAGATGGAGCTTCAGTTCTGTGAATTTAGGCTTTATTATTATTATTATTATTATTATTATTATTATTATTATTATTATTATTATTATTATTATTTTCAACAGACATTCATTTGAGGTCAAATCAGAAAGCTCCATGTTTCCTGGTTTTATAAGCCTATTTAATTTGACGTTGCTGTTTTGTGTGCTTATTTATGGGTGTTGTATTGTAAGGCTATGGTAAAAAAAAAGAAACTCTATTTATACACAAACTAATAATTTAATAATTTTTAGTACTTAACAGCTGCAGTTGATTTTCAGTAGATTAACCACTTCTAAACATATTTTTATCGAGAGTGTTTTGTTTTCAGGTTGTGGGGCTACAGTATAGCACTTGCTGGCAGTGAAAGCATATAGGCTGGTACCTTAGTATATGAATTGCAGTGTTGCTTGTGTACCTCGACTCACCAAGTCTATTTTAATTATGAGGATTAGATTTATGGTTCTGCTGATTTATATATGCAGCGAGAGCACTCCAGCGTTTTGGGGTTTGATGGCTTTCATTAACAGGTTTGAATTGCAGTGGTTAAGTCAAAGGCATAATTGGACTGACCTTTTTGCTTTTTTTTTTTTCTTCTAAATCATTCAATGCACAATATTAAGTGTGTTTTTTTCCTATGAATTCAAGAAAATGATAACATCTTATTTTCTATGGTTCCATGTTAAATGCATTCCCTTTTTTCCACCACAAAGGTAGTAGTTGCGATTCTATACAGTGCATTTTAATTTCTAATCCCCTCTTGCATAGAAACTAGTCTAGAAATTTAAATCTTGTACTGAAAAACAAAATTCTGTCTTGGTAAAAATTGTCCTTTTGTTTCGCTGCATGTATGAAATCGGAGAGCCTGGTACACAATGGACCTGGCACCTGGTTAATTGGTAGTTTGAAATGTACTGGGGTTATTTCACCTGGTATTATCTGGATTCATCACGGCAGATGTTGCCAATCTTAATTGCATTTCTTATTTACTTGGAAGTCTTTTTTTTATTTTTTTTTTGGCTCATGTCAAAAACCAGTGAACAGTTTTAATAAATTATATATATATATATATATATATATATATATATATATATATATATATATATATATATATATATATATATATATATAAATAAAAAACACAAGGGCAGAACTGTAAGTGTAAACATCTTAATGATGTGGATAATTTTAATCTTTTGTATTCATTAAATGTGCTTTTCATCACAGTTACAGTATTGGCAATGAGTGAATAATGTAATTTTGTTTCTGTGTAGTATAGTGTCCTGACTTGACCACTTGACTCAGTATATGAGTAAATTATGAATGAATTCCAGTGATGCCTTACAGAAACAAACTAAAGAATTTCCTACAGAAATATAGAAGGGTAACTTGGGAACACTTTGCAGCACCTGTGACAAAAATGACAAAAGCCTGAGTTGCAAAAAACATTTTTATTAAGATATATCTGACATTTGTTTGTGTTGTATTTCTTTGTTTTTATGATGGCATTAGGCTTTATTCCAAATCTTTTTTTTTTCTGCATGTAAAATGTCGCTTCTCTTGTGTTCATGTTTCTCTATTAAGTAAATTATGGAGCAATCGCCTACAAATGTTATAAGTATGTCAGAACTGATCTGCATGCTTCCTGGTCATGTTTGAGGGATTTAAATAGGAATTCTCTTGTAAATGACTGCTACTTATTTCAAAATAAAAAATCTACAAATACTGCTTCAGTATTCTAATTCGAATTCCCTGTATTTGCCCAACAGTTAGTTTAAATGTGTAGTACATGTGAAATGAACTGAGGTGGGTTTCTCCTGTTTTCCATTTTGACTGTTCTTTTGTAATTCCTATCCTGGGAATGAAAATTAGTTGGGATCTTTACAAAACAAACCAAACAAACAAAGCATTGGGTAGTGCATGGCCCCAGAGTAGAGGGCCAGAGAGAGAGATTTATTTTCTCCTTTAAACAAACTTTATTAGCAGTATAGAAGTTACACACAAGCAGTGACAAGGTAAACGTGACAGAAACACCAGCACTTTGTTTTTTGCACATTACTCCTTCAAACAAAAGCTTTGAAAACTACAAGAAATGTCAACAGGAAAAAACAAACAAAAAACCTGTATGTATTTTTATTTGGAAGCAAGTCCTTTCATAAGAGGCACAGAAGTTTTAATTAACCCTGAATACTCTGAAATCTGAGACCTCGCTCTTCGTATTGTAATTTCAGATGCATTACAGGAGGCCTACAGATCTGTGTGTTTTAATACAATAAGTGAACACAGTTCTGATTAGTTTAGTTTATTCTGGATACTATTACGGTAAAAACTGGGATTTGTTTCCTTGAACGATGCTATGAAAATATTGCCAAGGTACAACCACAGTATTGCATCCTCAAATATGTGTTTGCATATATATATATATATATATATATATATATATATATATATATATATATATATATATATATATATATATATATATATGAGACTGGGTAATCATCTAAACCTCAGCTGATTGGAAGCTAGATATTTTAGGCTTGAATGTTGCCTTGATATTATTGGAAGCAGATCGGTCTAGATGCACGTACGTCTCTCTTTTGTCGTGTAAATTGTGGTTTGACCTGGTTGCCAGCTTTTGTTGGCCCTTGTTCCAGTAAAGCTGTTCAGAAGCCTCCAAGGACACTGGAGATATTGCAGGGCAATACACTGGTGATAAATAGAAAGATACACGTTATAATGTAGAGACTGTGTAATTCTGTGCACCTGTTTGGAGGAAGGCCGTGAATCTGTTTTAATAGAGTAAATGTTTACATTAATTTCAGTTAACTGCTGTCGCAGTGTACACTTAACAACTGCATAGATGGAACTAAACATGCATGGCTTGCTTGTATTTCGTTTTGTTACATTTTACATGGTTTTACATGTGTGATTTGCATGATCCAGTTAAATGTTTTAGTAACAAAATACATGTGTGTCCTACATTCTGTCCTACTCTTGCTGTATATTAAAAAAAAAAAAAAAAATGCATTAAAAAAATACATTTCTTTTTTTATGATAAATGTATATCTTGCTTGTGACACTATTTACTTTAAAATTTGTGTCTAATATAGTATTATTTTTAATGTTGTAAACAGGAAATTTTGGTTTTATTACAAAGCACTTTTGGCATGTTTCGGGGCAAAAATAAGTGCTATCAAAAATCGTGTGGCCTATATATAGAAATGCAGTCTTTTTACATTAAATATAAATAGCTTATATTGAAGCAAATTTCAGAAAGGAATAAAAGATTTGTAAAACTTACTACAGGAAGGAGCAGTTGCATTATATTGTCCCGGAGTAGTTTCTTGGTACAGTAGTGCTGTTAAAATTATTTATGCCTCTCTAAAAACGCCTTTGCATTTACACTTGCATCAGAAAAGGGCCCCAGACGTTTTCCCTTGTGCATTACTTCACTTCTACACAGTTCTACACTATTCAAGTAAAAATTAATAGTGAATTTACAGATCATACCATTACCAATATAAATAATCAAAATGCTGTAATATGTTAATCACCTTCCCAACCCCAGTCTGATCTTGGTCACTTTTCTTTGCTTGATGAGATCTGATATGTTGGATTTGAGCCATTAGTGGTTTTCTTTAAATGTTTGTTAAATTGTGTTTAGTGCAAAAATTCTATTGGATCTTGAGGGATGCTGAGTACATGCATCATAGGCTTAATCAGTCCAGTAGAAAAATAAAAATCGTAGCCCAGTTAATACTGCAGTCAAGTAATTTTGTAGACCTCAGAAGCTTCATCCAAGATGATAGCTGCAATTTTAAGGCTTTAACATCTGTGTCTGGTACTCCTGTATTTACTAAAATAAAACATAATTTGAATATTTCTATATATAGTGCATTTTGTTGGATAGCTTAAACAAACAAACAAAAAAACACACACACACATGTAGTAAAGAATCTTGTTTTGCTGCTTTGGTGTGAGTGTGTACCTGTGTTACAAATATATAGTGACACTCCACAACACTTTTTTTTTCTTTCTTTCAAATATCTTTTAAATAATAAAAGTAAGGATACAGAAAAGGCTGTGCACCTACTCATTTTATTAAACTACTGTTTTTCCGTAGTCTTACTAGAAGAAAACATTTGTCAAGGAGTCTAATGTGTCAGCTGAAAAAAAAAAAAACCTTGACATTTAATTGTACAAAAGGCTGCTTGGACTAGAAGCTTACCATTGGAACTTTGTATCCGTGCAGTTCAGTCCCAAGGATGAAGACAGAGAAATTATTTGAATAAAGACGTGTTCCTTTTCACTCACAATAATTTTGCTTGATTTTAATAAAGGTGTTGGATACAGGGCACAAGATTGTCCAGTGTTTTATTTAATCAATTTGTTTTTGACGTTCGTGCATTAAGGTACTAGTGATGAGAAAATGAAGAATATTGAATTTGAACAAAAGACATTCACTTCTAGACATGCTCTGCTCTCCACGGAAAACACTGAAATGAGAATTTCATTTTTTTTTATTTTTTGTCATGCCTTTTCTTTTTTGGGTCGTTCATTCCAAAAATTGGCCCTTCTGTGTTGATCAAGACCTTTGTGTTGATCATGTAAGTCTGTGGTAACTGGCTTGATTTTTTTTGCACCAATCTTCACCAAACTTTTATCATACTCTCCCTAGCCTATAGCAGATTCAGCTTGCATTAGGCACTAATCCAAAGAACTCACGATTTTGCATGCACTTATTTTATTTTAAATAGGTGAAGTGCTGTCCAGAATGTTAGAATAGTGCACAAAGGAAGGTGGTTTTGTTTTTTTGTTCCCCCCCCCCCCAAGATTTGAAGATTTCTTTTGGTCAGCCTGCTTTATTTGGATCATTATTTTGTAATTTAGCTTCGAAAGAAGAGCTTTAAATGAGCATGTTGAGGATTTTTGAATCTCTGAAATGTCTTGAGACTACATGCTCATGTTCAAACATGTAGAATTTTGCAGATATCGATTTAAAAACTCAGCTCAGCTGCAGGAGTAGAAAATGTGAGAATAAAAATCAATGCAATAAAATGACCATTTTACACCTGAGGTTATTTGTTGAAAAGCTGTGCCATAGGGTGTATAGCATTGCATAAATAAAGGAAGGCATCTCATAAAAACAAATGTAATGTAATTCAACATTAGCCCAGGTGTGTTACTAACCATTAAAAGTGGACTATTATTTTTATATACAATTGTATTTATTTGCAACAGTAAAATCCCTTTATTTTTGGGTGGTGTTTTTTTACTTGGTTATTTTTATTTGTTCATGCATAAGTTTCCTTTTCTGAACCCCACCCTGACATCCAGACTCTCGCTATAAATAAAACTATCAATCTGACAACACCACTAAATCTATTGAATTCACTTTCATTAAAATACCTTGTTGTATCCAAGAAAATGCTTTTCTCCCAAGGACATCTCATAAGGGAGGAGGTAGTAAAAACCTTTTTTTTTAAATAAATGAAAATCCTGAACAAAAGACTTTTCACTAGTGCATATTAACAGTAACCTCGAACTAAAACAAGCATGTTTCTTTCATTTTTTTTTTTTTTTTTCTGTAGTCTTATGCTTCTCCTAATTGATGTCTTGGAGTAACCCATGAGTAATTGCCAAGTGGTAATGGAAGAAGCAAATGTCCAAGATTTAATTGCTGTGGATTCCTTTTGTTACTTTAGTATTGATATTTTTATTTATTTTTTTAATCGGTTTGCTGATCCCAACATTACAGTATGTATTCCTTAGCAAATTAATGGTTTGTTCTGAACAAGAAACTTCTTTTTGATCTACAGAAGACCATATGTGCACAGGGCAACTGTTTTAATAAATTATTGGCTAATACTGTCGTACTGTTTATGAAATGTAACTTCTTCAGATAGCTATCCTAATGAAGTAATATTGGGCACTGATTCACCCGAATTGACAGCACTCCAATCATTAACTATGTCTCAGATTTTAGCATTACAATTTTACAGTCAGTAATTCAGTTGATGCATATAAAATCCTACAACACAAGTACAGACCCTTGAGGTGAAATGGCTAAATTAGATTTCTGTATAAATCTTTAAAGACCACATTTTCAAGAGGAGGATCAAGTATTTCTAATTTCTTAGAAATGACATCAGTATTGCAAGCATTTAGTGGTTTATAGTACATAATACCCTTCTGGATTCTGACTTTGAAATTTATATTGGAGTACTTTAGGCCTAGATCTTGTTGAACTATGAAACCTAATAATGCACATCAAATTTGCTGTAAAAATGATTAAACTGGCTAGTGCAAGTAAAAATTAAAGTTCATTGTTAAAAGATGGCAAGTCTGTTTGTTTTTAAAAGGCAGGAAACAAAGTTTCAATTGGCAGGTTTTTGACTGTCTGTCACTTCTTGATCTCATTTCATCCTTCTTTATTATTATTTATTTTTTTAAATTTTTTTAAAAACTTTTTTAGGGGTAAACTGGTACTCTTAATCAAGTGGAAAAAGCATAACCAACTAGAAGTAATTCCTGTACATTTAAATATTATGAATCTACTGCTTGTGAGGGAGGTAGCCCAGTGACTCGTAATCTCTAAAAGTAAATTGTTTAAGATTTGCACTTGACATCGTTTTTCTAATAATTAGGTTAAATTCGGTTTATTTCCTAAATGGTTAAAACCAGGTTAAATGTTTTAACTGAAACTTATTCGCAATATCTGTACGGAGATTTATTTCTGACGTTAACTATGAATTATTTTAAAACAGTTAAGCTTCTAAGCGTTCAAGACTTGGATAATTTTTTAAACACTATCAACTATTATTAACGGCCCTAATAATTGTGATTACATTCTTCATGAGCGCTGTCCTTCAGTAGAAAATGTGGCCCCACCAGAGTAAATATCCACCTTATCTTCATAGAACAGTAAAAGTTAATCGATGATTGTGCAGTGATGTGGGAAAGAGAAGCTGCCTCCCATTGCTCAAATTACAGCCTGAGGACCTGCTCTGGATCACTTGACTGTCTTCTGAGATCAGAACAGGGTGCTGGAATACCACTTTTATATATCTGACAAAGTTTGCTTTGTGTTTTTACAGGATGCTTCATCTGCAGACATTAGGAAAGCCTACCGCAAGCTGTCTCTGACCTTGCACCCAGACAAGAACAAAGATGAGAATGCAGAAACCCAATTTAGACAAGTAAATGCTTTTAAATGTTCTGTGTGCCTCAAGTATTTGGAAGATATCTGGAAATTAAATATTCCATTGAAATTGCGGAGCTAAAGTACAATACAAGCAAACTGTAATTTACAACCTGAGGTTCCCCTTTCTGTGAATGAAGCCTTATACAGAGAGTGCTATTGAGGCTTTTTTTTTTTTTTTTTTTTAAATATCACTTTCGATGTCTCTCTCTCTCTCTCCTTGTGTTCTTGTTACTGCACTGCTATTAAAATATAAATTGTTTATACCAGTTTGGATGTTCTAAATTGGGATGTTGCCACATTGCAGTAATCGCAAATCAACTAGGGTACTAGAGGTGGTAAATGCTTGCCCTGAAATGATTAGCTAATTTGATATACTGGTACTTAGACATGACAGAACTACTATGTAGTAAAACACTGACCCACTTTGTTTGTTTACATGTAATTGGGTTGCTTTCTTTTCAGCTGGTTGCTATTTATGAAGTCCTGAAAGATGAGGAAAGGAGACAGCGGTAAGTTATCAACACTGTGCTGTAAAAGATTGGGATACTAAACAAACCACAAAGTGTAGTTGTCAATAATTTGCAATATCCAGGCCTTGTCTTGCTCTTTCCTAAGACTTCAGAATTTGCCATGTATGTGATTTTCACATCTGTTGGTGAATAAGGCAGACTTGAAGTACCTGCTTACTTTTGTGGTTGGAAAATGATTAGGGATGCATAAAGAATAAGGCGTGCAATAATCATTTATTATTAAAACAAAGGGGTAAATACTACTGTTATGTCTGCCACATAAAGGCTAATTAAAATGGTATTATCATGTCTAGAAAACAAATCTGAGACATTCAAGCAGCTTTGAATGCCATCAATATTTAAATAAAAAGTACAGTATTACATTTGAAGCCTCTGAAATTCAAAGTCAAATTTCACAAATATGTAACATTGGATATTGTTTGAATTCTCAGTTGTATCCATGCAATTTTTGTGAGACCAACCAACAGTCAAAAGCGGTTGGATTCCATATTTTTTTGTGTCTATAAATAACTCCTTTGTATCCTTTTATTCAATACTTTGCAAACCCTTTAATGTCTTTTGTGTAAACGTGGCCTTTTCTAGCCATTCTTATCAATGTTCTTGTGGTGATATGCACATTAACATATCCTGATGTTATCTCTTATGGTCATTAAAGCCCTTTGATTTTGTTTTTCCCGAAGAAGCAGATCCTGCACTTGGAAAGGGAGGAATTAGTACAGTAGTCCATGAAGGATTAGTTGCATTGAACTTTCTGTACATCCAAAAAAAAATGCTGAAAACCTTAATTAATTTGCGATATGCAGGAATAAAATAATCTCCCATTTTCAAAGAAATAAGACCAATGCCTCCATCAGTATTATTCAATGCTACAGGTAATATGTAACGAAGTATGGATTAATATTGACATCTTAATGTTCTACTGCTCCGCACAGTGAGTAGACGATGACAGGTGATTATCTTTGTGGTCAATACCCTGTCTAATAGTAAATACAATCTCTCGATTTTTATATTGAGAGGTAACAAAACAAATTAGAAGCTGGCATTCAACTAGCTTAAATGAGTAATAAAGCAAGGTTTTTAAATCCACCTCCTTTATATTTGGTGTTAGCTGAAGGACTCTTTAGCATGAGTCCCCTTTTCATTGTGATGAAAACTGCTTTCGCTTATTTGCTTGTATTTAAGGATAAACAGATTTCTCAACACTATGAATACAAAAAGTTATTTAGTTTCTTGTTGTTTAGTCCCTTCCTGTGCTGTGGGTCATATGGTCAGATTACAGCTAAACCATTGGACAGAAGTTGACAGACTTTACATATCCAAAAGTACAGTATAAAAAACAAGGAAGGAGTTTTTCCTGTTTCTGATTTAGAATTTTTGTTGCCTACCAAATAGATATGGAGAAAAGAAAAGCAATGTTAAACTGCATACAGTAGAAAATGCTCTTGCTGTACTGATGCAGATAAAAATAACAAAATGGGCTGCAAGCACCAACCTCTGAATAGATGTATGGAAAAATGAATTAATGAAATAATATTGCAAAACTGCCTTTTGGTACTTCCACACTGTGTTTCTAATTTCTGTGCACCGCTGGAAACCATATACCTCTGCTGAGGCCCCCTGCCTTAGGTGTCTACCTTTTGCATGCCTGTACAAAATGGAAGCATTATTGGAAGCAAGTAATTTCAAAAAAGTGTAGACTGTAAATAAATGTTTGGAGAGGGAGCACAGTTATATGACAAGAGCTGGACAATGGAAAGCAAGCTCTTTGATTCAGCTATATGTTGGCTACTATCCTGGGCCTGCTGCAAACTTTTTTGTATATGGTGCAAAGTGGTATACTTTACTTTATTTATATATACACTTGAAGTGCCATGAAAGAAGCAGCAGCTGAGCTTTAGGCAATCCTTGCACATTTATATGGGTCAAAATGGAATCTGCCTGCACTCAAAATGGCCAATCGTGTGAGCCATGATAATGTTCATTGATAGTAAAATCAATAGAGCATTGATTCCTCTGCCTGGTCCTTCGAGACTGTTGTTCAAATCAGCAGACATTGCTTAGTAAATACCATGTACTATTTAGGGCATTTAAAACGTAAGGATCAGCTGGTTGGAAGTACCAAAAGGCAGTTTCTAAATGGGATTTGTACAATCAATGCAAGACAAAGGCTCCATGTTTGAATCCTAATTTTAAGAACATGTTTACATGTTCCTTTTAATTACGATACTAAACTTGATAAACACACAAGATGCCATGTTAAGTGAGTATCAATTTTGTTTTTTTTTTTACTTGCAATGTAATAATATTCCAAATCTCTCTCTCTCTCTCAAATAAAATCTTAATAGTCCTAAATTACAGATGATATTTCTAGAAAAATAGACAGCAGGTATACTAAATTCAATTTAGTGTATCTGAAGAAATATGAATCTCCACCAGATCCCAAGATGGAATGAATGCGTTAAATTCTTATCATTTATTATTTTTTATAATCTATGCTGTTTACCATACGCTTTAGAAATAAGATATAGGTCACTTTTCTGTATTTGAGCAAGACATGTGTGTTCCATCTGTAGTATAGATACTACTGTAAATTAAGTAGGAGAGTGATCTAAAGATTAATTTTTGTAAAGTATATACAGGGAAGATGCTTCAGTATGTATTATATAAGAATAGATATCTCCTTTGTTTTAAAATAAAATATTACATTACACAAAGTAGATTTGGTTTTAATATGCTTTCATTCAATAAAAGTAAAAATGTATGTTATTGTGTTGCACACACACTGGTATTTGGGACCAAAAGTATGAAACCATTCCAAGATGGGATAACCTAAACGTCAGAATCTTGTGGATGAAATTAAACCTGTAATTACATTTATGCTGTTAAATAAGTAATTAAAATTAAATTACAATATTGTATTAATGTAATCCGCATCAGTGGTTACAATTAGATGGATTCCCTTGTCAAGCTGGCAGTTCTGGCAGCTGCACTATTATTCAATTTACTTAAAGAAAATGTCCTGCTGCCCTGCATGACAATATAGGGGCCCAGCTTCTTGCAGTTTAGCCTGCATGTATCTAAGAATACCACAATTAGTTTTTATGGACAATAACTTTCCATGAATAAATACTATACGTAAAAAATGGTGTCTGAATGCAAGTGTGCAATATATTTGAGGATGTATGTAATTTAAATTGTGTTTTTTTTATTTGCAACAGCAAAATTGCCACCCCATTTACCAACCCAATTGTATTTGTTTTAAAAAGCATGCATGAAATGTTACAAATACAGACTGCTTTGAAAAGCAAGTCCAGTAGGTGAACATCTTGTTGTATGGTTAGCCACTATGAAAAGGTTCCAGCTGCAGGCAATGTTGTGAATTATATTTAATTTTGATTATAGCTGTGAATTTTTTAATATATTTTATTTCAACATTTACAGTATATCAACAGCAGTTTATTTAACATGTTTATATGTTGGTTGATACAATTAAAAAAAAAAAAGAATAAATAGACCAATACATATTTATTCAGTAGGAATATGATGGTTTTTAAAGTGCTATATTTTTCATGGTTCTGGGTTAGTCTTGATTTGTAAAAGAACACTGGTGTTTTGTTTGTTTTACATACATTTTCAATGAAATGCAAGCCCTAATTCTTTCTTTCTCTCTGTCTTTAGGTACAATGATATTCTGGTCAATGGCCTCCCTGATTGGCGGCAGCCTGTATTCTACTACCGGCGAGTGAGAAAGATGAGCAATGCTGAGCTGGGGCTGCTCCTCTTTATTATACTCACTGTCGGCCATTACGCTGTCATTTGGTCAATATATCTGGAGAAGCAACTGGTGAGCCTCAATAACAAAAATTCAATTTTCTATTTGATCTCAAAGGTTATATATATAATTTTAAAAAAAATGGTCAGAGCTAATACATGAACCATGTTATAATACTGACTGTTTATAATGTAATGGTGCAACCCTGTGTAGCTGTAATTTTACAGTCATTATAATACGTGTGTCATTTTTTATTGAAGACCATTTGGTTTTCAGACACGGATTTAGCACCAAAGTAAAAACCAGCCTTAACTATCTCCTGCAATTTAACAGCTATCTAAAATAATATTTGTAGAACAAATGTATACCTTACACTTTGATGCTTTGCTTTGAATCTCAATCTCACCCCCCACCCCCCAATTTAACAATAGTCAACATTACAATACCATTGGACAATTCTGCACAGTTATCAGCTGTTTATCTTTTGTGAGAATTCATTTCGCACACACAAAAATAAATCGTAACTATGTTTGTGGTTGGTGTGTAGAGGTAGGAAACATGATCATAAATACACTTCATCTCCAATTACTATACATATTTTTCTATTTGGAACGTATTGAACTAAGTATACTGTTAAACACTGTGTTGCTGTGAAGTTCTTACCCACTAAAATGCTTCAGCTGAAATGGCTAGAATTAAACTGCTGCTTTTTTTTTCATCACTTCATATTATTGTGTCCTTAGTTGCACTGCATGAGTGATTAAGCCTAATGGTTATCTTTTTTTCTGTTCTGTCAGCTGTTCTTTATTTTACTTTTCATGCTTAAATGGGCCTTGGCACATTTTACGGTAGAAACAAAATGCAGTTTAATTGTGCTTATCAGTGTTGATGAATTTATCCCTATTTAAAGAAGAACCATTTTGAAAAGGCAGACAAAGTAAGGCATTGCATTATTCAGCGGTCATGGGTTTTCTTTTGCCAATATAAAAAGAGCTTGTTTTTTCTTCTGTTTCTTTTTGCAAAATGTAAAATCATTTATCCTGTCAATAATTGAGAATCTGTTTGCATTTTCTTTTTTTTACATTTGGGGAGTACATTTATTAGAGTTGAGTAATGAGCAAGCAGGCCAGTTGAATGACTGCACATTACAATAAACCTTGATCGCTATGGAGATGCACATATCTGACAGAGCGGGACTTCAGTCATCTGTGTTTGTTAAGTGGAATTGGGCACCATGGCAACAGTTATTGTTTAAGGCACATGATTTCACTTAATCATGCAGGGCTGGTGGATGCATTTGCATAGAGGGTGCTCGTCTCCTCCCAGTGTTTCTTCTTGTCACTGTTGCCACATTGTAGGGATACATGTTAATAATCACTTGTAACAATGATTCTGATTTTCAGGACGAGCTTCTCAGTCGTAAGAAGAGAGAAAAAAGGAAAAAGACTGGGAACAAGGGAGTGGATGATGTAAAAGTGGGTGCTCAAGAAAAAAGTGAGAGGTAACAAGTTCTTTATTTCACTTTATATTGTGCTCTTTTTAGCTACCACAAACATAAGCAAATCTTAGAACTTTTATTATTTTTGTATTTCTTTAATTAGAAATACATCCATCTTGGTTATTTTTGTGGGAAAGAATATGGAAGCTATTTTGTTAAAACCCTGTTAGATTTGTTAAGTTACCCTTACTGTCGAACCCTGTTCATGTAAATACAGCAAAGGGTATGCTCACAAGTAATGCAATATTGTGCTCACATCGGAGTACAGAACGTATTCATGGCCTGTGTCTTTCCACTGTACACTCTGATATTACATTATTTAAAATGTTTGGCAGTACCGATACGGGAGAGCTACTTAAACAATTACTAGGGAAATATATTATGGTGTTTGAGTAATATTTAAACTACTAATCCTTGTGAACATGAAGGGGATTTTGTGTAGTATATAATAAACAACTGGGTTAAGAGTTTGAAACTTGTCGGGACAAAGTGATGAAAAGATTAAGTTAAATCTTACAAGCTATAATTATAAAAGGATTTCCACAGATAACTATAGTACTAAAAAGTTGGTAACATTTTAGAGAAATGTTTCAACAAGATCACAAGAAGTCTCAAAATGACAATGTGTTTGAAGTATGAGCAACTAAATTTAAATGGTATATATATTTTTTTATAGTATCTTGAAATCTACTTGCAATCAGTTTATACACAACCTCTTTTTTTTGTTATTGTTGTAAACATCAGTAACTGCGATTTTAATGCATTCTTTGTTCATAATGAGTGCAACTGAGAATTGCTTTTGTGAGTAAATAAATGCATACTTTCCTGTCTCCCTAATACTCCATCTTTAGACTTGATAAGGCAGAGTGACATTCAGCTCAAAAGTACTGTCATTTTTCCTGTTGATTATTAAAAATAAAGGGTTTTAAATGGTTCACACAGCAAGGGTTCAGTGCAGGAGGGAGATCAGAGACTATTCTGCCTGTCTTCCTTTCTGATGACATCAGTGAGTAATGCTTCAGTGAACTGCGAATGACATTCATTTTTATGTATTGGTTTGTTAATGCTATAGTCTTCACATTGGGCTGTCTGCAGGTGTGAACACCTCCTTGATGGTTAATCGGTTTAGCTGAAAATCACAGAGCTCAGGTATTCATTTTGCAGACCTGATGAGAAGCAGTAGGTCGCTCTGTTATTTCCCTTTCCACAAGCTCTAAAGTAGGCCAGAGTCTACTGATCAGAGTAACACTCAAACACATTAGTGATTGCACTTTCTTTTGGCATTTTACTATTTGTTCCTCAAATTTAATGGGTTTAAAAAAAAAGTTTGAATTGGTTAAATATGGTTATATTTGTTCTATTTTAAGTTTCAGTTAATTGTTTATACTTTTTTAGCATGTTTTGTTCTATTGTCTATACATTAGTTTAATAGCTATTGGAAATGGATAACTAATATTTTGAATATTTATTTTTTTTATATAAAAACACAGGTCTTCTGACAAACCTCAGTGGCATGACATTCTGCCATTCAAACTCGGAATATGGCTTTATTTTTCTGTGAAATCTCTCCCCCAGCTAATACAGGTAAGACTAAATAAACATCCACAACTTCATAGAAAGTGACATATTCAGAGCGAGAGAGGTTACAATCTTAAACAAAACCCCCAAAAAAACATGAACACAAAGCTACAGCAGTTGACATTTTGATGATGATGATGATATTATTAATAATAATAATAGCAACCCTGCTTTTTGTACAAGTTGTTCATGACTGGAAGGCTGAAACTATTTCAGTCTCCCACGGAAGCAGCTGTAACAACCAGGGAGCATCAGTGAACATTGCTTTCGTAACCTCAATCACACATCAAGGGAAATGCTGTCCTGTGTTGTTGCCTCTCCACCCTTTTCAAAGTGAATTGGGATTTCTAAACGGTTAAGAGAGAATGGTAGAAATGCAATCTGATGTTGTTTTCACCCACCTGCGCCGTCATGGGGTTAGCTTGTTTAAATAAAGGGGTATTTTGACAATGACGTAAACCTAGGATTTTATAACAGCATTTTTTGTTTCATGTCAACACCAAATGTGATCAAGCCTGTTAGAATGGCATTTCAAAACGATTGCTATGCAACAATAAAAAAAAGGGCAGGATTGTTGTACTGGTATAGAACAAGCCAGAGGGAGCACAGTGATGCAAAACAATGACCAAACGGGGGCTGGTGAAGTCCATACTGTACATGCATATCTCCTGTTTATTAAACTATGAGCAACCTGTACTGTGTGTGTGTGATCCAAATATGTATTCTTCTTTTGCTGAAATAACATTCTTAATGGTTAGTAAGACAGTTTCTAGTGTGTTTTACTACAAGCGTGCAATGGTATGTTAAGGTTCATTTCTCAAGGGATAAATAGTCTGGATACCAAGAATAGATTTGATTTAAATGCAGGCACCACACTGAGGCTTAAAACCCTTGAAGCACTTTACCCCTAAAGAGCTTACTTGCAGAACTAAATGTCTACATTAAATATTGGAAAATGCAAGTACATATTTGTGATTTCTATTGTCTCATAAAAAATAATAGTTTTAAAAGTCTCTAGCTAGATAAATATGGACTGGAGAGGAAGGCTATGGTAGAAAATGATTGACCCGAGAGAAGACTATTGTTACTGACGGGGCTATAGTGCCCGAAGCCGCACCCTGGAGGTAACAATAGCATTGAATTTTTCACTATGGCTGAGACTGCAGTACATATTTAATATATGAATCAGTCAAGAAAATAAGTGAGGCAAGGATGGATAGTAAATACGACTTTATATATTTTGTTTAAATATAGCTGGTATATTGGATTATTTTTTAAAATGTTTTTTCTAAATCCTTTCATGGATTGACGTTGTTCTGTGAAAATGTGTTACATTTAACTAAAAGAAACGCTTTTAAAACAACCAAATTCTCATTGGGCATATTTTATTTTAGATTCTATTGGTGTGGGTGTGTGGGTGTTTTGGGTTTTTGGAACAGGCTGTTGCAAAATGCAATGAGAAAAGAGTAAGTGAAAAGACAAGTGATTTATAAAAAAAAGATATTTACCTCTTTAAATATCTGACTTCTTGCAGGATGTCAAACAGTATTATGAAGACTACAAAGAACTGAAGATAAAAGAGAAAGAAGCAGCCCAGGCCCAGGCTGAACAAGAAGCCATACAAAGTATGTCCTGCAGTTAATATTTATTAGCAAGAAGGAAGAGCTGTATGTGATCAATCTGTATATTTTACAGGGAAACCAGAAAGGGGACAGTGGCTAATGGTATAGACAGGGGTAATGGTATGCTGTAACTCATAAGGGAAAAGACACAAGGCTTTTGAGTCTGATATACTGTAGATTTAACCATTTTATAATTTGATTTTCGTTCCATTTTTTTATACATTTATTTAGTCTATGTGAGAGAGAATCAGCTGTGACAAAGACCAAAAAATGTGCAAAAGTTAAGCATGTTGATAAGGACTATATGCATTTAAATAAGCACATTCACTTATAAACATGCAGAAGAAAGGGGATGCTGTGACAAATATAATGACTTCCTCATTAGAAAACCCAGGCGTGTGGTTGTAAGGTCCTCTTATATGTATGGAGTAGAGAGAGGTGTAATATAAGATTTCTTTCAGCTGTAGGATAAAAGATGAATGTTTTACCAATATTTATCTTCATATCCGAATGAAATCTTATCTGGAAAGGTTCTTGCCTCACTCACAGATGTTTATGCGTCGAGATCAATTCATAGCCAGCAGGTAGGTTGGGGGAACTGTGAAGTTGAACACAAATCTTTAAATCAATCCAAAATGACATTCACAAGTTACAAGCTTTCATAGAAACAAACATCCATCCAAATAAAAAATATATATTTAAAACAGCAGCATGTTAACTGCAGTGTGTGTGCACATAATATATCTTAATATGGAAAACATTTGAATGCTTTCTGTTTTGGTCTTTCAATGTTGGATTGCTTTTATATGTTAGTGGGGAAAAAGGTCAATAGATGTGTAATTCCTATACTGTGACATTTGTGGATCCACGGCCAAAAATACAAAAGAGCAATGAAAAGGTAAATGCAAGCAAACAAACAACATTTTATTTTACTGTTAACCACATTTTGTTTGGGTATTTAGCTAAAATAATGTATGGTGTCAAGTTTTATGCTTTATGTATGTATTTATTTATTTCCTGTGAGGGTTTAATATCTCTGGTGACATTCATACCATTGAAATGCTCAGTCAGTTGGTACTAGTGATTGAGCTGAGCTGTTTTGCAGGTTTTGGCTAATTGTTAGACCAATGAAGGCTTGACAACTTGGCTCTCCTAGTGACTACTGTGACTGTTGCTCATCGTAACCTGCTTTTTCACAGTAGCATAGCGGATTGACTAGATACTGAAGGAAATGTTTTAGAAAACAGATTTTTACTTTAGGCATATTTTGTAATATGGAATATCATGTGGAAGTAGCTGAAATTCTCATTAGACAGTTAATTCACTATGAAATTACTGTATTAGCTATAAAACATAGATACACAGTTAATATATCATTTAAAATATGTTACATTTTTGGTTTTCAGAAATGTTAAGAAAAAAAAAAAACTTTATTAATTTCTAAGTATTTTTGTTTAAAACTATTTCAGCACATTTTAGTCTATTCATGTTCTACTATGGTTACTTTGCTAGTAGATAAGAAGTAAAGATACAAAGGTAAGGAGGATTGAGATGTTCACTCTTGTAAATCCTTAACTAAGCCAGTGCATCTTTAAAATAGCTTCCTTTTGATGGAAAACATGTAAGATAACTAAACCATCACTGTTGCCTCATGCTTAATGATGCAAAATAATGTTGGGGGCATAGTTTGATTTTGCTTCCTATTACCTGTAATTTAAAAGACTATCACTTGAACGAACTTTTAATAATAATAATAATATTACTGGCTATTTAACTCGGTAAATACATGCTATGCAGATCAGCATGAGGACTGCTTCATGCTGCTGTTTTTCATGACCTAATTGCTAATCTGCCCTCACGTCTATCAATTTGGGATTGGGCAGAATCCTCAGGGGAGTATACAGGGACGCTGACAGGGAATTCCATGTAATTTACAGATTGGAGAGAATGCAACATGGGGTCTCATTAAAGCAATGTGTTGCAGCACAAGACAATAGATGTGAATAGATCTGTTGAAAATATATTACCCTACTGGGGGCATCTTTTGTGCAGGCATGGCGACCAGTTCTGTTGGGTTTAAACTTTTTGTGGGTATGCATGGTTCTGCTCGTTGTCTTGACATAGGAAATAGATCCATATTCCTAAAACATTATTGCTGCAGCAAATTAATAAGAAAACTATTTAAATACTTTTGTCCATATTAGGCACTGAAATAAAAAAAAAAAAGAAAAATTGGTAATTGGTCGGTTCGTAAAGATAAACATGTTTCCTATGCAGTAAGGCTATTGCTTTATCAGACATCCACTGGCATAAAAGAAGGTGCGAATGTAGTAGACTGGCAGCAGCACAAATATATATTTTGTTTCACTCACATATTATCGTCTAAATCCTTGTTTTTAAACTTTGCAGAAGAAAAGAGGCCTAAAGTGAAGAAAGTGAAATCTGAGTTTCCAGTCTACACCGCTTATTCAGGGGACAATGCCTTTGCACCATCCTATGATCAGGGCTCTACCATTGAAGATATTGAGGAACAAATTAATGATTGGCTAGAAGACAAAAGCCGATCACAGAAGAAAAAGGTACATTTTTATTACAATATACTCTCTCCTCCCTGTTCCGCAGCATTAAAATTTGGATATGCAACATTTTTGTGTGCCTTTCAAAGAAAAAAGGGGAATAGCCAAGAGACAATATGGATGCTAGTCTCTTGTTTATTGCAGAAAATCTGTGACCTAGGTCAAGGGGAAAGTTTGCTATGTGCAGTGTTCACGAGTAAACCATAAATGGCAGTGGTCTAAGGGTATACAGATGGCTACTCGATCTTTTCAAAGTTTAATGTGGATGACCAAAGGCCATAGCTGCCATAATATGTAACGTGTTTGGTTTCCTCTGTTATGATGGGGCTATTGTTGCGTTGAGGGATAAAAGGATGTGAGCTACACATTTTATTCCTCTTCCTGTTGCTGAATTTAAATACAGCAACTGTTTATTGCCTTCACTATTTTTTAATATATTGCATTTTTTAAGTTTAACAGGTTTCTTTTGTTGCTTCCCTCAAGTTAATTTACAGCACTACATAGAATGTACTTACACCCTTGCATGGTTGCATTCTTTTGATAAGACATTAAAACTGATTTCCTGTCTACTTGCGGATGTTAAAGATCCCACAGCACCTGTTGGAGAAGAGGCCCCAGGATCTTGCTTATTCGAGGCCTTATTGTTTTAAGGAGTTATATATCCGGGTTTTAATTGTGGTTGAGAAAAAAGCAAGTGAGTAAATTGAAGGGTTTGACACCAATGCCCTGGCCCAACCCTCTGAGAGCTTTATTTCTAACCCTCCACACTGCAACAGGAACTCTTTGGATGTGGGGCCTATGCATGGCAAAAGGGCTGCCCTTTATAAATATCTTAAAAGCTATTGTTGTTTAAAGATGAGTGCTCTGCTCCCACAGTAAGTGAGTGAACTCTTTATTTCCTCGACGCCATCACCTGAAATAATGTTTGTTGAAGACAGTTGTGTAGCAGCATGGCCGGCTCAGCAACAGTCTTTCTATCAGGTGAAGTAATCTCTTGTCTTGTTTTGTTATTCTGGTGCAGGGGAGCAGTTTTAGAGGTTGCATATGCAGTGCTGCATTCTAAAGCCTCGCTCCTATTCTTTAGCTGCTGTAGTAGTATAGTTTGATCTTCAGAAACAGCTATGAGTGTGTTTCATCTTCCAAAACAACACCGTAGACCCTGATATGTTTCCAAATTCTGGCATGAAAGGTGTTTATCCCCTCTTCTAGAAAGCACTTTAAAAACAAAGGTTTCCCAAAAACATTGTAACAGTAGGTATTCGTCATCCATCAGAATACTCTTTTTTTTTTTTTTTTTTTTTTTTTAATTTTTTGTTGTTCCCTGTGGTGCTTTCAAACTAAATCTGTAATCAAGCCCTGATGTACCAGTATTCAGACGTGTAGACTTTATAGTGTGAATAGTCTGGGTAAATATGTGTGTTTTATAGTAATTTAAAAAACAAGAAAAAAACAATAATTGCATGAAAATTGAGTGACGGTAACCGTGAAATTGAAAGTAAAACTGACAAACCTTTCAGAATGTCATAACTTTACTGGGGGAAAAAAACACCAGGTGGCTTAATACAAAATAAAGATGAGGATATGAAAACCTTCTATTTTTTAAACCGTAAAATAAGACACACCATGATGGTCCCCATACAAGATATATAACAAACTATTATTATTATTTTGTTTTGTTTTAATTTTATTTTATAAATATACAATTAACTTTAGTGCATTTTCTGCTTCTGTTTATAGGAGTCCGTATAAATAAAGGTATTGTATGTGTGCACACTTGCATAATGGTTGCTGAATAATAGTAATTCTCTAGTCTAGACCTGATCGTTCTGTACAGCTTGTTAGTTCGTGCTGCTGCCACGTAAGAAACCTGTTTGTGCCGGGAATCCTTCTCGTGGCGATACAATGATCTCACTCTGTTATTTATTCATGGAGAGATATCTATCTAACGTGTGTTCCTAATTTTACTTTTAATATGTATTGCATGTGTATGTACAGTAAGTAGGTTGATTTTTGACTAGAATTGAAAACTTTCTGATGATTTGAAACAAGAAATTCTGAAATACAGTAATACACTTTTTATAAAACATGTTTTGCAAATCTGCAATAAGTTTATTTTTAGGTTTATATTTAAAAAAAAAAAATGAAATCTGTTATTTGAAGGAGCTTTTTTTTTTTAATTGCTGAATGTGGAACAGGTGTTATCCATTTACAAGCTGCTCTACATTCAAGCTGTTAATTGCATGAATCTGTTTTCTCAAAACATGCTGAAAAGTTAATTGAGTGAGCCCTTAAGTGGTAAAGAATAGATTTAACTTTGAACGCTTTTCTTTGGTCCACACCAGCTGCTTTTGAAAAGTGTAACAGCCTATTACAGCATATTGCAGGGATAGGTGATGCAAATGACAGCTGGGATGATTTTATTTCTAATGATCAATAGTCACCAACCTTTACTGTGTACACTAGTGTGGCAACAGGTTAATGAGCACACTGCTAAATTGCATTTACAAATGTTAGTTGATGTATACAGTAGAAGGATAAATTACTTTACTGCACATTTTAATATGTGACCCACTTTGAAGGTCGTTGAACGCATTTCATTTCTGAAAGCAAGAAATGCAAAGGCCAAAGTATGCAGTTTTGTAGTGTATCATAGCTGGAGGGAGATCTCTGAATAGTATATGGTATAGATGTTGAAACATTGTGCCAAAGCATCTCATTCAGGACAAAAGGATGAGGTTTATACAGCGACATCCTCGGATTTGAAATGATGATTTGAAAATAATAACTCCACAATAATATAGCGTCTTTCAGGCATATAACTACTGCAAGAGAGCTTGGCCCCCTCCATGCTTTGTTGAAAGTTACCAAAGAAGTTGTAGAGCCCCTTTAACACAGATTTGTAAGGATTCATTTAAAGCTCGAGAGATGTCTAGATCTGTTAGGTTTACCATTTGTCCTGGTACCTTTTAAATGTTAAATTATTTTTTAATGATTACATTTTCAAGAGCAATTTGTGCATATCGTGATGTACAGGTTTTGCTGTGGTTTTTTTTTTTTTTTTTTTTATTTTTTATTTTTTTTTGGTTTTTTGTAATGCTTGTAGATCCACCTCTGACTGAAAACGTACATATATTGCCATACTTGAGTTAATGTGGTATAACCCTTTTATACAGCATTACCTGAGCTGTTTTGAAACACACAACCTTTCACTGGCTAGTCATTGTTGCGTTTACAGTAGGTAGGGATATTTAAATAAATATAAAAATAGATAATGACCCATCTTAAACAATAATAATAGAGTTTATCCATATAGGAATATACCAGATCTGGCCCCCAACACCATAAATTGGAGAAATATTGAATGACGAATATGCATATTTAAAAGGCACTTGGAAGTATTATTATTATTATTATTATTATTATTATTATTATTCCACATATGTTTTAAGTGGTTTATGCCACACATTCAACATCTCACTTTGGACACAGTGCACTGCACTGTCGCCTCACATCTCAAGCCCAGGTCTTGGTTTCCAGATTATAGATGCTACATACATGTGTCTGTCAGTGGAGACTCCTTAAAGCAGGCAAGGCCTCCTCAAAATTTCAGTGAAAAAAAAATATATAGACATATTGTTTTGTAGCATTATAATATAATAATGTTCAATAAAACAAAAATGTTGTCTAAAATGCAAGAAAAAAATGAAATTTTAACCAAAACTCTAGATTCAACATTCATATATTAACAGCAGTTCTGGCTCCTCAAAGGAGGCAAGTCTGTTATAAATTCCTATCTGCCATTAACCACAGTACTAGCAGTAGCAGATCACGTGATCTAAGCACTGGTTTTAATTGGAGGAGCCCAGAGTTTTTTTTTTTTTTTTTCAATCAGAGGGGGAAGCCTCCATTACAAACTCCTATCTGTTATAACCACACACGGTAGCTTCGGTAAAGTGAGATATATTTTCAAAGTTTCATATTTTGATACCACTGCCTTTCTCTGGGAGCAAATCTAGTTTTTTTTTTTTTTTTTTTCTCTGTTGGCGTTTGTTGGAAGTTGTATTTTGTATTATTTTAGCCCCTCTCCAGCAGTATTTGTTCGCTCTTTTCGCCTGTACAGTATATCATTATTTTGTTGGTCATTTATTTCAATTTAGCCAAATAAGTGAATAGGATGTGCTTGATTTTTTTTTTTTTTTTCCTCTGCTTTTCTCCTGCCTTAACTTTTGTTTAGAAAATATTGTATGCAATGTATGTTAGTGACGTGGTCTTAATCTAAATGCTATATATTTGTTGTATACAGTGCATTTTTAAACATATGCTGGCTGCAGTATGTAACAGTTAAGTATGTTACATAATAAACTATGGGCTTCTGTTTTCTTTTCTCGCTTGGCTAGTGGAGAAAATGCATTTAACAGCTGAATTGGGGTAAAGCCTGTTTACACTGCACTTGTAGATCTCCTGATCTGCCCCTCCTGCTACAATGCACTGGACTTGTCAGACCTCAGCACCACATTACTGGATCCTCAGCTGATGCACTATCCTTGCACTATTGCACTACTAATATGTCATTGTAGATGTAACTTGTTGTAATCCTAACTTGTTGCATCCTAGCTCATACTGTATTTTAGTAGTATTTGCACTTACTGTAAACTATACTGTATTTAAATATTAATTTTGCATTGTAACCCTGTACAGTACTGCCCTGTAACACATGTAAGTCACCTTGGATAAAGGAATCTGTCATAATAATAATAATAATATGAAGCTGTAACAATTGGAATTCAATAAGATTCTACTGCTGCTGGGGTCTTAAGGGGACCCCAAGCCCTCTGCCTTTTTTCTGCCACTCTTTTTTTTTTTTTTTTTTTTTGGCCACTTGTGTGTGTATTGAAAGAATTCTGTTGGAGTAGGGTGGCAAAGTGGATTACATAAAGGATGAGCCTTTAATCAGTTCTGTGCCACTCTCTCTAATTGGTTGAGACCCAAATTACAACACTAATAATGTATCATGAGTAAGTATTATTATTATTATTATTATTATTGTTTATTTCTTAGCAGATGCCCTTATCCAGGGCGACTTACAATCGTAAGCAAATACATTTCAAGTACATAGACATCTGTGACATATTGCACGCTATATAGGCCAATATAAGTAAGAGACAATATCAGCTAGTGAACGGGTCATTTGGGTACAGTTTAATTTTGTATTGCTTGCAGTACAGAGATGTTCACTAGATGGTGCCGGAGCTTACTGGGGAAAAAAAAAAATACTAGAACTGATCAGGCCAAAGCACCTTAACACAGATAAGCTGCATTAAACATTAAAACCAAATAACTGCAAACATCATATTAATAAGTAAATAAAGTTTGAAGTGGCTTTTTCTTTTAAATTCATCAAACTATTTTATTTGAGTTTTACATGCTGCTTGCATCAACAGTATTGTAGGGATACACTTCCCGTCAAGCAGTGTCTTTTTAAGTAGGACTCTTCTTCTTTCTAGTAATGTGAATTAAGATGTTCAAATGTCATAACTTCAACTGAACAAACCATTACTCTAATAAGCACATGTATTAAGCCTATAATTATAACAGTGAAGTCACATACAATTGCACTCAATTCTTTGAATTCTTTAGCCACCTCACTAACAGCAAGGCTGCCAATCATTAAAAACACCTGTCAGCATTCTCAGTTATTGCGTCCACCAAATGAGTTCTTTGCCTGAGAAGCAGTGTCAGACGTTTTGATTTCAACTTGTATGGCATTACAAATTATAGCACATTAACGCTATGCAACAGTCATAATCTTATGCTTTGTATTTTTACTGTTTTATGTTTTTTAATGTTTGCAGTCTTTCATTTAAATGGAAAAGACAGACTATTAAGAAGTGTCTTTTGAAGATGCACTCATTGACTTGATCTTTCAACAAGAACGTTCCATGAGGTTGTAAAGGAATGTAAATGGAATGGTCTTCAGTTTGGAGGCAGTCTGATCTCTCTCTGCCCGTGTTGACAGTTCTCTCAAATCCTATAATTATATGAGCAAGGAGGTTAACAGGTGTAACACGGGTCCACTGGGTCTGGAACTAACATTTATCAAATGTCATGGATCCTGTTAGATCTAACTCTGAAATTCATCAAGGGTTTGGTCAGATTGATTAATGATCGGTGTTGGGTGATGAAAATGATGAACGTTAAATGTGTTCCCAGTACTGTAGTAACCTGTAATATTGATGAATGCTAACAGGTGGATCCATTCACTGTGTGTGTGTGTGTGTGTGTGTGTGTGTGTGTGTGTGTGTGTGTGTGTGTGTGTGTGTGTTTTTAAATAGTTAAAATCTAGATCAGATCAGTCTTATGGAATGTAGGTGGATTCAGGGTCTATAGTACTGTAGATCTATCTATATGTAGAGACTAGGGTAGAAACTATTTCTGTTTATTTGCAGGGAACCTTTAGGATTTCAGGATTTGCTTTTCATTGTGTGTTGTCTATAATGTATGTATGTGTGTAATATGTGTGTGTGTGTATATAATATACAGTGCCTATAGTAAGTATTCACCCCCATTGGACGTTTTGACAGTTTGTTGTGTTAAACCTGAAATCTTGATGGGTTTTTTTTCCTTTTTTTTTTTTTTTTTTTACACAACTTACTCAACACTTTCAATGTGTGAAAAAATGGGGGGGTGAAAAAACAAATCAATTAAAAATAAAAACTTAGTCTTCATTAGACAAGTGTTCACCCCCTTTGCTATGACACTCATAAATAAGCTCAGGTGCAAGCAATTGCCTTCAGAATTCACACAATAAGTTAAGTGGAGTCCATCTGTGTGCAATAAAAATGGTTCACATAATTTCAGATTAAATACACCTGTCTTTGTAAGGTCCCACAGTTGGGTAGTGCATTCAAAGCAAAGATACTACCATAAAGACCAAGAAGCTTTCAAAACAACTCTGATAAAGTTGTGGAAAGGCACAGATCAGGGGAGGGGTATAAAAAGATTTCAGGCATTGCATATCCCTTGGAGCACAGTCAAGTCGATCATTAAGAAGTGGAAGGTATACGGCACCACCCAGAATCTGCTTAGAGCAGGCTGTCCTCCCAAACTGAGCAGCCGCGTAAGAAGGGCATTGGTCAGAGAAGCCAGCAAGAGGCCAATGACAACTCTGAAAGACCTACAGTGTTCCATGGCTGAGATGGAAGAAACTGTCCATGTGTCAACGATAGCTCAGATACTCCACAAATCTGGCCTGTATGGAAGAGTGGCAAGAAGGAAGCCATTTCTGAAAAAAAACACATGCAAAATCCTGCTTGGAATTTGCAAAAAAGGCATGTGGGAGACTCAAAAGATGTGGCAAAAGATTCTGTGGTCCGATGAAACAAAAATTGAACTATTTGTCCTAAATGCAAAGCGTTATGTCTGGCGCAAACCCAACACCGCACATTACCCAGGTAACGCCTACTGTGAAGCATGGTGGTGGCAGCATCATGCTATGGGGATGCTTTTCATCGGCAGGGACTGGGAAATTTGTCAGGGTAGAGGGCAAAATGGATGGAGCTAAATACAGGCAAATCCTTGAGGAAAACCTGCTTCAGTATGCAAAGACCTAAGACTGGGACGGAGATTCACCTTTCAGCAGGACAATGACCCCAAGCACATAGCCAAAGCAACACTGGAATGGCTTAAGCACAAGAAAGTGAATATGAATGTGCTATTGGCCCAGTCAAACCCCAGATTTGAATCCGATTGAGAATCTGTGACAAGACTTGAAGATTGCTGTCCACCAATGCTCCCCATCCAACTTCACAGAGCTTAAACAATTTTGCCAAGAAGAATGGGCGAATATTGCACGATCCAGATGTGCAAACCTGGTAGAAACTTACCCCAAAACACTTACAGCTGTAATTGCTGCCAAAGGTGGTTCTACCAACTATTGAATCAGAGGGGTGAATACTTATCTAACCAAGACATTTCAGTTTATTTATTTTTCATTAACTGTTTCACTATAAAAATTCTCTTCAAAGTGTTGAGTAGGTTGTGTAAATCAAAGGAAAAAAAAGCCCATTTTAAATGCATCAAGATTTCAGGTTCTAACACAACAAACTGTGAAAACGTCCAAGGGGGGTGAATACTTACTATATACAGTGCCTATAGTAAGTATTCACCCCCCTTGGACGTTTTCAGTTTGTTGTGTTACAACCTGAAATCTTGAATGATGTGTATATATATAATATATATAATATATATATATATATATATATATATGTATATGTATATATATATATATATATATATATATATATATATATATGTATGTATGTATGTATGTATGTATGTATGTATGTATGTATGTATGTATGTATGTATGTATGTATGTATGTGTGTGTGTGTGTGTGTGTGTGTGTGTGTGTATGTATGTATGTATGTGTGTGTGTAATATATATATGTATGTGTGTGTGTAATATATATATATATATATATATATATATATATATATATATATATATATATATATATATATATATATATATATATCAGTACTGTGCAAAAGTTTTAGGCAGGTGTGGAAAAAATGCTGTAAAGTAAGAATGCTTTCAAAAATAGACATGTTAATAGATTATATTTATCAATTAACTGAATGCAAAGTGAGTGAACAGAAGAAAAATCTAAATCAAATCCATATTTGGTGTGACCACCCTTTGCCTTCAAAACAGCATCAATTCTTCTAGGTACACTTGCACAAAGTCAGGGATTTTGTAGGCATATAGTCAGGTGTATGATTAAACAATTATACCAAACAGGTGCTAATGATCATCAATTCAATATGTAGGTTGAAACACAATCATTAACTGAAACAGAAACAGCTGTGTAGGAGGAATAAAACTGGGTGAGGAACAGCCAAACTCAGCTAACAAGGTGAGGTTGCTGAAGACAGTTTACTGTCAAAAGTCATACACCATGGCAAGACTGAGCACAGCAACAAGACACAAGGTAGTTATACTGCATCAGCAAGGTCTCTCCCAGGCAGAAATTTCAAGGCAGACAGGGGTTTCCAGATGTGCTGTCCAAGCTCTTTTGAAGAAGCACAAAGAAACGGGCAACGTTGAGGACCGTGAGGCGCAGTGGTCGGCCAAGGAAACTTACTGCAGCAGATGAAAGACACATCATGCTTACTTCCCTGCGCAATCGGAAGATGTCCAGCAGTGCCATCAGCTCAGAATTGGCAGAAAACAGTGGGACCCTGGTACACCCATCTACTGTCCGGAGAAGTCTGGTCAGAAGTGGCCTTCATGGAAGACTTGCGGCCAAAAAGCCATACCTCCGACGTGGAAACAAGGCCAAGCGACTCAACTATGCACGAAAACACAGGAACTGGGGTGCAGAAAAATAGCAGCAGGTGCTCTGAACTGATGAGTCAAAATTTGAAATATTTGGCTGTAGCAGAAGGCAGTTTGTTCGCCGAAGGGCTGGAGAGCTTACACGAATGAGTTTCTGCAGGCAACAGTGAAGCATGGTGGAGGTTCCTTGCAAGTTTGGGGCTGCATTTCTGCAAATGGAGTTGGGGATTTGGTCAGAATTAATGGTCTCCTCAATGCTGAGAAGTACAGGCAGATACTTATCAATCATGCAATACCATCAGGGAGGCATCTGATTGGCCCCAAATTTATTCTGCAGCATGACAACGACCCCAAACATACAGCAAAAGTCATTAAGAACTATCTTCAGCGTAAAGAAGAACAAGGAGTCCTGGAAGTGATAGTATGGCCCCCACAGAGCCCTGATCTCAACATCATCGAGTCTGTCTGGGATTACATGAAGAGAGAGAAGCAACTGAGGCTGCCTAAATCCACAAAAGAACTGTGGTTAGTTCTCCAAGATGTTTGGGCCAACCTACCTGCCGAGTTCCTTCAAAAACTGTGTGCAAGTGTACCTAGAAGAATTGATGCTTGATGCTGTTTTGAAGGCAAAGGGTGGTCACACCAAATATGGATTTGATTTAGATTTTTCTTCTGTTCACTCACTTTGCATTTAGTTAATTGATAAATATAATCTATTAACATGTCTATTTTTGAAAGCATTCTTACTTTACAGCATTTTTTCACACCTGCCTAAAACTTTTGCACAGTACTGTATATATATATATATATATATATATATATATATATATATAATGTGTGTGTAACAATTCAGTTTGATTTTGTAGAAAGCCTATATAATTAACTATAACCTAGCAACCACCAAGGCAACGGACAAGTGCTAAGGCCTGTTAATCGTTTCAGTATAAATGGAAAATAAATAATGTTTAAATAAATAACATTTAAAAAAATTCTCATGGTAATAAACGGTTCATTCATACCCTCTCTTCCTGTTGGAGTTCCTTAATATTCTAACACTTTAGTGTAATAACCCACTAGGGGAGCATCAGAGTCAGATTTAAACATCAGAGTGCTTGAACTAACCCCCCCCCTTCTAGAATGACAGTGTTTTGAGTATGGCGGCTGTCTTTGGAGCTGGAGCAGAGTGTGCTCTGACTGAGATCGTGCCTGGTGTAGTTCACGAGCATCCCCAGAGAGTGCTCCAGGAGTTTCAGCTAGAGCACCATCTTATGCTCCTAGTCAGTGTTTTATGACTGTTCTCATTCTCTTTTATTGGATATGATTTTTAGCTGAAGTTTATTAAGGAACACAAGTGGTATATAATATATTGTTTTTGTTCTGTGAGATATATTCAAGACGTGACAGTGAGAGATCTTATCCAGCATGCCTTGACTTCAGATTCTCTTATTTACAATATGCGTATGTCAAAGGCTCTCGGGATTGTTGGACTAAACTTCCATTAACATCAAGCTATATCTGGATATCCGCATGGCAGCATGTTTTCTGACCAGGAAAATGCATCCATCTGTTTCTTGCACTTTGTTTGTGCATTTCCTCCCAACTGCCAACAGATGATGTAACTACATATTCTGGCCACCAGTTTACTTTTGCTGTACGTTTTGTTACTATGTAAAGGCAATTCTATTGCATTATTGAAACTATTGTAAATAATCATGTACGTGAAGATTATTTTTAAATGATTATTTAAAATTGAACAATCCTTGGCATTTCTTTATTGATTGCAAAAACATGAAGAGGGATTCTAGAACTATTTAGGTGCCGAAACGGAAGCCGATTATATTGTCAAAAGGATCTCCTGTCATTGGAGGGTGGATTACATACTTTACCTAAGACGGTAAACACAGACAGCCCTGGAAATCTCTTCATTTCAGTATGTAGTCAACATCTGTAAAACCTCTTTTGTTCTTTTATTGTTTTTTATAAGTTTGTTTGTGGTCATTGTTTCTTGTCTGTTAGCAGTTGTTAACAATGTGTGCATGTGTGCTAATGAGTGAGTGTTTTATTGCTCCTTGTAACGCCACCCCAATGATTATTGGTTGGTAGTGACCATCTCTTCACTTGAAGAGACTCCCAGGGCTGGTGTTTATGCCCAGTCAAACCTTCTTATTAAGTTTCAGTATGTGGTGTGAAGATCGCCCCACAATGTTGATCCAAATAAAGAAAGACGGCCATAAAAATGAGCACTACACACCCACAAACAGGCGTATAAACTGATATTTTTTTATACAGCTTTGGGTATGCATTTTTCTGTTTTTAATAAGAAGTTTCAATTCGATCTTTTTTTAAATTAGTACTGATCAGCATCTGTAAAACCAGGCAATTCTGAAACAAATTTACAAAACTGTAAGCAGTTTAATGTGCATTTCAGGAATGCTGCCCGGTGATTTAGATGCGCACAATGCTTGGTTGTAATTATGCTGGTGACCCATAACCAGGGAGCTCTGTTTTGTAAGCCTGGTTTCATTTATTGACTTCACTGCCGGTGCATTTTTATTTTTACATTCTGCTTGCATCTTTCGCTGAGAGGCACAAGTCTTTGTTGTTGTGATTTGTATGGCTTTTTGAGTTGCTCGGGGACTCTGAGAGTGCACCTGTGGGCCCATTTTGTAGAGTTACTATAGGCTTTTACCACACCACCTGCTCAACTCCACCTTGGGCTTTCTCACATCTGTGCTGCTTTGAAATATGAGAGGCGCTTTTCTCCAAGCGCCAGATAATATGCTGCTTGTTACTTTAATAGTGCTCCTTAGAATTTTCTGTAAGTTCCTTTTTATATATAGCCATTACCACTTGTATTGTCTGTGTTCTGTACTGTATAACCTGCCTGTCTGCAGTGAAGTTCAATTTGTGTAACATATTTGCTTGATTTAAGAGTGTTGTCTATGGCTAGTTTGCTGTTTGGAAGATGTCCAGTGCTTTGGTCCAGTTGTTCTACTTGCCTGTTATGTTTGCAGTATTTCAAAAATGTTATATTTTGTTTGGTCATGAAATATTCATCATCGTCGTCTTTTTTTTTTTTTTTTTTTTTGGAAATCTTGTATCAAGTAAGCCTTTTTTATTTTATTTACATCCACCAAGTAATGTCAGGCAGTTAACCCTGAAACACTGAGAGGAGTGGGTGATGGAAGCCAACACCTGCCTGTTTTTTGTGTTTTCATATGTCATGTTTTGGAATTTCTTTTTACTTTTTTCAATTTCTTTGAAAAATGACTCCCCCAGAATATCTTGAGTCTGCTGTACAAGTAAAGGTTGCAATTCAGTTTAACATCATTTATGTTGAGTGAAGTGATGGTCTAACTTGGTAGGTGTTTATATAATTGTGTTATGTGATTTGGAAAACATTGCTTTTTCTTTTGTGATTATTATTTGTAAGGCACTTGGTTTTATTGTTGAAATATTGGACTGCTTTACAACTTTGCAACATGTGTGTTGTTTTGACATTAACACTTGTCTATGGTAAGTCCTGTGGATAGGGAGGTCTTACAAGTATGTGATTTTTGTAATATCTGCTGATGGTGTAGTGTTAAAAAAACAAACAAACAAAAAAAAAAACAGCCACTTTGTTGGATGAAGGTATTTGAATACGAAATGTATTTTGCTCAATACTTCATTGCACAACAATGCAGTGAAGTTTAAAAAAAAAAAGAAAATAACCAGATGTGCTGAAATGAAAATAAGCAAACACATGTCATCATTTTTAAACCATTTTAAAAATGTTGTATTATATTTGATAATTAACTAGTTTGGTATTGTGAGAAATGTCTACAAGTAAAATTTTGTCTTGCAGTATATTATTCTGAAAATACCCAAAGATAATAGGATCCCTTGTTGCAATGCTCATTTACAAACTGTATTAAAATAAATCTGTTAAGTATCTATTATCAGTGATCCTGATAAAAACCCATGTGTTTTGCATTGTCTTGTGGTCCTGCCATCTTTGGTATATTTAAATAGAGAACTCCCTAAGGCAGCAGATTTGTCTACTTTCCTTCCTCCCTCCCCTCCCCTCCCCTCCCCCACACACACACACACACACACACACACACACACACACACACACACTCCCATCCCTGGATTGCACTAGAAGGTGGAGAGGTCACTGGCTCAGACCAGCTTCATCCTGAAACAATGTAGCTGTAGCCTATGGGCACTTACTCCATGTAATTCATTGTCTGGGTATAAATTTACAACTGAGACAAGACGACTTAAATGTTGAATTAAGAATATCTAAAGGAATAGACTTTTGTGTGTGCATCTCATCTATAAAACAATTCAGTAAAAATGATTTTTTATATATATAATATATATATATAAAGTGGTTAGTCACTTGTTTATAATTTATTTTATTTTTTATGTCTTTCTAAATTTGGGGCATTTAGTTCTGAGTAGTTTGTCCATATACAGCATCCCCCTTACTCTGTTCAGAGAAGTCTAGGTGACCTTTGGAGAATTGCTCTGTGCTTTTGCAACATAAAAAGGCAGCACATCTTATTGAGTACTTTGGTGAATAATTCATGACTCTTTACAGTTTGGCCCTGAGAGCCAATCAAAGTGCAGCTGATTACATGCATATTTACCATGTGGTATTGTGGCTGCCCTTGTCTGTCTCCAGTTAAAATGTGAGCAAATTCCCATTGCCATTTGGCAAGAACAGATCTTAACCCTGTTTTACATAATTAACTGATAGCCCTGCAGGTGATCTTGTCACTGAATTCCTAAGTGCCCCATAACAAAATGAATTGCTATTCCTCTACCAACCATTATTTACAATTCAAGTATTTCTATGAAGAGCAAGACATTTCTTAATTGTATTACTTGTACTGTGATACTTGAAATGTATTTGCTTACGATTGTAAGTCGCCCTGGATAAGGGCGTCTGCTAAGAAATAAATAAATAAATAATATGAATTTAAAAAAAAAAAAACTCTTTTCAGACCTTTTTTTTTATACTGCATTATGATCTTGTATAACATTGAGATAAACAAACAAAGTTTTACATTGATCTAAACATAAATATAAAAAGGATTTGAGACTTGTGTAGAACTAGCAAATATATTCTTGGCAAGTGTTTAGCAATGCAGAATATCTTGCAGCAGTGAAGCAAAAATTAACAGTAACTACTTTCACAGTTATTATAATGAAGGTTTAGAAACCGTAATCTAGGTTCTTCATTTAGAAACAAATAAACCTCAATATCAATTTTTATATTGCATCTCACAGCACAAAGAAAACCTCAAACACAATGCAGCTCCATCTAGTACGCTGATCTGAAGAGAATTGCACCATCAAAAATAATTGGCTGCCATGGACAGAAGCTGCTTAATGTGTTGTAATGAGATTTAGAAAGAAATGTTCTTTTACAAAGATTAGGGTCGTGCTCAGATATAGGTAACCTTCAATACAAGTTCTGCTTTGTGATGTGGATGAAGTTTAGTGCTAAATTTCAAGACTTGTTTTGAAATGAAAACAACATAAATAAACAGTCTAATAGCTAATCCTGGGATGTTTTCATTTACTATCTGAATACAGCATAATACTAAGATACAAGTAAGGGCTAAACAACAACCCTTCTCTTCAAAGCCAGTAGAATTAATCAATCACAAGATCAAAGGGTTACGCCACCACAAATGTTTAAATTATATTGAAATTACATACTTTTGAGTCTTGTTTATTTAGTGGTGTTTTTCAGTTCTAAAGACTTAAATGTGTTTTAAAGAAACACATACTAGGTTTCCAATCCTCAGATCAGTATATTGGGCATTTCTGCACTAACAAATTAAAATATACTTTTATATAATTTCCCAGAATTCTGCCTCCAGTCACACAATCAAACGTGATTCCTGTGCCTAGTGCACTCCACATCACCACAAAGAGCACCTATTGTAACTCTACATTCAAACATGACCTATAATAGTATGCTCAGATAATTCAGGGGCAAAATGAGCTTACTGCATGTTGTGGTTTAAAAGCTAATAGTGGAGAAATGCTTCAGAGGGTAAAGAATACCCCACCCTGTGCCGCAATTAATTTTGTTGCCAAAAATTTAAATGCATTTCAATAAATATGCAAGGTTTCTACACTGTAAAATGTTTAAGAGTAAATAAATACATTGTGTACCATTATCAAGGCATGCCAGACCAACTTCATTAAACAATTGCTGATCAGTACAGTACTACAATCCCTATGAAACTAAACAAAAAACAGCATTTCTGAAGAATCATAAGCTGAGCTGCAACCTTGGCATCATTTTAAAATATCAATGGGTTTCACACACACACACACAATCAGCTGCCCCCTTTCCATGTGGTTTCTGTCATTACTTCACGATGCTGAAAATTGATTTTTGGCCCCTTATTTCAGTAATATTGGACACATGGTTTCCAGTGACAGAAGTGTCTGCTTGTGCATTCATCTGGCACTCTGAGCTACAGTTGGCTCCAGATTAAAGCGAGGAGAATGTGTTCACACCATGACCACCCTCCAGGCTTATGTTGGAGCTCTGCCGCCGCCTCTTCGCTGAATCCAAAACCACAATTAACCACTGATGAGAAATTCCACCTTGCATTGCGACTGCCATTAGGGTGGCTAACAAGTGGATGATCTGAAACCCACACTGCCTCTCGCATGCTGGAACTGGAAACACGGCGGCATGCTTTATCATAAATGCTGCTGTAATCTAATTAATTGTTAAATCGGTTCCATTTATGGCTGGTTTTGTATTTTAATTTGAAAAGGCAGCATTTATTAATTTAATGGAGAGGATTAATGTGAAGCTGGGTTCTGTTATAATACAAAGACCGATTTCAATATTCAGAGCTTTGGAGGTTTTTTTGTTGTTTTTTAATCCTGTTGTGGTTTAAAAAAATAACAATTACAAAATACAAGATCATTGTCGCCATAAAATTAAATTTCTGGAAAATTTTAAAAGGTACCCTTTTAACCCACCAAATTCTTTTTTCTAGATTTGTCCAAGCATCAGTTGTACGCTGCATTTATTCAATCATGAATCCCCAGATAGTGCTTAGTGAATGCATGTTATTTTCTAGACCGAATGCCTAATTTATTCATAATGAGTTTTACAATGAAAAAGAAAATCTTACTAGCTATATTGAGCATTTTCTTTAGTGTTCATACTGTATGGATTGTTGTAGACATGTTTTCCTTCTATATTGTTTTGAGAATGCCTTTGTTACCAATTCATCTGATCCATACTTTTTAAAAGTCTAGTTACATTTGAAAATAAGAACATCTATCTTTAACAGACCGCTATAGCAGAGCAAGGGCATGTTGTTTATACCCTCTTACTGCTGCCAGTGGGTATTTGAGGCTTGGAGGATCACAACATATTTTGTTATGCTAATAACATTTTACAGAAAACATCTACAGCTAAGATCAAAACTTCCATTTTCTGAAAGTATTATATTTATCATAAAATATCACTTCCAGTGTTTGGGTAAAGAAAGATTCAGCCAGATATTTAGTTGTGAAATTCTGATCCTTTGTCTGTACCATTCTAAATAGCTGCAGGACAGAACTCTGTGAATAAAAGTAGCCTGCATAGCGAGTGGTTGTGCCTGTGGAGAACACCTTTAACAGGGCCAATACACTCTGATTATGAGTGAAGCTGCCATTTGGACATGGTGAAAGGAGCACACTCAAGCCATTGACTAGGGGAGGCAGTGTAAGAAGTCAGGAAGGGCCTTGCTAAGCTTGCAGTGCGGCAGGCGGATGACTGCGTGGTCCGTTACTCAGCGGGAGAATGACAGGGAGGATTAGTGTCAGCGAGGAGCTTGGAGTAACTGTGGAGATGGGCCCTGGGGTCGCTCACCTCTGTGGCTGTCGTTCTGTACTGAGGGCTGCGATGCAGGGCTGTGCATTTTCTAAGATGGTGGTCATTTCAATTGATGTCTGTACCACTTCATGGGAACATCGCTAAATCATTTCTTTCTGTGCTTTTTTTGTTTTTGTAACTTTTTATTTTATTTTAGTAAATCATTTTAAAATACTTAAGTGTCAGCAATTGATTTTAAGATCTTAAAGTAGTAACTTAAAAATGATCATAGTGAATAATGCAGATGACTGCCATATCAGGAAACTGTTAAAGGACAATCAAGCAAAGTCATTAGCACTAAAGGTAATATTGTGAAGTCTAATGAATTGCATCTTGGCTACAGGCTAATCACAATTCTCAAATAGTGTATTTATTTATATAATTATCCTAATTCTAATATACAGCAAAATACAGTGATTGTATAGCAGGAAAGCTAACTCTAAACATCAGGATTTTAAAAACTATTTGTGTACAAAGGCTCAGCATGAAAGAGAACAGCTTTTGTTGAAAACTACAGTACAATTGGAAATAATTATCCTGACAATACAAATAGACTAATACCTAATAACATGTCTAATTGTTATCTGAAAGAAATTAGGAACAAACAACAATGACTCTTTCTTCACAATTAAGCAAAAACAAAAAAACAGAAATAATGTAAATGTATGAATGAATACAAAATGGAAGATGCTGGATCGTTGCATGAAAAGATTTGGCAGATTCTTATTTTTATGAAGCTCTCCACCTTTCAGGACTGTCGTGCTATTTCTGCTGAGATATTTGATCAGAAATTCCCCAGCATACAGTATGTGCACAATCCTTCTGTTACACTGGCAATTAAGAACCATTTGCCCCTTAAACTTGACAAAAATAAACAGACATCCATTTGGATAATTTGGTGTTCAAGTCTTGAATGTTGTTATTAGTGTTCTGTATTTTCATTTTGTTTTGCGTTGTTAATATGTCTCATGCATTTTTTTAAAAGAAAATAAAACAATTGCCATTAATCAACGTTAAAAATAACAAATACATTTAAAGCCCAATATTTGTGTGAAAGTGCGAGATTTCAATAATTGTTGAGAACTTTTCCCCCTATGTTGTTGCAGGCACTTGAATGGACAGAAGAGGACCTCAGTCAGCTGACAAGAAGTATGGTTAAGTTCCCAGGGGACCCGGTCGATGGGAAAAGATTGCTCACGATTTGGGCGATCAGTGGCAGATGTGAGTTCCCAGTTTGTATTGTATAATGAACAAGACCAGCAGTGTAAAGAGAACGTAGCTGGGGCGCAAGACTGGGAAAGAATAATACATGCATGTATATGAAAGAAAAGGCTACAATGCATTCAAGACCTGGAAGTGAACCATTAACTAGCTAAGCAAGAAGCAGATGTGAGAGGGTTCCTACTTCAGCAAATAACAGCTGTAACTGATCAGCTGTATAGGGGATTCTGGAGCTGGGAGAATTGCGCTACTGTAACGTGAGCACAGGAAGACCACGCCACAGTTTGAATTTGTGAAAGGGAACCCTTTTTGAGCAGTGAAAGAGCATTTGTCAGATCAGTCCATGTAGGAGTTGGAGTTTACATATTTAAAGATTTCTGGTGTCTACATACTGTTGCTTACAGGAGAGCCTGGTCTGTTGGATGAAGCAGGTGGTTTCCACTAATTAAGAAATTTGACCCAGGTATTTAAATAGCTCAGCCTGTGCTACAAAGCAAATGTTACCTTGAACAAGCTGACTTTGCTTTCCTTAGCAAACACACCTTCCATATTCAGTTGGACTTCATGAAATAGACATTGTAAAAGACACTCGGTAAAGTCTCACCCCATTTCAAAACAATATATTACTTTTCTTTTTGGAAAAATAAGCAACTTGACCAAAGACAAACTAGTGAGAAGGATTTATTTTTCATGAATTTTCCTTAGAATTAAGAATAAACAGCAAGATATGGTAAATACTCTACATACATACAATGACTCCAAACTAGTGGTAAATGTTTTTCCCCTGCTTTTAGGGGACAGCTATTGTACAAGCTCCCCAACCTCAAATACTACATCTTCTATGGCTGAAGTATTATCTGAGAAGAAGAAAAAGAAGCCCTAACCTTGTCTCACCAGTAGTTAGTGCTGTTGACAAGGTAAAAGCACAAGTTTATTTGTAGTTTTCAGAGATGGCAGTCACTTCCTGATTCACTGGGCCTTGCTGCTGGCGTGCAGGATGAATTGAATCATTCGGATTGTTTACATCAGGTTTTATGGGAGAAGAAAAGGCAGTGTCAGTTTACTTTAATCAAAGTTCCTGCTGGCTGACCTGCTTACCTGCACCTGGCCTCTCTCTTAGCCTTCCCACATCTGTTCTTTTTGACCCATTTTCCTTGCTGCATTCGTAGCTTCAGGCCTAGTTCTCGTTCCTCTCCTTTGCAGCTTGGAGCCCAGTGTGCACGATTGACAAACATCTGACCTGCTGATTTTCTTCAGGAAACAGTCATGAATTGAAGCTCTCTGGGCACTGTGGCAAAGCATGCATTGCTGTTGTCTTTCATCCCATGGATCAGGCTTGGAGTCCCATAGACTGACACTCTATCTAACCTAATTAGGCTATTGGTGTATGACAAGTCACATATAGTCTAGTGGGATGCAGACACAATTCTGTTTCCATTTTGTAGGTTACATTAAGTTGCACAGGAACATATGTCTATCAAAATAGTTCCTACGTGTATCTCTGATGCATAATAACAATTACTATAACTAATGTGCTTGCAAAAGCGCTTGCTTTAAAGTAACTTATTTTGCAAGATTCTGTTTGTGATTTTATATCACTAAATCTATTCAAACTATCAGTTATTTATTTTTGTTTATGTTTTTGTATTTATTTCTCAGAAAAAAGTGTCCTTTGGATAAATGCAATAAACAAGAGACTGTAAAAAATTAAATAAACTGTTCAGCTGCAAAACGTAAAATGTATTAAACTAAAATAAAGTGTCTGGCATAATGTGACATTATGAACTGTAGTTTTGCTAAATTAAAGACAGACAGAGCTCAGATTACGTATTTGTTAAGTAACATTACTCTTGCAATCATAAGGATGTAAACCGATTCCCCCTTTCCTCTGCACTTTTTAAATCCCAAGTATACCAACCCTGATAACAGACTGATAGGGGATTTGCTGTCTGCATGGAAAAAATGGGGCTCAGGTAGGAAACAAAACAGCAGCCAGGCAGGGAGGGTCAGACAGACCTTTGTAATTAGTGTGGTGCCCGACGCTGGGCTGCAGAAAAGAGGAGCCCACTTAGATAAGAGGTCCTGTCTTTCTGTAGAAACACAAGGAAATGATTAACTGGTTTTGAATCTTACAGGCTGGCTATTATAGGTTTCTGCCTATTTAATCAGCATGCAGGGACAAAAAAAACACAAAGGGAGGTTCCCAGTGTCTCGCTCCTGGAAGGTAGCAGCTGCTACTTTTAGTAAATGAAGTTTGAGGAATAAACGTCTGTGCTGTGGTGGTGTGTCTGTTCTGTTAATTAACATTAATGTTATCAAAGAGGTCTGATTGTTTGTTTTTAAGCTGTAAACAGATTTTTCATTCACATTGCTGTTTCCTCTGTGTCTCTCTAAATAGCTATACAAAATGTGCACAGTATAGCAAAATAATTGTAGTTTTATTTCTATATTTTTTATATATATATATATAAATAAATAAATGTAAGCTTATCATAAAAGCAGTGAGTGGTATACTTTTAAAATAGTACATTTCTGATTAAACTTGTCATGAAGCTCTTTACATAAAACTCAAGTCAGTGCTTTTTCTAGTGAACAATAATGAAACAAAATGTCTGGGATATAAAACCCTCAGATTTGAATCCTAAGATGCCATTGATTAACTTTAATGGGTTAAGTCCAGCCTGGAACAAAGGCTTGGTTGTAGCGTTGATCCTCCCTGTTATGTGAAGGGGTTTTGTTGAAACGCATGCTTTAAATCAGTATTGTGGTTTATTTGTGTAACATGCTTGTCGGAGATGTTTAGAAGATGCACGGCTTTTGCAGTAATCATTACGTATGCATTTTTTAAAAGGCATCACAAAAAAAATTGTACAAATACATGATTGTTATTTACCTTGAAGTATTTGTACTTGGGTTATGCCTCAATATTTTGTATTTGAAACCTGTACTGTGCAAACTTGATTTTTGATTTGCAAATCTGATTTTCATATAGGTAACTTCCAAAGTCAAGCAACTCAAAGACTGCGTTGCCAGCACTTCAGGTACAGTAATTTGTGACTCCTTTAGATAAACATAGCTGTAAAATAACAGTATGATTTAATCAGCTTTCCATATATTTTTACTGTGTATACAACTGGTGTTTCTGTTGTAGTAATAAGCAGGTAAATGTTTTAGAGTGGCAATTCCTGATTTATAGCACCATACTTAACTAGAAATAATTGTGCAACCTATATGAAAAAATAAAATTTTGCTCAATTGGCGGAATTGTTCATTATTGTCTGTGTGCTTTGACAATAATCAAATAAAATAGTGGTGTTTGGTGCTGGTAGATTCTAGGGCCCCTGCAAAGTGAAACGCTTTCTGGTAGGACCCTGTTCAAAGCCTAGACATACCTACAAAAATGACCAACCTACATTTTAAGGATTTTTATCTTTTGGGAATACATATTCTCTTATGCTTCATTGATTGTATAACTATTATTTTTAGGGACAGTTCGGTTCTCTGAACTAAAATCCACTGCCCAAACCACCAAGGGATTCAAAGGAGGAGCAGCAGGTTTACCAGACGACATTATCACAAAGCGGGAGGAGGAGGAGGAGGAGACTGATAACCCTGCTCAGGATCCAGCGACACGCAGAGATACTGGAAGAAACCAGACCGATGTTGCAGGAACAGAGACCAGACATCGCAAGAGAAAAGCAGCAAATGCCCTAGAAATAACTGTCATGATCAAAGATGACTCTGAGGAAAAGCAAAAAGGGAGGCGGCAGAGGGACTTTGATAGCAAGGTGCTGGATGGTGACAGCAGTGAGGAAAAAAAAGGGAAAGACGGAGGTGAACCTGCAGAGGAGGTGTGGACTCAAAACCAGCAGAAACTTCTTGAACTGGCCCTGCAGCAGTATCCAAAGGGGACTGCAGAGCGATGGGACAAGATAGCCAAATGTGTTCCAGGAAAATCGAAAGTATGTGTGTGTGTGTCATATATATATATATATATATATATATATATATATATATATATATAATGTGTGTGTGGATAGATAGATAGATAGATAGATAGATAGATAGATAGATATGCATGCCACTTTAGTGTCAAATAAGCAAACCTTTTGTGCTGCTCTTGAAGATCTCTGATAATATATTAAACTAGTCTAGACATGAGGTGCAATCGATAGAGGGGGGTTGGTGGGACGTATTGAGATTTATTGGTGGTTAAACCTAATTTTACTTGCAGGGTGTATTTGTGTCTCACATACTGTTATAACAGTGATGATTCTTGCTCTTTATGCATTTTAAACTTTCTGGGAAGAACAACCACAAATTGAAAACACTGGTTCCCTTTGTGTGGAAGAATGTGTGTTTAAGAGTGGAGATGGTTCACTTTCTACTGCACAATAGTTACCAAGTTTATTTTTTGTACTGACTATATTATGACAATGTTTAAAAGTTAAGGACAAATAATCTGTGTTTGTCAAACTTGCCTAACCCAAGGTGGTGGAGTTTAAACTGCAGTAGAAGTGTTAACAGGGAACAAGATTTAATTTTAATGATACTAGCATGACTGAATTATTTCAAACACTTGACAGGGGTATGGTCTGGGCATATTTAACCTTCTTAAATGTGATTGTTTTTGCTATAAAACACAGCATTTTTGTAAGATAACTGAATACATTTATTTGTTTCCTTTTGCAGGAAGAGTCCATGATGCGATATAAGCTACTGGCGGAATTGGTACAAAAGAGGAAACAGGCCACAAGCTGATTTGAAACATGCAATGCCAGGACTCTTGTTTTAAAGTGTCAAGCCTTTTAATTCCCTCTTTTTTATAGGTCACATGCCTTAGTTGAACACCAATAAACATGACACATTTGACTTTAACATCTACTTAAGTGTAAAACTGTATTTTTGTAAGGGAATGCCTTTTTTTTTTTAAATTGGCATACAGATGTAATTCCTTTTTTGCTGATTTGTGTTAACTAAAAATTAGCAAAATTAGATGCTGTTTTCATTTTTGAGCCCAAACACAAGAATTACAAAATGTGTCAATTATTATTTATGTAAGAAGAATGTACTTTAAAATGTATTCTATGCGAAATAGGTTTACATGAGAAAGAAACATCTCTTTTATTGGTTACCTGAATTGTTACTTAATTTCATGCGGAACTTATCACACTTTCACAGCAGTCTTTCTTACAAAATAAGAATACAGGCTTTCATGAACATGACACAGCATCAGTTTTAAGCATACATTTACTGTATAATTACATTAAAAAAAAATCCCAAAAAACAAAACCAAGAAATAAAACTAGATGATCAACCCATTTTCTTTTTCCCTTCAGATGACAAGTATGCATTACAATCCTTTCTTGGGCTCAGCACTGGTAGATCTCCTAACTCAGAGAATGGCTGTCTTTACAATGACTTTTGACACCCAGAGAACAGTCTTTTTCTAGTTATAGCCTTTCTTTGAAAATTGAGTTGATATGGAGTTAAGAATTGAAAATCTTTTCCCCAGAGACATTTTGTTTTGACATGAAGTTCAGACAGTGAAGCTATTGATAGTGCCTTACAAAGTCGCTGTACACACCCTTTTAAATGCAATGCACATTTAATTTATAGTTTAGTGCCTTTGATGCATGAGATCAGAAAGATTAGCATAGACCCTCCTTAAATACCATAAAATGACACCACTGGTGCGGCATGTAGAACTTTGTTGTAAACCCATGTCAAATCAAAAAAGAACAGGGTCAAATAATAAATATTACTCCTATCATAGTGTGCTTCCTGCTTTTGTTATACATAGCCAATATCACCTTTTTAACTATGCTTTCATGATCTTCCAAGTACAACATACAGCCACAAAACATCAGCACTCCCTGCCCCCATTTTTTTTCTTGACATTACAGCAATGCCAGGTTTTTGGTTTTATGTTAAGTCTTTTGGATTCTGAACATACACTTTCCTGTTCAGAAGTCATAATCCTGAATTCACACTTTTGAGAAAAGCCTTTACATAAACTTGAGAGGCGAGTACAGGAAAAGTACAGATATCTATTAACTTCTCCAAGTTAAAATAAAGCAAATAAACTTAGTTTAATACCAATAATGTGTTGCCATATTTGTGCTACTCTGCTCATGCAGTTGGGATGTGTGATAATTTCTTTATTACTGAAGAGCTACTGGATTCTGATACTAGCTAAGCCTGAGAATTACTAAATACCCATGAGGTACTTTCCATGACCTCATCCAGCCTCAATTGGGTAGTAGGAACATGAACCAATGAGAAATCAGAGGCAACATGCTGGGTTATGCAGTTCTGGGCAGAATTCAACTTCTAGTCAGCTATAATGTTCTGGGACAATGTTCTATTGCAGTAAATATAACTGCTGCAACATGCATGCTTTCATAAATAGCTCTGTGAGTTTTTGTAAACTGTTAACTATTGTGGCTGATGTGTCATGCAGAAATTAACAAGTACCTGTGTACTTCCTGAATTTGACCACATTGTATCAAAGCATAATTCAAATCTTAATGTTTTGATTTGAGAGCCACACATTGCTACACGTAGCACATTCAGATATACTAACACAGGATCACAACATTTTACAATACTTTAAAAAACACAAGTGTGTACGCATCAGCACCATTTTTTTTTCAAGTATGATATGCAGAATCTCATTTAGTTACAGCGCAAGGGTAGAGGTAGACATGTTTGTAGTTATACAGATGATTAAGCACAAGACTGAGAACTAATACAAACAGAAGTATTTTTTTTTTTTTTTTAATTTATCCCAAGAAACATTGCCTTAGGCTGTACACAAAAAAAGCAAGATTTAACAAACCAGCAACAGCTGCCTCTACAAACTTGTTTAAAAAGAGAATTTCATACAAAGATAACTTTTTTTTTTTTTACAACTATTGTGAAAAGATTTTTTTTTTAAATTACATTTTGTATAAAGATTGATAACAGAAATCTGTGGCAAAATGAATACAAAATAAACTAACTACACTGCATTTGTGTTTCTAGAAAATGGTGCTGAGAATTCCCCTGCATATATAAAAATAAATTAATACTTTGTCTCCAATCACTAGACAGTTGTGTGTGGTACAAATATTACAAAGCAAATCTTGAGGTTATTTTAAGAATTCTTTGACATCCAAGAAGAATCACATACAATATATATTTACAAAAACGAGGTACAAACTGTGCAATTCAAACCTTTTAAAGATTTGTTTTTTCCAATATGCTCGTCTAGCTCTGTACACAGTGTGCTATATATATATATATATATATATATATATATATATATATATATATATATATATATATATATATATATATATATATACACACACACACACACACACACACATAGGGTAGTTTTCATAAGAAGGTACAACTTTACACAGTTTTGTAGTTACTTTCCTGGGAAATGCATTTAATCATTGTTATTAATTAATACTTTGTTTTTATATTCCATGTTACAATTTAGGGATCCTAAGCTTTTTTTTTTGCAAAACGTCCAGTAAAAATGACCTTTATTTTCAAGGATTATACATTATATATTTTTATATATATACAGTCACACCGTACGCTTATTAAAGACAAGCATTTAGTAAACTAACCCCTTTTTAATAAAATAAAATGCAAAATATATTTGCACTAACAAATAATATTTAACAAAAAACGCATTTCATTGTAAGTATTTGCTCATGACAAAAGTATTGGCACCCCTGCTTTAGTATTTTGTGTGTCCTTTTTCTTTTATTACAGCTTTCAGGCATTAATGATAATTCTTGTTGGTGAAATCTGGGCCAGTTCCATCTTGCATATTTCCTTCAGCTCACACAGATTGGATACACAATGGATGGCTACAGCTTTTTTCAGATCAGCCCAAAGCATTTCTATTGGATGGTATCTGCTGATTGCAAAGGCCATTCCAGAAGTTTTATCTTAGTTTTTTTTCAAGAATTTCGGAGTTGACTTAGCCGAATGCTTTGGGTCGTTGTCGTGTTGGAAGATAAACCGTCTGTCAATTAGCCTACGAGCAGATGGTATCATTGTACTTTGTAGAATGTTTTCATACATGGTTGCATTCATTCGACTTTCAATCACATTAATGTCTCCAGTCCCTGAACTGCTAAAACACCTGCATATCAAGATCGAACTACCTCCATGTTCTTCTTCATTGAAGGCTTTCCCTTTTTTCCAAACATACTGTGGTCCATTTTGGGGGGGGGGGAAGTTATATTTTAGTCTCATCGGACCAGAGAATTCTGTTGAAGAAGAATGCATTAGATTCCTGTTCCTAACTCTTGGCAAATTTTAGACAGTTTGTTTTATACATTTTCTTAAAGTGGTTTGCAGCGAGGTCTACGTGTATACAGCTCTTCTGTGTTCAGGTGCCTTTGTACAGTTCTTTCATGCACTATTATGCCCGATGCTTCCAAATCTTTCTTTAAGTCCTTGACTGTTGTTCTTGGATTTTTTATTAGCTGCTCGGACAATTCTCCTACTTGCTGTACCTGTAATTTTCTTTGGACGACCACTTCTTTCAAGCGTTTCAGTTGAATTTGTTCTGTGGTACTTCTTGATTAATGCTCTGATTGTGGATTTTGGTATTCCGTATTTCTTCGATACTGCTCTGTAGCCAGTTCCTTTGTTGTAGTTTGCTACGAGGGCTCTTCTCAAACGGGAATCCAACTCCTTTGTCTCGACTGTCATCTGCTGTGTTGCCAAAACCTTCAACATACGTGAGAAATAATTACCTCTTAAGGCTATTTACTTTATAATGCAGCTTGATTACTGTGCAATGGTTTCCAATCAATGAGTGTATTTTATAAGGAGTTCTATTACTTTTGTACAGACTTTTAAACATAAAAGGTACCAATACTTTTGTCATGAACAAATGTGAAATTGCTTAAGTGCTTATGTCTTTCAGAAAGATTGTTTGTTAAACTACCAGAAATTGTGTATTTTGGTCTGTCATATTAAATTAGTGGCTAATGGTCAAATGTTTGTATTTAACTTTTTTGTATTATTATCTTATATTTAAGTGTAGGGTGCCAATACTTTTTTGTGACTGTATATAAATAATAATAATAATAATAATAATAATAATAATAATAATAATAATAATAATAATAATAATAATAATAATAATAATATACTCCCATATCTGCCCTCTCAGGAACAATAGTGATGATCCAGATTGAGTTATTTCACTATGACAGGTTATAATTAAATATGTTGCCTGAGCTACAGAGTAAAATGAAACTATTTAAAAAAAAAAAAAAAAGGCTGCTGGTATACTGTTAAAAAATTTCTGCCACTTTGATAGGAATTGTGATCAAGTGCATGCTCAGCTGTTTGGGACAATGGACTTAGCAACAGGCACTTGGTTTAGCCGGACAATCACCAGTACTCTCAAAAGAAAGCCTCCTCTATGACAGACACATCCATTTCTTCCATATTTGATCTAATTCCACCAGCAGCCAGTATAAAAAGCTCAGAATCCTACATCCAATCATATCAAGAGTGGTCCAAAGAAATATACAATTACAATTACAGCATACAGGAAACTTTACCACATGTACTGAAAGTTTGAACCAACATAGAAAGTTAGCTACTACAGTATTCCAAAAATCACAACACCCCAAACCCAATTTTTTCCTCTGATTTTGTATTACTGGAAACCCCTAAAAAGGAGAAAGCTGATAGAAATTGTTTGTACAAAGTGAAGTTCATTTTTGTTTTTTTTCTGCAGTCCCTGAAGTTCATAAGTGATTAGCTCCAATTTAGTGCAACAAAATGACATCAATTTGTTAGTCCAATGCTTTCAAGGAATGTCATGTGAAGCCTGACCTGTTCATAAAAATCACCACCACGTAGAAAAATAGATCAACAATTATATGGTTTGTGAAGTGCTAGACAATTGCAGGCACCTTCGAATCATCGGTCAACTGTTCTCTTGTACAACAGGTCCAGTTTTCTCGGTTAATCTCTACAAAGAAAAAAACAAACATCATCGTAACATCTATACATTATAACCGAGAGTATAAAAAGACAGTGAGGCTGTATAGAAGTAAGTTTGTAATAATATCACCCACTGTTGGTGTTACAGTCGCAGACAACAGTATTGGCACCCTATGCTTATTATACCATAATTCAAGATAACAGATTAAGGACAAGCATTTGGTAAACTTGAACCACTTTTTAATAAAACAAAAATAAATGCAAAATTTGTAGTAATTTATAAAATAATGTTTTAAAAAAAAACAACTTATTTAATTTAATGTTGTCGCTCATGACAAAAAGTATTGGCATCCCTGCTTTTCGATTGAAAATATATAATAAAATTAAAATGTTTTAACAAAACATTGGTGGTACTTGTGTGTTTAGACCAATATTATAGACAACATTGTATCTCAGTTAAAAATGTCATGTAAAATATCACATTTTATTTTTCATTTACTTATGATTAGCAGTTTTTAACTTCCATAAAAAAAAACCGTCTGATGTGCAGGACTTACTGTAACTTTTTGCACAGAAGGGTCCCCATGCATGGCCAGGAAAGGGTTGGTACTGATGCTGTGTTGTGTGGGAGCCTGGGTGCTTGTCAGCAGGCTGTTCATAGGAATCTGTGCAGCTGCTGAGAGCTGAAGATGTTGCAGTTCTTGCTGCTGGTGGTGCTGATGCTGCTGATGCATTAACTGATACAGTAGAGCCTGTTGCTGCTCCTTTGAAAAAACAATGGTAAAAAATAGTCAGTATCAGCCACTAAATAGATTGTTTGTCTCCAAAGTCCCTTTTACACAGACGAGTTATGACGGCTCAGAACCGGTACTGATGCACTGTGAATTGCCGGTACCGTCACAGAGCCGTCATATTTTAAGCCTGAACCACCTCGCGGGGAGGTTCAGAGACGGCACTGAAGCGTCTTCACTCCGGTGTGAAAGGCTATACCGGCACTGAAGCGCTATAGTGGCCGTGGATTGAAAGTCAACATCCCACGTGACTGTATACCGGACATCGTCGGTGTTGCACACTTTCATTTTTTTTCAAATACAATGGCTGATCAAGAACGAGATATAGTAAATTGGAAGTGTTAAGGAATTGTTTACTTTACAATAGTGGCAGCTACTAAACAGATGTGGCACTTTGAACAGTGTAGTAGAATTTGGGGGCAAGACCCTGTGCAAATCCACTTAATGTGATCGGGGGCCTTCGAGAATGCAGAGGAAACACAAAGCGAGCAACAGACACAACAGGCTGTTAAATTATATCTATATATACAGTACTGTGCAAAAGTTTTAGGCAGGTGTGAAAAATGCTATAAAGTAAGAATGCTTTCAAAAATAGACATGTTAATAGATTATATTTATTAATTAACTAAATGCAAAGTGAGTGAACAACTGTGCTAAAGTTTTAGGCAGGTGTGAAAAAATGCTGTAAAGTAAGAATGCTTTCAAAAATAGACATGTTAATAGATTATATTTATCAATTAACTAAATGCAAAGTGAGTGAACAGAAGGAAAATCTAAATCAAATCCATATTTGGTGTGACCACCTTTTGCCTTCAAAACAGCATCAATTCTTCTAGGTACACTTGCACAAAGTCAGGGATTTTGTAGGCATATAGTCAGGTGTATGATTAAACAATTATACCAAACAGGTGCTAATGATCATCAATTCAATATGTAGGTTGAAACACAATCATTAACTGAAACAGAAACAGCTGTGTAGGAGGAATAAAACTGGGTGAGGAACAGCCAAACTCAGCTAACAAGGTGAGGTTGCTGAAGACAGTTTACTGTCAAAAGTCATACACCATGGCAAGACTGAGCACAGCAACAAGACACAAGGTAGTTATACTGCATCAGCAAGGTCTCTCCCAGGCAGAAATTTCAAGGCAGACAGGGGTTTCCAGAGGTTCCTTGCAAGTTTGGGGCTGCATTTCTGCAAATGGAGTTGGGGATTTGGTCAGAATTAATGGTCTCCTCAATGCTGAGAAGTACAGGCAGATACTTATCCATCATGCAATATCATCAGGGAGGCATCTGATTGGCCCCAAATTTATTCTGCAGCATGACAACAACCCCAAACATACAGCGAAAGTCATTAAGAACTATCTTCAGGTAAAGAAGAACAAGGAGTCCTGGAAGTGATGGTATGGCCCCCACAGAGCCCTGATCTCAACATCATCGAGTCTGTCTGGGATTACATGAAGAGAGAGAAGCAACTGAGGCTGCCTAAATCCACAGAAGAACTGTGGTTAGTTCTCCAAGATGTTTGGGCCAACCTACCTGCCAAGTTCCTTTAAAAACTGTGTGCAAGTGTACCTAGAAGAATTGATGCTGTTTTGAAGGCAAAGGGTGGTCACACCAAATATGGATTTGATTTAGATTTTTCTTCTGTTCACTCACTTTGCATTTTGTTAATTGATAAATATAATCTTTATTAACATGTCTATTTCTGAAAGCATTCTTACTTTACAGCATTTTTTCACACCTGCCTAAAACTTTTGCACAGTACTGTATCTATATCTATATCTATATATATATAAACAACACATATGCAATTTTTATAGCTGTTGACAGTATATGCAATAGGTAGAACTTTTTTTATTTTGATGGTCGACAAGCCTACAAATTTTAATATGCTACAGTTGGTATTGAATGAAAATAATAATAATAATAATAATGAGTCCCCACAAATATTTTTTATTTGAATTTCCCACATGTGTGTGTATATATATATATTGTGCAATTTCGTGCTGCGTGAATGGGTATTTTAAAGAATTGTTTTAAATGTCTCTGAGACGGCTCAGTAGCAGCATTTGCATGTGAAAGTGGTACCATGTTAATAAAGGGGTTGTCTCTTACCGGAGTAGACTGCTGGGATGAGAGTAGCTGCTGAAGCTGCTGTTGGTGAAGTAAGAGCTGTCTCTGCTGGCCAGAGAGTATACCCAGTCCAGGAGCACTGAAAAACAAAGACTGTTTTTGAAAAAAACAACACTTCACTGTTCAACTATTTCCAGCGAGGCACACAGTTCTCACACAAGACATGAATTGGAAAGAAAGAAGGCCCCCCACACACTACAGCTCAGATCTTTCTTCATATAATAAATAAACTGATAATGCCAACATACACAATGCTCACCTAGATTTAGCTGGGGCAGTACTGCAAATCCATGGCAAGTGAGGCAAAAAACAAAAGGAACATCCACATATCAACTTAATGAATTTCCAAACTTTTTATTGCATTTGGTAAGAAATGAGTGTATTTCTTTGCATATCAAGGACTGGATTTATTTATTTACTTATTTATTTTAAACATGATTTGCTTTAGAATAAAACTTTTAAAAATATAAATAAAAAATCAAACAATCATTTAAAAAAACCAAGACATAATAATGCACACAACCTTTCAAAAGGACAACAGAGATTTCCTTAAGCTGTAAAGCAGAAATCCTACATCTATCTAGAATAGCAGAAGACATATTATTGTTCTTGATAATTTGAAATAATAAGCACCTGTTAAGAGTGGTAGGCAGTGAGAGAGACACATTGGGGGGCACAGCTGTGTGGGAGAGGGGGCTGTGGTTCTGTGCTACTGATGCAGGGGTCTGGATTACTCCACTTAAAGCCCCTACTATCCCATTGATCGCCAGTTGGTTTCCATGCATAGTCCCCATCAATCCACTCACTCCTTGCATTGCTGGAATTGTAGAGGTCATAGTTTGCATACCACTGGCCAGTGCCCCAACTGTCACACTGTTGACCTGCTGAACTCCAGCGACCCCTGACCCTTGCTGGGGAGGACTCTGCCCAGCAGGGGGTGGGGTAGATAGTGTTGACGAACTGCTGGTGCTCTGTCCACTGGAGGTCACGTCCTAGAACAAAGAAAACAGTGAACACTTTAAACTGATGAAACCCTAGTCAGCACCTTTGTGTTAACCCAGCTGCTCCTATTTACAATCAATTACTGTATGTTGGGGAATCCAATAGTGTTTTTTTTGTTGTTGTTTTTTTAAAGTAGAGGATACTAACTGGTTTATAAAAAAAAAAAGACAAAATGACAACATTAACCACTTAATCTGTATTGCAAGTCTGGCTTCAACGACAGTTTCACATTTAAAACTAGATTTCAATGTTTAATGGTTTTGCCATGTATGTGATACTAGTGGATCAAGTTCACACAGATACCTGGAAGGAACACACACACAAAGAAAGAACGAAAAAAGTTAAGAGGTAAGAAATTACCTGAGCTGGTAAAGAAAGAGAATTGTCAGGTAAAAATCTGTTGCTTAGATGTGGGCTCGTATTTGTGTTCAATAGATCTGTGATGGTAAAGAAAAACAAATAAACAATATTAATAATAATTCAAATTTCAACACATTTAAATCATAACCAAAAGAATACTTAAAAAGAAAAAAATATATATAAAACTGTCTGAGGATGATAAGCTTGTGTGCAGACAAAAAAAGCAAAGGAAAAAGAAATGTATTTCTAAATGTTTTCAGCTTTACTAAACACAAAATCAGCCACACACAGTTCGATTCTTCAAAGTGCAACTCTCTGGTAGAAGTAAAGGGAACACTGAAGTCACTTCAAACCCCTTTGTAACCACGTGATGCAGTGTGTGCACTGTGGGTGTGTCCCAAGAACATGCTTACCAGGCTGTGCAGCAAAGACCTGCAACTGAGAAGAGGCGCTGGGGTTGGGCGCGCTGCTGGGGAAAGGAACAGAGAGCTCTGCACTCAGGAGCTGCAGCCGCTCTTTCTTTGCTGTCAGAGTTCTAATCTGCTCTTCTAAGCGACGGTTCTCCATCTGAAGCTGATGAAGAGATTTCAGCATTCCCAAGACTAAGAAAGAAGAAATGAAATGCATTAATTTAAAGGATTTAATTAATTCATTAATTCAATTAAAGTAATTACTAATTCATGAAATTATATCAATTGTTGAAAAGGTAAAAATATGTACTTGATTAGAGAGTGCTGTGATTTGTTTCTCTCTTTTTTTATGTATTCCCGAAAATGTTTCATATTTTTATTTAGATGTGTGCTTTTACATTTATGAAGTACACCCCATATCAAGATAACATTAGCTACATCACTGAAATAATTGATTTAATATTCTTTTTTCTTTTAGAAAAAGAATGTCAAGCACACTGAGCTTTACAAATCTGTTGACACACCATAGCCTAATGCTTTAAGAACAGACCTAAAATATTTGAACAACAAAAAGGCCGACCAAGCTGATACAAAAACCTTTAAAAAAACAATTTAATTACTGTAGCTTTTGAATTTATTTTTAAATTCATTCATTTCACTCTTTTTTTAAAATTACAAGACTGGTCCTACTCCCTTAATCTGCCCCATTCATACTTGCATAACATCTAGAACACACACCAAGATACAGTTTAAGAATAAATAAATAAATAAATAAATAAATAAATAAATAAATAAATAAACAAACACGTCACAGAAAAATGATGCGGTAAGCCAATATGTTGTATTCCTTGAGTGTGTGTTTTATTTTTTTCAGAAAGTAGTTTTATACCATTTATTGAATTTAACCACAGGGCTTGCCATTGACCCACACTACATGTGTACTTCCATCTGGTCAAATCCCAAAGATTTTGTTTTTATCAATCCTCTACAAAGGATGCAATAAGACTGTGCCAAGCCTGTCCTTCAGCTATCGTGTTTAAATGATTACCCCTCCATGCACTCCCCCACAATTAGCATTAAAATAAAATAAAATAAAACAGAAAGTTGTCTTGTTTAAAGCAAATAGGCAGTTTGGCAACTTGCCCAGAGAAGCAATGAAAAAATAATCATATTAGGGTTCTAGTATTTGTATGCATATATTATAAAAAAAAACACATTTGACAGACAGTAAGCAAATGTTTATAAACTGCACATGGTATGTAAATCATGCTTAAATGTATAGGTATTACACAGTAACTGGTGTTTAATGAAAAGCTTGTATAAAATCAATCAATAAAACACTGTAATACACACAATTTGTGATAATCCCAAGAAAATAGTACTTACTATCTCCAGGAGCACCTTGTTCAAGTAGAAATCGCTGTCCTTCACTACATTGTCTCTCTAACAATTGCTCGATGCTAGTTGCAACTGGGGGCAGATTCTCAAAGCCACTGTTGCTTGACTGATCATAGCGGATCTGTAAGCCACTTCCTGGGGAGCTGTTCAAAAGATTGGATTTTTTGTTTTAAATGGAGGGTGGAAACACTGTGCTTTTGTGCTCATGTCATTTTGTTGTGTGCATGAATCAAAAAGGCAATACAATAGGGCTACATTTCATAATCCTGGATAATTTGGCATTGTAAATCTTGAATGTTTAGACAGATCCTTGATCTATATTATGAATGTTCCGCAACGAACACTTCATCAATACTAAAACCAATTACACACATTGCTTGTAATTACAGTGCTGACAGAACTGCCGAATGTCATTAATCAAAATAATATTACTGATACTTTTTTTTTTTTCGTTTCTCCAGATTTTAACAGAAATTATTTTTTTTTCGTTTCCAAAATACTTTTCTTTATATTCTTAATTGCTTTCTAAATTGCCTTTTTTATTCTCTGAACACCACAATCAGAAGAATGTTTTTGTAGAGTATACTACAATGAAAAACATTAGACTTTCAGAAAATGCATAGCAATAAACATATCAAAAAAAAGAAAGAAAAAACAAACAAACACACACACACACACTCCGCAATGGTAATGCCTCAACATGAAACATATCAACTTAATTCTTTACAGCAACAACAAATGTATACTTTGCTGATAAGAGATAAGAGTTTTAAAAAGAAACCCCTCAAACGTTTCCTTTGCCTGCAGCTTGGAATGTAAATAGTGCTTACCGTGGAGAGAGACTTCCTCTTGGCGAGCTGTCCCTGCCAGCAAGGCTACGACTATTGTCTCCTAGTTCTTGATCTGAAATGTAAAGATAAACGGAGTAGATACAGAGGCTCCAACCAGATTACTGTTTAAACTCAGAAGATCGAACATTGTTATGCGCTCCAGTTGCTAGGCAGGTTAAAGACCTAAAACATGTTCCCACTTTGGCACTGATGAGCTGCATCCTGCCATCAGTGCAAGCTGTCTGTGGGCATACCAGACTTAGCCATGTATTATGTTCCTGTTCTTCAACCTCTTTTACTTCTTTGAGACAAAGTGTGGTTTGCATCTTCTCAAGCCCTGCCCTCAGCCTCCCAACAGCCACTTTTAGTTTCTATGGTGAAAGTAATGAATCACATCTGTGGATAGCAGACTTGTATGCCCCGTCACAGCCAATCCAAAACGCTGTGCCTTTTAACGCTTTCCAGCCCAAGGCTATTCACAATGCACACTTCCCATCACAGCAGTCTGGCAGACCATGTGCAATTCATGCAAGGGTCCAGACTGATTATTTCACTGACCCTAAAAGTTCAGGAGCTCACATATGCCTCACAGATTCACAGCTACTTAAAAACAAAGCATGTATTACCTATGATGAGTGCAAGTTATTTTCTAATAGTATTTACTTACTTATTTTGCATAAGAGAAACAAAAGCTGCTCTAGGTCATGTTTTAAGTCAGCCTAAAAAGGAAGCAGCACTGGAGCAGAACAAAATTCCCAACCTGGCCCCTTTAAAAGTTGTCTTCCCATCCAATTGTGAGTCATGTGACCTCCTGACCTCCCTTTGAGGCCACGGGCATAACTGATTCATTCTATACTGCTAAAACCCTTCCCCCTTCTTCCACACAGACATCCCTAGTTAATACCCGTTAACAAATCCTTAAGTTATTATTCATATATTGCATATATGATTTAAAAACACGGGAAGAAAAAAAAAAAATGTCAGAACCGCATATTTAACAAAAAAAAAAATAATTACAACAATTTTTACACAGAAATATAGGTGCTTTTTTGTTTTCTTTTAGGTGAAAATTACAGCAGCTCATTGAGGCCATAAAAGAAAGATAATTTCTCAGGATCTCGATGCTACCATTTAGTTACCTTGTGATCACAAGATCATTTCTTACCCATTATGGTCAGGAAAATGGAAGGAATGACATCATGAGATAACGGAATGGTAGTAAATCAAGATACGGAGACAAAGTCTTATGATGGACAAAGAATATTTCTTTTTTCGATGGCCTCAACGAGCCACTGTAGAAAATACATAATCCTGCAATTGCACACATTTCTGAAATTACAATATATAAAAGTAAACACATAAACAAACAAGTAGAGTGTGTTTTAATTGTTGAATGGACTGATTTATAGTTTATGTTTAGTATATATAGCTTGTTTATTATCCCGTTTAACAATTGCAAAGCTTGCATTTTCAATGTAGCACATACTGTACAGAGAATTTCCCTGGTTCATTGTGCATGTGGTTATAAAAATATACAAATATTGTATCATAGAACAGAAAAAGCAGTGCCCCCTTACCTGATGGATTGTTCTCAGACTGAGCTATAAGTGCTGCCATTGCCGAGTTTGGATTTAGGCGGTTTCCAAACATGTGAGATGGAGCGAGGTTTAATGAAGACCCAGGTAATGCATTGGCCTAAAATAAATACATAAATAACTTGAACTCATGAATTCACCTCGAGAAATTAAACAAGGTCATTTACACAGAAATTATAGTTTTATTGATGTATTATACAAAAACTGATTTTTTAAAATATCTTCAAAAACCAAAAAAATAGTAGGAGAAAAAATTTAGCAGGTACAAATACAACAAGATTAGCATAACAGAGATAAAAACAGAGTAATACAAATAATGTTCAGTGGTGAAATGGTTAATAAATCTTCTAGATGCTGCATTATTATTATTTATTATTTATTTCTTAGCAGACACCCTTATCCAGGGCGACTTACAGTCGTAAACAAAAATGCATTGCTAGGAGCTTATCTGTTTGTTTGCAACCTTTGCAATTCAGCTGGAAGCCCCTTCAATAGGCATAGCAGTATGCGGACCATGTGGTTATCCCATTAATTATTTAACCTTACTAAACCATTTCCAAAATCAGGGCAGGTAGACAACAGATGTCTCACAAATGCCTGGCTCTTTTACATCACAGGCTGTTTGTAGGGGTTAAAAAGGTCTGACTTCCAGCACTGCAGTTTAACTACTTAGAGCCACATTTCCTTTTGCTGAGCCCAAGCATTAGTAAAGCCTTCAAACTATACTGTTACTTCCTTCACTGACAGCATTGGAAGTCAGACAAGTCTTTTTGGGAAGCAAACAGGCATCACAAGTATGCATTTCTATATAATGCAGGGCTTGACAAATCATGGCTACACCATGACCCTGTCCAAGGAGCTGCAAGTTTGGCAGCCAGCCCGCCCCACTTACTGGAGGAGTCTGTGTAAGAGTTTGTGTTCATTCATGGTGCTAACCACAATTCTGAAGGCCTCTGCTAGGCCCTGAGCCAAGCAAGTGAAAATGAACTCTTCAACAGATCAAGCAGCAAACACTGGCCAAATTCTTATATAATCCACTGCAATAAAAATGCCTTCCCATGGCTGTGTTTACTTTTGCTCTTTCGAAGAATATGTAACTTTCATTATACGTTATTAGCCTGCCGAAGTCCTGGCTATAGCATCTGGTAACAATGTGTAAGCAAGCAGAGGTGGATTACAAAGAATAATTCTACAATCTGTGCGTTTCAGCCACCCTCTGACAAATCCTGTCTGGTATAATCACAGTGCAATGTGTGCAGATCTGTACATGCAAATAACAAAACAACCACCAATTCAGAAGTCTGTCTTAAAACCAAAAGTTTAACTGGGAACACACAAGTTTCTCAATAAGTTTTTTTTGTTTTGTTTTATGTAAAACAAACAAAAAAAATCTTTAAAAAAAAGAGCTTTGCAAATGGTTCATGATCGTCCTTGTTTAAGTTTATTTACAAAAGGGCACATGCAAAGAGAGCACTGCTATTGACATATGCTAATGAATGCTAAGAATTTCGTTTTATTGCATCCAAACACAAAACTGGTCTCCTAAGCTTACAAAGTCAACTAATTTACTGCACATGGTACCCTAGTGAACTTCATATTGGGTGCCATAAAGAATAATGAGGTCGCTTTACAGTGGTGGTGAACTTGGCCTTCTACTGTACATTCTATGCAGCTGAATCTTCTAACACTGAAAAACATAGGGGCCAAACAAAGAGCCGAGAAATTTCACAGAAGTTCACAAAACTACTAGTGTTAGAATAAAATGCTACACACACACACACACTTACCACCACTCAAAAAACACAGAACAGTGCGCATACTGAAACAGCACACACCATCTGGCACTCTGGATATTTAACAGTGCTGTCAAGAAACTCTGGGTGGCATTCTCCTTCCCTCCCCATTGTGTACACGATTCTGTCACATCAAAAGGAAAGGAGGCTGTTTTTTTTTTTTATAAACTTCTACTAATCCTGTACAAACTAGCAAGCCAATTTAAATTGAGATGTTCTACTACTATTATTTATATTAGTTTTGTTAGTAACTGGTCAGACCTTTTTTTGTACACCACAACCTGCAGGGGCAGTGTTTACTGTAGCTAACAGCCCAATCAATCAGGTTAATTATAAATCTACAGTACAGTACACCACACCACACAAACTGTTTTACAACAACAACGCTGGGACAAATATTAAAACACTGCTTGAAATGTTTTTGGTGGCAAAAACGACCATGTGCGTATTAGTTCATACAACAGAATTTATAAAGGACCATCAAATAAATACCATGCAAAGGAAACCAATGCATTTTGATGTCTGAAATAAATAAACACACATTCTGCTGCTTATGTTCCTCTAATTTCCTTAAGTAATTTAATGTGGTACCAGGTTTATTTTACTCAAGAATTTTTTTGGGTTTTGTTTTTTGTGTTAAATACATTAGTAATACATTCATAATTTTAAACGAATAAATTAGCTAGGTTTGTGAAATCTTGTAGCACTCTGTGGTTCTCCTATACACAAAGGACTAGAGTTTGGAATAAAAACGAATTCTAAAACTCAAGCACAACAAATTTTGAGATCTCAAATGCTAGTCCCAAAACAGGCATTAAGCTTGTGGGTTATTGAATTTCCTTTCTTAATTCTGCCGTCATGAATAACAGGTAAGCAATAAACAAAGCAAGGCAAAGCCAGAGGGGTAGCAAGGAGGAGTGACTGACATGCTGAACCCTCTCAACTCAAAGGATTGCTATAAAGCCACCCCCAAAATAAATAAATACATAAATAAACATAAAGAAATACCCACTCCTTAAGTGTTTCCTGCTTGTAGCCAGAACATTGATTTACAAATTAATGGAATCAGGTGCTGCTAAGATCCAATCTCCCACCACAAATATTCAAGTGCTCTAACACACACACACACACTGTAACTAGAGCCTTTGGTGCCCTCAGATGTGTGACCCTGGCGCAAGATTAATCTATAGCATTCCCAATGACATCACATACCCTGCAGTGCTCCCAGGAGGAAAAGCTTCATTAATGGAGTTGCTTTGACAGCTGGAGATGGTCAAGGCTGGAGCAGTTTTTCAGGGGACAGGAGGGAGTGGGGGTAGGTTGGAAGGCGCACTCAAGCCAAACAGCCTTTATCTTACAGTGAAGTAAGTGAGTGAGTGACCACTGCATTATTTAAAGGTTATGTAAGCAGCTTTACATTTTATAGGTAGTATAAAAAGGATGTAGCTGAGGCTTATTAAAAATGCATAGCTGCCTTTCAGTTCTACTTTCTCTTCTTTTGAGGTGGGGGAAGAGACATGCCACACAACATTTTCATAATGTAGATTTCAAAATCAATGCTACTAGCCATACGGTACTGCTGTACTTCAAAAGTAGTAAGGGTAGGTTACTACTTCTTATGCCTGTACAATGCTACCTGTACTTTGATAAGATCCAAGTCATTTAAAATTCAAAAGGTTACATATGAGATTTTAAAACATTATTCAGTTTTAAAAATGCTTTAGTTACACTGTGTGTGTGTGTGTGTGTGTGTGTGTGTGTGTGTGTGTGTGTGTGTGTGTGTGTCTGTGTCTGTTGGAGCACTTGAATACAAAGATGCTTCAGGTTTATCAGGCAAAATGACCAAGATAACCTGGATGACTTCCTTAGAGATAAGATTTTCTGGTTTGTTTGTGTGTTCACAGAAAGGGCCTTATGTATGTATGTATGTATGTATGTATGTATGTATGTATTATTTTATTTATTATTTTTAAGGCATTAGAACTCTAACCCAGACCTGAACAGTAGTGGGTTATTTTTATTTGTGTGGACATTAAAAAAAAAAAAAAATCATAAAGGTTTACAGAAATAATTCTAGTTCATTTTAAACTCAAAGATGAGTGTTGTTTTCAAACAGGCCAGTCCCTTACATGTTATGCATGCAATGGCAGGGGTCTCCTGACAACAGGCCCCACTTCTTTCTGAACTCCAACCCCCTCCCCACCCTCTACCAGCAGGGTTTTCATACACAGCGTGCGATGAGATGAAACCAAGTGTGAACAACTTTCAGGTTCCATCAGCAGGATGACTGTTGAAGCTGTCAGGTTCAATTGCATCATTCCACATTATTCAATGCCACAAACTTAACATATTCAGAACTATTGTTTAGGCTAATGCTGAAATGCCCATGGCAGAGGTTGCATATAAGATGGGGGAGGGGTCTAATTGTGGTATATCATGACTGAACTTTCCTCCATTCTAAGAAGAATGTGTGTGTATATATTGTGTATATATTTATATATATTAAAGGATGAGTGTGTGTGTGTTGTATGTCTATATCTATAAAAAACTAGAATTGAACAGCTAGATGCAAATTATCCTTTTTTTCTTGTGTACAAATGCTCCTCGAACTCCCACGACTAAAAAAAAAAAAAATAATAATAATTGAAAATCAGCAATGAGAATTAAAGAAAATTCTACAAAATGTGTCATGATAACTTGCCATGTCAGAAGGATTTCTGACAATAAAATAAACAAATAAATACCACGCTACAATACAATAGTTTTAGCAGATATAAAAAAATATTGTTCTGCGCCAACAACCTCTTAACCAGTTTGTGGGGGTTTCTGAAATCCAAGCTGCAAAATCTACACATACACACCAACTGCAATGTGACAGCTGCTCATGGCTAGGTGCATTCTCTTCATCACTAATTGAAACGAACACCCCCTCCCATAACATGCTGAAAAAAGAGAGGTGCCCCCAGTTAATAGTATTTCACTCTACAAAGCCTACGTATCATAAAGTTCTAATGCAACAATTCAGATCCAAAGCAGCGAACAGAGTTGCGATTACCGTGGGAAACAATAAAAAATGAATGGCATACCCTCTGAATATAATTTAAACTGCTATCTGGTACATAATCAGGCCATGTCTAAAGTCACTCAATTAACCCTGGTGGAAGCCCTATGTGCCAACAACAAGGAATGATATACTGTACACATTCTATTTCAGGTTTACAGTAAAATAAACATGTAAAATAAAGGAACTTATCAAGCAGTTAGTTGCTGCTAGTGGGTTTCGCTACTTTGCCCAAAAGGACAGAATGCACCCCCCTCCCACTCCCCCTTTTAGCAGCAGCTATGGGAAAATCATACAGTACTTTTGCATGTTGTTTTTTTTTTTTTTGGCAAGACAGTTTAGTTAGTGTGAGACAGCTAGAGTAACTACTCTGCAAACATTCAAACACACCTGGTGGCCAGCAGTAAGTACAGTGCTGCTGAGCCGGTCCTTGCATGCAATACAGATCTTTAATATACTGGAGGATGGTAATAATGTACCTTGCACAAAATACTGACAAATATGGCAGACATACAAAAGATTGCTTAGTTTTTCCCTAATTCTCATGATCAGGTTGATACCTGACCAGTCTGCAACATACATTACACTGCGACTGTCCACTCTGACGGCACCCTCTCCCTATACTGTGAATGTCACAAGTTTAAAAACCAAGATAGTAAGTGCTTACAGATTGTGAATTCAGTTAGAATGTGCCACTCTAAAATTCCAATGTAATGATAGCTTGATAGTCACAAAATAAAATAAAAATACTGTATCTACAAATACTCCAAAATCCTGGGTTGCATTAATTGCTTCTTAATATACCAGGGAGTTTAAGTCTGAGCAGACATATTACATAAAAGATCCGGAGATGATCGCATCTCACATGTGACAGTGTGGCCTTCCACAACCAGCACCATAACTATCCTCTTAGGCAACTAAACTGAAGTAGTGCTACACAGTTCAATGAAGAGGTCAATGTGCCCGAGTTGCCTGGAGACTGATGGTTGCTACAGCAGCACAAGATAAGCAAATCTAAATCAGCTTCAGCTCTGTGCCAGAAAACATTTTCTGCAAAACAGAGAGGAAGAAGTGCCTATCTCAGCATGCAACGATGCAAAAAATCAGGCAAAAGCCATCCCAGTGTTGCAGTCTTACTGTATAGGAAGTCCCTTTTTTAATCAAGCCAGGAACAGAGTAAATGTTAACTGGAATAAAGACTGAATTTCTTGCAACTGTGCTTCCTTTGTTCATCCAATTAAGTCACATGCTCAAAAATATTTTTTTCCCCTGTAGCTGTAAATTCCTTTGAGTTCCAGAAGGAAAACACAAGCATGATACAGCAGCAGGAAAACCACATTCCCTTTTAGTATACATGTTGACACTAATACTACAACATGACTATAGAGAGCAATGCATAAGCTACTATCTCAAGTGCTTAGGAAACTGCATTTAACACTAAATTCAATGTTGTGAAATCCTTGTCAAGTGGTTCACCACCACAGCCACTGTAGCTAAACTATTCTGAAAATGAGGTCTGCGCACCCAGTGCAGAAGTATTCCTTTATTACTTCAGTGAGTATAAATGAAGGAAAAGATCTAGCTAATGAATGTAAACCAAATCTGAACATACAAGTTTGTTTTCTCTCAAAAGCTGCAAGAACCAGTCCACACTCATACTGTACGAGCTCTTCAGCTGGCTAGCATTTAAGGAAAGTGTAAATTCATGCAATAAAACAGAGAAGAACATTTTTATTTTGGATTTGATTATTATTTTATTATTATTTATTTCTTAGCAGACGCCCTTATCCAGGGCGACTTACAATTGTTACAAGATATCACATTATTTTTACATAAATGTTACCCATTTATACAGCTGGGTTTTTACTGGAGCAATCTAGGTAAAGTACCTTGCTCAAGGGTACAGCAGCAGCGTCCCCCACCTGGGTTTGAACCCACGACCCTCCGGTCCAGAGCTCTAACCACTACTCCACACTGCTGCCTCTCCTCATCAATGAGGAATTCAAATAAAACTTAAACACAACAAAAATCAACATGCACTGATTATTTCATGAATGGATTTTCATAAACCCTTTTTGCGAGCTAAAAGTTAAATTAATCCAACCTTTAGTTCAACTGAAAAGGACTACTTAAAACAATATGCCATGTCTTCTGCCACCCCACCTAAACTCCATCTTAACAAGTTGCAGAACAGTACACAGGTCAAAGTCTTTAACCTAGAAAGTGTCCCTACAGTGTACTTTCAAATACACAGTACACCAAGAAGACGGTCTCTTTATAATGAAAAATTTGAAGGACTTATCAATGCTTTTATTCCTAGCCCCAAATCATTAAACACACAATTACCAATAAGCACACAAGTCCAATATCATGATCAAGCTATCATGTGTATTATTATTATAACAACTTATCAGCAATTTAGAAATAGGAAACAAAAAAGGAGAAGAGAAATATTGAATCTCTTAATAAAAAAAAAATCCACTTTTTGTAATGTCAATTTTAATTTAAATGACTTTATAAAGTCAAAGACCAGGATGCAAAATTAAACAGGGTTTTTAGCCAAGAAAACGACAAACACATTTCACAGACAAAATGAAACCCTGAGTAAAGTGTTCTCATCTACAACATAATTATCTACTACACACCACACAGCAAATGTGCCTCTTACACCACACTATACATTTATGTATTTACTTAAATGAACCCCTGCTAAAAACGGATCCACACACTGCCATTTATAGTTACAATGAAAGTTTGCCCAAAATAGTTTACTGCCATTTTCAAGAGCCCAGGACAATAGTCTTAATAACAAATCCACAGCAAGGATAGATTGCAGTATAACATTTTTCATCCTAAGCTGATAGTGGTCTGTGGGGAAAAAAATGAATGACTAAAACACAAAAGAGGGTCCCTGCTTTGGAAAGAATATATATTTTTGAAAATATTTATGTGTTTTGGGTAGCATAAATAAACTTAATTTACTAGTGCAGTCAGCAAAACAAAAAGAAAACTAGAAACAAGTGTAACATCACAAGGTGGCGCTAGCTGAACAAATCTAGTGTATGTTACACATATCTATGGCAAGCACCAAGAACTGAAGAGCAGCTCCTGAACCCACTACAAAATGGCAAGCAGACAGTATTTTAGCTTTTTATGTCGTCACCCCCACACCAAATTTGATTTTGTAAAATGGATATTAAATGACGTCCATAACATGATTCTGATTCTCTGGAAAGCCTACAAACACACACCACTCACCTGAGTTGCACACACCAGGTTTGGAACGGAGGCAGTAGTAGGTGGTGGCAGAGATGGAACCGTGTGCTGCAAATGGACAGCAGACTGCTGAGGTAACTGGGAACTGGAGAGAGGGGTGCTGCAGTGTGAGCCCAGTACGGCATTTGGCAAGGATACTGGAGTGTTATTACCAGCAAAAGGACCTGAAAGAAATACAGGAACTGATTAAATAGTGGATTTATTTAAATTTGAAATCCTATTCACGACAGCAATACATCCAAGTCTCATTAAATCTCAATACGCTACACCTCAATGCATTCAGTTATTAAACAGCAATGTAGGCTAAAATATCACCTCCTTCAACCAATAATTATCATCAGAATAACTGGTGAAAAGAATATATGATTTGAGTTTACTCATCAAGACCAAAGTATGTGATGTAAAGACCACTTTTAGACAGACCCTTGGGTCTTAAGCAAATTTGACTAATGTTGAGAAACATGGAAAAATAAATGTAAATTGGTTTACTACATGCTTCCATAATGTAGTTTATAGTAGTCTTATGTGCACTATATCAAAGATAGTTATAACTACTGTAGGGCAGCGGGATGTGTGAGACAGCAGGGAGGGGGTTAAAACCTCCCTGAAGAGAAAAAATGCACCTTTTGTATTGTTTAATTGTTTTACTTTATTGTTTAATTGATTTGTTAATTATTTTATTATGAATCATTCCCTGCACCTGGTGCTTATTATTAAATTAGAGCCAGGTGCAGGGTATTTAAGGGAAGCAGTTAGTCTGCTCTAGGCTGCTGAGTAGAAGGAGGCAGAAGGAAGGTGCTCTGCTTCCGAGCCGTCCTAGAAGTAAGTGCTGTGTAAACCTGTGGGGTTTTTGTTTGTATGCCAGGTAAACGGCTTAGCCGTCCTGCAAGTTAGTCAGGGAAATTACCTGTGTAAGTAAGTGCTCCAAATTGGAGTTAGGTGTTTGTTTTGTTTTGCTGTATTTATTTTTGTGTTTATTAAAATATTAGCGCAACCGCGCTTGAAAATCCATTTCTGTGTGCTGGGTCGTAGTTTTTAAAGGGGCACGAACCCGTGAGTGGCGCAATCATTTCACACTACATGTACAGCAGAAGTGGGTGGACACAGTCTTCCTCCTCCTCTAAATCTAAATGATGGCTACTGCAGGCCACTCGAATAGTGAGCCAAACAGACATGGTCCTGCTACTTTCTAGTGCTGGAGTTTATTTTTCTGGGGAAATGTTTCATGAAATACAAACTCTTATTGCTGTTCCAGTTTGTAAGTGTGGATTCAATGTTCTTTGCTCCTCATGAACCACAGGTCTCATTAAAACTAGGGAAGAAAATACCCTGAAAACGGTTTAATTTGGCAATTCATGGAGTTCTTCCATATAATTAGATTAAGCATCTTAGAGTATACATGACAGACTCCATTCTTATTCATGTGATACCTACTGTACTCCATATGCAATAATAACCAAAAGCATTCCTATTGTACTGTACTATTAAGTTCTTCCTTTAGATACAGGCTTTAGGCTTACTGAATCTTAATAAAAAATACACATTTTAATTCAAGACTGTGGTTTAAACAGCCTAGAAAACGATTCATTAACATGAAACATTATCAAAACAGAACGTTAAAGCTTTGTTAATACGGTCCCAAGTGCCTTTAAAAGGTTAACAATTAGAGAAGGTAGCTGGCTAGTGTACTGCCTTTCCAAATGTAGCTTGTTTTGCAACAATCTAGATTCGAGAGCGTGTGTTTTAAAGGGGTTATCCAATCCAATACTGTGATCAAGCAGTTACAAGGGTTTCAGCTGCTCAATCAATAAGGCCTTAACATCTGAAAGAGGCAATCAAGTCAAATGCATGTAGCTATTCCAAACTAGATTAAGAACAACTTCAGGTCAAACCTGCATTTTCACTTAACAGTACATCTCTCGGATCAAAATAAGGTTATTAATATAACAAAGTATTTTGAAAAGAACAACTTTGACAAGGGTTAAATTGCCTAGTTCATATCCAAGGGCTGACTTTTCATCAATATAAATGTTGACAACACAAATAAGACTAATAGTGAATATTATCAATACATTTTCTACATACATTGTCTTGTCACAGTACATTTCTAGCCACAAACTGTACAAAGGCTTCTGTGGTTTGAAATGCAAGTAGTGTAGTAAGTTATGAATGTCTTTCCCACTAGTCTCAAGCTCCACACCATGGGTATAGGATGAGTTACAGTCAGTTCTGCAAATTATAAGACACTTCATCTACTGAGAATGCACAAACCATCTGGAAACAAAATATACTCCTAACAGTCTGACCTACTGTATGCACAACTACAGTATCAGGTTAGCATAATATTCCAACAACTTGGAACATAGATGCACAAAAGTGCTCCACTTAAAACTGTGTGAACCAATCACCTGCAACTGAATGTGTAGCCCACAGCCCATCTCCAATATACAGTATTTAAGCAAAAAACAGATAACCTGTATTACTGTTCTAAATATTACACAATCCCTACCCTATCAAGATACCAAATACTGTTTGTTAATCAAGTGCATGTGTTTGTTTATATAAACAAAAATTTTTGGTTTTTCAAAAAATACAAAACAATTGCTCACTGTTTCAAATCAACAAGGCATGAAACAGGTAGCAATAAAATGCAATCCAGTTAAAAATACTGTTTTGCTACAGTTTTCTGATTGCGCAGGACTCTTTTCTCAAACGAAAATGAAACACCAGCATTCTAATCTGAATGATTTGTCCTCAGCAGGAGGACACATACAACAGCTCTTAACAGCTCCTAACAATTTAATTTATCTGGCCAATTTCATTCTTTTGTTTTTCTAAATGAATCAGGATTAGGATAATCTTTTTTAAATACGAGGGCTAGGTACGTGTACAAACATGAACAGAATTTCAACAGCAGCAATGCAAAGTTTTGCTCAATTGCCTCTTTATGCAGGAATCAGAAAGCAGGTCACCTTTCCTGCAGAAACAGTATCCGGTCCCCACCATCCTGTGTCCACTGAACAATCTGCTGCAAGGCAGGCTGTGGACAACAAGCTCTTCTTTGGATAACTGTTTCTAGGACTAATCACTAGAACACATGACAGAATTCTCCATTAACATAAACAATTCCCCACTACCCAGAATAAAACCCTTTTAAAAAATAAAAAAACAGCAACCTAGAATAAGATAGTTCTTGGAGATGGTTATTTGCTTAAAATAATTGCCTCTCTGAGGATGCAGGATACAAGTGTAATTCATCAAAAGGTGACATTTTAGATGCTGAAATAAACGGGCTGTGCAGTCCATTATTGCAAAACATTAGCTAAAGCTAAATATTTACACTCTTCACCAAACACAGGTAGGTGTGACTGACGTATTAATTGACATTGTTTTCTGTTTACCAATTAGACCTACTTCTATTCTGAAATTATTATTTCTTATGATTCGTTTGCATCTGTAGGAATTCGGGTAAATCCCATATCTTTTGTGAATACTGGTGTTAAAGATGACACCCATCTTGTAGGGCCTCGCATCCTTCTGCACTTGAATGGAAGAGTAACTAAAGGGGTTCAGAAAGATGCAGTGTTACACGTCCCCATGTGTGGCGAAAACTGTTTAAATAACGGACCTGTAACTTTTCTTTTCATTGTTAACATCCTAACAATTTATTACACTTATAACTTTAAAGTCTGTTTTAAAGCAGTGATTTAAAGAACAGACCTCAAACCCCAGTGCACTACAGCAAACATTTTGAAAAGTCACTTTAAAAAGTTATACGTGTAAAAAGTTGTCAGGATGTTAACAATGAAAAGAGAAATTACAGGTACATTATTTAAACAGCTGTAGCAACACGTGGGGACATAGAACGCTGTATTTTCAAAACCACGCTACTGATTCTTTAAGCCCTCCATTCAGCAAGCCTGGCCGGTCATTTTAACAGCATGAGTCTTACTGTAAATTTAAACTCTGGTATATTTTAGGTTTGTGTTTTAAAAAACTGTTAATGAAAAATAAAGTTTTTTGGGGGAAATCCTGTCACACCCCCAAACAAGATTGTATCTTCTCAAATACAAACAGACTGGATGTCTGACCTAATTTTTTTTTTTTTTCATGCTGTTATAATAAAAGCTACAAAATATTATTACAAAATACAAATGAAAAGAGTCAATATATTGTGGTTATGTGTATTGAATACAGGAAGGAACTGCTTGGCTTCATAAACTTTGGGATTACTGTATTAAAGTCACTATTATGCTCACGCTTTTTCACTCAATGGCTTAAATTCAAAATTAAAAGCCAAACTTGAAGACCACCCACCCAAACCTACATTTAAAAAAAAAAAACTGCCATCAATTTCTGAAAAGGAATTATTTTTTTTCTGGCTCACACAAGAGTGTAGGGAATTCACTAACTTAGTAACCAAGTTTCTGTGCCACTTGAGATTAATTGGGAGCAATTTAGCTTTTATCCTTAGTTTACTGTTGCAGGGTGGGCTAAAATTTGGAGCACCATTGAGTCAAGCCTCCCTTAATACTTTTGCAACCCTGGACTGGGATCAGAGGGAGAGCTTAGTTTGGGCAGTGTTTTTTTGTTTTCTTCTAAACAAAAAAAAACGATTACAACCAAGCTGTCTTGACAGCTCAAATTTCACTCAATGTGCACAGAGGGTCTACAATCACACCAGCCTTCACAGATTAAGCTATTTTAATAAGTGTCAATAGAAGCTCAGAAAATAAGCTAGTAAGCCGTATACAATATATATTTAAAATTCTTACGTTGACATTCACATTTTCTGTTTTGTTTTAAAAACAAACCAAAGTTTATTTGATTAATGAAGTAATACAATGTAAAATAAATAAAATGTGCTACTGTAGAACAAAGCAAAATAGGCCTTTCTCTACATGTGTAAAATATGGAGAGGGTTTAGTCTACAGCCACACGAAAGCATGTATACTGCAGTAGACTTTGATCATCAATAAATTAACCTAAAAGCAAACAAAAAAAAAAGGGTTGATGAATGGAACCATGCCGTTCCAACCTCCCAATCAGAGACAGGGAGCCCTACCTGTGCCAGCAGGAGATGAGCTAACGCTCACATTGTGAAAACTTCCATTCCTGAGCAACGTTGGAGATTTCTGGACAATGTTAATGTTATTGCTGCCATTATTGTTATAGTTGCCGCCATTCACGCTGCCTGCAGCTGATGCCACAGAAGAGGCTGGCGAGGCAGAAGAAACGGCCTCCTGAGCCTTATTTCCTCTGGGTCTTCCAGGTCCGTATTTGCTTCTATTTCCCTTGCGCTTCTTTCCCTTCACGTTGTCTTCCTCCACGCTGCCCGAGGTGGGCTGGGATCGTTTATATCCTGCTGAAGCCTGGCTGGTCGAGCTGCTGAAGTCTCCGTGAGAGTTCTCATAGTTTTTAGCCTGAGCAGCCCCAGAGGAGACCGATGGGAGGGCCATTAAAGAACTAAAAGCGTTTAGACCCCCTTCAAGACCCGCTGCATCTCCTTTAGATAGGCCTCTTGTGTATGACGACTGCTGTGAATGTGTGTAGCTGTCATTTCGCAGATCAGATTCTGTGAAGCTCAGAAATTCCTGGGGAGATTGGACTGAGCTGCCAGAAGAAGTTTTTGCACCGCCAGCAGTCCCCAAATGGCTGCCTGTGAGAGAAGGAAAAGCAAAAAAATTTAGAAATGTATAGCCTATATAAAAGAAATCCACACACAGTCTTAGCCTTGATTTAACATAAGCTATTGTTGAACTCCTGTGCTGCTTTTTCAATCCAACAACATCAAAACAAATAGCACAAGCCAATCTAAAACATAAATGAATAAATGTCAGCCAACACAGAGCTACATCAGTGCTTACCTCGGTTGTCAAAAGTACAGTCTCAGGGATTTCAGACTTCTCTGAATCATCTCAAAACAGGTAAATCTGTTTACACTTTTTTATAAATATAAATTACAAATACAATATATAGTTGACACATATTAATAGAATGTAGATAAAAAAATAAATTTCAATGTAATTATTAATGACAGCCTAACGCTGCACATTTAGTATTATTATTATTATTATTATTAATTGGTCATTTAGCAGATAAACAACTCAGAGACTAGGGGGTGAACTCTGCATCAACAACTGCTGCACAGTCACTTACAATCGGACCTCAGTTTTACGTCTCATCTGAAGGACATTAACAAATCTCTTGCATTATTAAGCAATCTCAATGAAAACATTTAACAAAATTACATTTAACAAACTTTTGAGATTTACATTTAAAATAAAAAGGCAGCGATGACAAGTATAACTCTCTAGTTACATCTGCTGTAAAACTGAACGACCATGATTAGGTAAGTAAAATTGGAACGTTTCTGTAACATCTTTCTAAAATCTTAAAGTTATTGTAAACTTTTTTTTTTTCTTTTAAGTGACCAATTATTAATTTTTCTTTCATTTATTTTCCCCTAATTTGGAATGCCCAATTATGTTTCTCTTTTTTTTTCTCTCTCCTCACAGCAGAGAGTCCCTATGCAGCACAGGCATTCTGAGGGCGTCTGAGCATCCTCCGATCTCACAAGCATAAAAGCCAGAATTGCTTTTACGCTGAGCAATCCAGAGCAGAGGCAGGCGGGCTACCGATCCCGGAGAACAGAGATCAGCCCTGCTTTTATCCACTGAATGTGCTTGGTGTCAGGCTGTAGGGTTCGCTGTAGAGGAAGTCCCTGCCAGTTTCCCATCCTCCACGCCGGCAGCGTCAGAGCGAATGTGGCACCCCCTTCGGATTCCCCAGCAAAGTCCGGCCTCTTTGCACAGCCCGGCCCCGAGCTGGTGCCTTCCAAGCTGTGTGACTCATCCTGCGCTCCCAGCGGCAGCACTTTAACTGGATGAGCTACTCAGGGACCCCATAAACACCTTTCTTAATGCAATGCTCGCTTCATTAAGTGTACTGTTCTAATGATGCATGACATCTGAAATATTAACACAGCCCCCCTCCCCCCCTTAATTACAATAAAATAACACACACTGGGGTTCAACACTGAAGTTTGTTGTAAACCCACACCAATTTTAAAAAAGACAGCGTCAAGTGGATTTTTTTCAGGAATAGTGCTACTAGTATTGCATGGTACCTCTATTTTTGTTGTAAACATAGCCTTTATCATCAAAGCCATTCACTAAATGTTGCTAAAGAGCATTCCACCTTAGCCCTTCACAATATTAACACTAATTGACAACCCCCATCAGGATCTACAGGTTAGTATAAATGTGGCATTAATAAAAGGCTAAATATATACCTGTAGGCAAGCATTGGAACCTAAGCTTTTAAAATGTCCACAATGAATGTACTTCAGTTGAAATCTTACCTTGTAATATATCATCAGGTGATGGTGATTCAAATGATTTAACTCAGATCTCTGCCATTTCAATGACAATACCTGTCTACTTGAAACCAACCCTCTTGGGTGTGGTTTATTAGTAAATGGCCCTGCTAAGCTACCAACTGTGCAGAACAATGCAAAAAAAGCTAAGAGTCAGTTGCCTGTCAGATTGTAACACCTTGACAACACAATGAGCCATTCAAAATTATTTAAATGCTGTACCCGATGTTTACCATTTCTCCCCGTGCACAACTATGGAAGGTATACAAAATGATATGAGTGATAACAGGGTAACTCGGTCAAAGGCCCTGTGGAGTTCAGACACTGAAGTTCAACCAGCCTATCAAGCAGCTTCTGCAAATATTTCTGTTTAAACAGCTGATGTGAAGAGTTAAAGCACAGTCCACTAAATACTTTCAGATCATAAAAACATTTTGTAACAGCGGAAAAAAAATCAGCAAAGTGAGGCAATACAAACCACAACTGTGCTTTCAAAACAGCTGCTTGCATACCAGATATTCTTCAAAAGGGCACGACTGGTATACTGTACCATAACAAAGTTCACTTATCATATACAACTGCCCGATAAATCCAGTACTCTTTACAGAGAATAAATAAAAGGGTTCCAGGAAGGATTATGTCCATACTCTACCTTTATATGATTTTCATTCAATTGCAATTAAAAAAAATAAATAAGAGAGCACGCCACAGACAAGATGAGAACAGGAACAATGTCTAAACTGCAAAGCTGGAAATGAAACTGGTCAGGCATAAAACCACGCCTTCTAAACCCTAAGGGTATACTGCAAGCGACAGAATAATTCCAGTTTTTTGACAAAAACATATGACAACCTGCAGTCTAACCCTAACAGAGTAATGAAGTTTGTTTTTGGAACACTACTGAAATTGTACATTTTAATTAACCTGTGTGTGCACACCTAAAAAAAAACTTTGATTACAGCGAGACCTCTTAATATGCTCAAATTGAAAGCAAACATGATTCGATTTTTCATTTAAAAAAAGCAGTCTGTAAATATCTGAAATGCAAACAGTTAACTGTTAATTTGTTTACAATTTCAAATTACTTTATGACCTTCAAACTTTGCCCACCCCCTACAATCTACTCCTTCCCTCAAACTTCAAAATCAGGTACTGCTGGAGAATAACCTTACCTTGCAACAAATAAGAAACATTGACCTTTGCCAAGACGACAAAAAAAAAAAGAAAGAAAAAAAAATCAGGAGACATCAGGAACCAGGAAAACTCTCCCAGATTTGTAGGTAACAGAAGGAGAACTATAACTCACTCTCAACTATTTTTAGCAAAATTACTTTAGTTACAGAAAGTGGAGAAGGCCCAGGCGAGCAAGAAAACCTTTAAAGGGCAAGGTGCTTTCCAACTGTCCTCACCACTTGAGAAATAAAAAAAAAATTAAAATTAAAGTAAACTGAAGCTAATCAAAATGAATTACATTATTGTGGCTTGCAATACATGTTTGCATACCTGTACCTTGCTGGAAAGGGCTAGTGGAGGTTGCTGCTGTGACTGTGACGCCAACTGGAGTTCTTCCAGCACCAGGCTTCCTTCCCTTTTGGCCGGTGCTGTGACCTGCAGCTTTTTTTCCTTTGCCCTCTCCCCCCACTTTGACCTCTACACCGCCATCTTTTCCACTCGTCGGGTGTGCAGGGACTTCCTGGAAATTTGCATTTGTAAACCGAGCTGTGGTCTCCTCCAGTCGCTTCAGGGAACCAGGCATGGAGCTGCCACCACCACTTGTGCTTGTGTAACTCTGAGGTTTGTTATATAAAAAAAAAATAATAGAAAAAAGAAACAGCAGTTAGACCACAGAACAGAAGTAACCCCAGGTTTTGTTTTTTTTTAACAAAAAATCTGTTCCTGTATCTGGGGTGAACTGTAAAAACAAAAATGCAAAACAGCTACGTGACAAAGCATGTGATCTTTACCATTCATATTGCCAAAGGATAAAACAATGTTGTAGTGAAACTTCATTTTTATTGGACATCAGCTGTAAAAGAACTTTGTTGAGAGCATCATATAATGCTATCATGCTATCTAAACTTGTGTGATTTGTATTATCAATCAGGTCAGAAGTTAAAACAATGTACCAGAGGAGTTCACACAAACTCATAGAATACAGCTGTGTACCAAATGTGAATATAACACTGAAGATATAGAGTTGGCATTTCAAATGATTTTCAAGATATTAGCAGTTGAAATAGCAGCATATTATTTTATTGGATACTTTCACAATTGAGAATATTTATACTGCCACAAACACTTCTGACTTGCCTCATTTACCTTCTCCGTCGTTACTGTCAAAGAATGAACAAGTGCAGGTGCAGGAGGAACAAGACCGGGTGCAGATTTCTTATGTTTTGGTTTGTGCTTGTCTCTTTCTTTATGTTTCTGTAGAGGGAAAAAAAAAGCTTTTTTTATATACAAATATATTCCAATATTTTATATATTTGTTTACATTCAAAGGTGGCATCAGAACTTAACTAATTAGTGAAGTCTTAACCACATGCGATTGCCATCCTGGAAAGAAAGATGCAGACTAAATAAAGTAGTATCTTAACTGCTACTATTTGAAGTAACAAGTGCTTAAACAGAGAAATAGCAACCTTCTTAGAATTAATCAAGCATGGAGAAAGGAAAAACACTGGGGGCAACAGCATTGGTGCAGAAACCCGACTACTGCATTGCACGAACGTTTACAACTTACCGTAAAAAAAGTTGTACAAGTCGATTTTCTATGCATTTTGTGGGGTCCTTAAAAGGGGGGAGCGACTAAAACACCGGTATATTCTTCGGAATATGAACACATTACTGCTTCACTGTTTACACAGTAGCTGTCAGTCTCAATGAATTTCCTTATTCCCACCCTCCCTGGCCATTGGTTTGTCAACATTCAGACTGAACCAGCCCCTGGGATTTGTAACAAACAGCTATTGATTAGAAAGCCAAGTAAACTTATCAAAGTCTTCTGCTCACTGCAACTGCAATGTAATATTATATAGGGCCTGATGCAGGTGTCTTTGAGACTAAAGTAGGGCAGTCAGACAAAAAACCAAAATGCTACACAACAGGTTTGAAATTGTGCGTTGTTGAATGCCGAAATGCATGGCAATCGCAATGCTGAAAAAACAGTATGACTGGAGACGAAACAAAGACAAACTTAAATATGGCGAAAGAAACGAGCTAATAGAGGAGGAAAGTGTTAATGGCCCGAGGTAGAAAACATTTTGTTTGAGTGACTTTAATACATACTGTTACGTGTTCTATGTGTCAGTGCAACGGTTATGGTTCTGATTAACAACAAAGCAAATGTATTTTGTACAGCTGGATGTTTAATGCAATTGTACTGCACTGTATGCAAGATGTTTTGCTTACTGGTTATTAGATGGTGCACTGTTTAGTTTATTTATTTTGTTTACTTTAATTGATGCAAGCAACGCTGTTTAATACTTTTCTTTTAAATCTGAATTAAAACAACACATTTATAAAAGCCAACGCAGCTGGATCTATTGCCTAAGTAACATTCAGTGATTGAAGTGTTTGGGTCCTTGATAAGCTAAAATAAAATAGGCTAATAAGAGATGCGATGTGGGATGTACAAGTTGTTTTTACGCTCTGTTAATTATTGCTTTTTAAATCCATTTAAGTACCATTTGTCAGTGGTTTACACTGTCACTACTGAAATGTACAGTACTGTAGTCGTATTCTATCTATATTTTTATTTATTTTGACATTTCACTTATATTTACTTGACCCAATTATTTACAAATTTTTAAAAAACTGAATAGTTTCCAGCAGTTTAACTAAAAACGAAAAACACAAATTATGAATGGAATAAAATATTGCAAACAAGGGTTATTTCAACACTAAACCTGTGTATTTCTTTATTTATGGGTGTTGAGCATGTAGGAAAAAAAATCAATTGTAAAACAAACAAAAAAAAAAAGTATTTTAGACACAAAAAAGGTGTTTTCCTAAAATTGAAGTCTCAAAAAGGGGGGGGGGGGGACTTTTATGCCAGTGCGACCTATACAATGATTTCTACGGTAACACTGAAGCAGTACCTAATGCACCCTAATCCCAAACTTCTACAGCCCTAAAACATTTTCTAATTCAAGAAAATGTTTAAGCCCAGTTCACTCCCTTTTTAAATATTAAATAAAAAATACCAGCATTAAAACATTAACTTCTTGTCTTTTCCTTGTTTTAATATTACAGGTTTAGTTTTAAGGCAACACTTTTTTTGAGTCAAGTAAGAGTCTGCCTTGTAATCATTTTACCAAGAACTTTGTTATTATAAGAAAACGGTTCAGAAAACAGGTTCCATAGTTTTCAAAAGTAAAAACTACTGTCATATAGCCTTACATTCTCACCTTACATACAATGGGTACCTCTGGGCCTCCTTTCTTCCGATATGTACCAAATGCATTAGCAGATAAACTCAAACAACCAAAACATGTTTCATTAGGGCCCTCCCAAAAGCAAGCGGGAAGAACCGGTCAGTAGCCATTCCAAACAGACACTGATTGAAAATCACACCCCACAGGCAATAAAAAGGTGGGGTTCCTTTACATAACATAGAACATTCTGTGCTGCCCAGCCCTGAAAGTTGTTTTTCATTATCCATTTTTCTTTAACACCCTTTCCCCTATAGCAGTGGTGTGCAAACTTTTTAAATGCCTCCCCCTTTTTTAGCATACATTTTATTGCCCCTCGACAGACATATTAAAACGGTAGACCTTAACTTTATATTTGAAGTTTTTCTTGCATTTTTTTTCCCTAACCACAAAAGTCCAGATTTAGCTAAATACATAAATGTATTACAAATTCAACATTTAAAATCAGTGTCTCTCTATATATATATAATTTTTATTTTATTTATTTATTTTTTTTACACCTAGCGAGTCAACATTTAGCTAACATTTCTAACAAATAAATCTGTGAAAAAATACATGCAACTAAAATCTTTTATAATTTTTTTTTATTTTTTTTTAAACTTGGCAATTCAACATTTACCTAACAGACACTCTCTTACAGAGGTCCTCTTCAGGCAGCAGGCTAAGGGCTCATTTCTAAATTAGTTTTTAAAGGAAAACCACAAGATACCAGGGGCCTGTTTCATAAAAGCGTTTTGTGTTGAATTGCAGTTGCAGGCACCTTGAAGATTAAAATTTGGGTTTCATAAAACTTTTGTATGGCTGCATCGTCGCCGATTTTGACCGAAATTTGTGACAGCCAGACAGCAACCGCAATTTTCTATCACAAATCCTGTTTTAGGACATACCATGCCACACATACAAGTAGCTACTGGCTGTCAATATGGCAGAGAAATCAGAAAGGAAAGAGTATTTAGGGACCGGTCAAATCCACTTGATGCATATTTATTTCTTAGCATTACAGCCGGGAGCACTTAACGGATAAATAAACTTGCCTTACCTTAAATATATAATACGATAAAGAATTTGAATAATGTGTTGTCCTTCATTGACTATATCTGGTTGCTCTTTTTTATGTTCTACATTTTCTTTTTCATGACTTTTTTATTACGGTATGTAACAAGCAGGCTGTAGTGGTGATGTCAGACCCTGAAGAAACACACAGTACTGCAAAGTGAAATGTGAATTGCTCTGTTGCGCGTTTAATAATGAACAAAATAAAAGGTTTTAAACAAAGACAGCACACGGCACTTTGGGCCAAAATAAATAGACGAACAAAACGACAAAACAGTAAACAGACAGTGGACGAACAGACAAACAAACAAACAAACACGGTGAGTCAAAGAAACTTTACTTTTCTTTCCTTTTTCTCCTTCTCCACACCCGTTCTCCACTCACCGAACACTCAACCCCGAGTGAGTAAAACGTGGATCTATACATACTGTTGTGCCGGGATTCAATTACTAATTAATTATTGACTTGAATCCCAGCACGTGAACCAATTTGTGCAACCCTGTGCTCACATATTAATACACTATTAATTTGCACGTGAAGTGATTTGTGCAATCCCTGTGCCTAAATACAACTATATATTTTAAATAACTTGTGCTACACAGACCCATTTATATCCTGTGCACCAATATCTATACACCAACATTTACACACTAAATACAACATAAACACAAAAATTCACACAGGGGCGGGGCACACTGCCACATGGTAACATTACCTTGCTTATTTAGGCACTCTACGATTTGACTGGGGAAAGATAACGTAGGTTTATTGAAGTTCACACACAAAAAAAAAAAAACTATTGACCTTGATAATGCATGAATATTACAGCTTTCAAAACTTTTTACAACCTATTACTGGAAAAAGGAAACATTCATTCAATTTGCAAAGTTTCTCTCTGTCTGGCGATCCATATCTTAACTTCCTGCTAACTATTATTTGTTTATTTAGCAGACGCCTTTATCCAAGGCGACTTACAGAGACTAGGGTGTGTGAGCTATGCATCAGCTGCAGAGTCACTTACAACTACGTCTCACCCGAAAGACGGAGCACAAGGAGGTTAAGTGACTTGCTCAGGGTCACACAATGAGTCAGTGGCTGAGGTGGTATTTGAACCGGGGCCCTCCTGGTTACAAGCCCTTTCCTTTAACCACTGGACCACACAGCCTCCCTTTATATTCCTATATACTAACTCCCTTTATATTCCTATATACTAGGTATACATATGAGGCACATGACCTCTGCTTCCATATTTAGTAGCGGAGGGGGGTGAGGGAGGTGTGTGAATTTACGCTTTTCAGAATGAACAAAATACCCCACGAGGCAGCAAGAATTAAAATTTCAAATAATGCCAATTCTGAGCTACATTTGTATTTATTTTTTGCACTTCACCGGTGGATCTTTGCACATTTACATTTTATAACAAGGCAGATAAATTCTGCATCAACAGAAATTATATTAATTTGCTTTGATATTAAAAGTACATGAATTAAAATCAGAGCAATGCAAGTCAACTGGGCAACAAATTAGTATTTAGTCATGCTCTTTACATTTTTATTCAGAGATTATAATTCCCTGAGAAACGTGTGGCAGTCTGCCACACCAGAGAAAAAGAACTAAAAAAAGTATGATTTGCCAGCCAATTAAAATATTTCTAATGGATTCTTTTTTTTGCTTGGAATATGAAATCCAGTAAGTGCTAAACATGTTTTAAATATAAAATAACTCACCAATAATTATACAACAGCATTATAAAAGCAAAACATTTTCAATTATTTACTTAATGTAATTAAATCTTGCCATGTTCATCCAACCACAAGCGAATACAGGTAAACAAAATCTCTCTATGGATGGCAAATCAAATCTCCTGCAGTTGTCTCTTGCTATTTGGCTTCTTTACTTCCCTTTTCTTGCCCATATTACAATGGTTTTTAATAAACTGTTTAGCACTGAATATACAATTCCTCAGACAAAAAAAAAAGCCTGCATACTACCAAAAGAGGGGTCCATTAATGTATACAGTGGTGGGTGTAAACACCGCTGGTGTACTTTTAAATACAAACATGCAAAAAGACATTCACAACGCCAAACACAATGCACCCCATTTAGTGATCTAAACAATTCGACATCTCTGAATAGACCTCTACGGAAGTAAAGAACGTACTTATCTGAAATTAAAGGTACTTTTATAAATGGATATTTACTTTGATGAAACTGTATCCATTAATCAACATTTAAAGAAATTAGGCATTCCATTAAGTTGTATCAGTTAGCCAGAAATCACTCCAATAATCATGACTACCACCTTATGTTTAATATAAAATTATGGGAACACATTACCTCAAGCAATAAAACACAATTATGATATGCCTCGAATTCATACTGCAATTCACAGAATTTTTCACTTTACGTGCAACACAGCAGCCACTACCTTCTAGATAGTTGATTGTTGCGATAGTTGGATGTTTAGAGTCCATCAGCTTAGATAAATACACCCTGCATTCTGATTATTTCAAAAGAAACATGCATTTGATACTAGGTGGGTAAATCAAAAACGAGGTCAAGGAACTACAGAAAGGACCGACCACTGTGGATTACACTTATGCAATTATAAATCAGGACAAACATTTTTGCTTATAATGGCAATTCCTAAAATGTGTTTTTTGGTTAAAGTTGGAAGATCACTTAGGTTACTTTAAATTGATATTGCTTGAAGCAAGTTTCAACATTGTAATTTCCTGTTAACATTTCTAAGCTATTTAAATTGTAACCAAAACAAAGCAACTCTGGGGGCATAACATAAGAGTTTTTGATGATTTCAATACTGTATAGTCATAGCCCACAATTATGTGGGCATGTTTGGGGTTTTCATGCCCATGTTTATTAGATTAAAAAAAAGTGTATATTATATATATATATATATATATATATATATATATATATATATATATATATATATATATATAGGCCTGCATACATGCTGTATAGAGTACTTATGTTTTTATTTCTAACTGCAGTTTTCACATTAATACATGAAAAATATACATAATGATCTTAAATATGGATCAGAACAATTTGCAGAAAATCTGATAAAGCTTGAAATGCAAATGTATTAATTGCTCTTATAAAATGTAGTGTAGTGTCACTGCTGAGTACAGTAAACGGTTAAATAACATCATTTGCAATGAATTGTTTTCAAAAAAAAAAAAAATCTTAAGTCTTTGTCCCTGTTAATTCCCTTACCTTTTTATCCTTGTCATGATGTTTATCCAAAGAGTGTGATGAAGAATCACTTAAGCTTTGATCATATGCACTACTAGAGCCGCGTTTGCTCCTTCTCTAAAAGGAGGAGAAAGAGGAACTTCAAGTTACTACAAAATCTACCTGCAGATTTAGAGAATCTGTGATGTGTTTGAGAGATGGCTGGAAAGAAGATGATGGAATTAAGCATTTTTCCTGCCATGAGTTTCCAAACGTATCTCTACACACCCATACAGCACCTGGATTTCCAATGAAGCAATTCAGAAAAGCCTGTCAGTGAGTTCAATTATCAGTTCGAGGAGACATTTTAATGCTGATGTCACTTTAAATCATTGAGATGGGGGGGAAGCATTGTATTTGATTTATTTAAAAACAAAAAACAAAAACAAAAAACAATGCTTGTAACACATATAAATCAGTGAGTTACAGTAAGGTGTTGATAAGGTTTTGAGTATGTGAGAAATGAACAGCAGTCTTCATATGAAGACAAATGAAGATTCTATTAACAATGACAGATTCCTAATAGTCTGAAGGACCCCTGCTGCCTGTATATTAACAGAACGATGTGCACAGAGCAGAATAAGCTGTTGTGTGCAAAGAACAAAAATAAGCCAATTAAACTAACAAGAACCAACTTTACTGTAAGCAACTGGAGCACTTAAATATATAGTTCAGAGCTGTTTACTGCTGGTATAGTAACAAGTTAAAAAAACTGTTGGAAGCCTACTTGAGTTTTGAGTATCTAGTCAGTTAAAATGCCAGAATAGCTGATGTAGACACTTATTTATGAACAATGAAAGAGGCAAACAATTACGATGATGCACCTTATTTGTCTAATGTAGACACACTACGAATTTCAGCAAAGCTCCACACATTCCATAGACAGTACACTTAAGTACTGCAAAGTATGTTCCTATAGCTGCAAGGATAAATGTCCATTAGCAGAAAAAACAACTAAATTATGTGTTTGTTTTTTTTTTTAGTTTTTTTTAAATGTAGTAATCTGTTAAAACAGCAATGTCAGCTTACTGACAACTAATTTGGGGCCCATATGTTCGGTTGTAAACTATTAGTTGTCTAAACTCTGTAATGAGCAGATTGGAAATAATTTTATATCATACCAGTGAGGAATATTTATATCAGATTATAAGTCATTGTATACAGCACTGGTGGTACATCAGGGAAAACATTATTTTTATATATAAACAAAATAAAAATAAACAGCTTCCAAGTAGTGTTCTGTGCTGTTAAAAGGCCCTCATACATTCCACACAATATGAAGTCAGTAACATTATTTTAGAGGTTTAAACTTATATTAAGAGATTTTGATGACTGACATATCATGCCTGGGGGCCTTTGGTTAATTTCAGCAAATAGAGGAGCAACTGTCCTTTTCACAAAGCGAAAAAGTGTATTGTGTGCGACACAAGATACATTAAGTGTTTCTCTTTTCCAAGGCAGTAGCTGCTAATAACAAGATTTTTTTTTTTATCTATTTCACCAGCAACTGGCTAACAGCAGTAAAACCCAACACGTTCCCTGGAGCTATACAAATGAAAAAATAAAAAAGCAAACCTGTGTGTAACGGGTATGAAAAGCAACACTACTGCCCTCCCTTTGTCACCTGAAAGTCCTGGAGAGTGCTCCCACTGGGGAGGATATCTGGAACACCAGGACTTTGCTATGGTTGGAAGGCCTCATAACTCTATATGGACTGATCCCTTGAACCAAAGAACTGCATGAGACATTTCAAGCATGTAATGCATCTAATTTTACTGAAAAAGTAATTAAATAAAAAAAAAAATGAACAGGTGTGAGGCTTTAGAGAGGGCTTCATGCATTTTGAATGCAAAATGGTCTGGGAATGGAGAAGCTCCGATTCAAATAGAAAGCACATGAACCATTGTTGAGTCAGGGTGCTTAAAGATGGCTAATTGGTATTCGGTTTCCAGAGCTGCATGCGGAGGATCAAGTTTTGCAGCGTAAAAAAAAAAAATCTGTCTTAAAAAAAAAAAAAAAAAAGACCACCCTAGGGGTTTTGAAAAGCATAAAGCCTTGTAAAACAGGTGGCCATCAACCAGGCTACTTTTTACATTAAAACGTGTGGATTGCAAAAAGAGATCTGTAATATGCAGGTGGTCCGTATGTAAAGGTGTACCCTTCACAGAAGGTTCATTGTATTTGACAAAGTGTTTCATTTTATTAACTGCTATGTCTGAAAATAGGCAAATTCAAACTTCCTTTACCGCTTAATAGCACCATAGACAGCAGCCACCTTCAAGTTGGGTACTGTAAATCCAGACTTGGCTCCACTGTTCTAGGTCACTAGCGGGCAGTTCTGCATCCATCGGCCAGCAATAATCCTTCAGGAGCTGATAGCTTTTGGCTCAAGCACAGGACAAAGCAGGCTCAACCTTTGGCTCACTACGTGGCCATGGTCAAGCGATGCAATATTTAATATAAACTGGACTATGAGGTACATCAGATGCTGCATGCTACATTTCTAATACCGCAATGAAACCTAGATATAAGACTTTATCTCAACTATAAAAACACAATACATTTACAGAAAAGGTGAGGGGGCTGCACATACTGCCGTAGCTTACAAACAAACAAGGAACAATGCAATGTTTTTCAATAAAGCTGCACCTGGGCAAACTTCCCAAGTGATGCAAGAATCTATTTTTTTTATTATTAATAAATGACAAGTTTATAACTATAACGGCAGTAAAATTATGCTATGGTCTCATTAAATTACCATTATATCACGGTCCTTTTTCATTATGGTTCCCAATACCTGAACCTAAAAGACAAGACCAAAACTGTGGTATTTTCTGGGATACTGCCGGCACCTTGCAAAGGAACATACGAACAGCTGGCAATGCATAATCAAAATGCATGGCTGAAATCGTGGTGCACACAGGAAGGCTTCATCTTTCTTGAACATTGGAGCACATTCTACAACAAGGACTATCTATATAGGCGGGACGGACTGCACTTAAACAAAAAGGGAACCAATCTACTCAGAGAAAGGATCCTTGAGGAGGTCCAGAAGCATTTCTGAACTCGACCCTCTCCAATCTGGCTTCCGCTCTGCTCACTCCACTGAAACCGCCCTCCTGTCTGTCACCAACTCACTTAAGTCTGCCCGAGCTGCCTCTCTCTCCTCTGTCCTAATTCTCCTCGACCTCTCTGCTGCCTTTGACACTGTTGATCACTCTATTCTACTGTCCTCTCTCGCTGACCTGGGAGTCTCTGGCACTGCTCTGGCCTGGTTCTCCTCCTACCTCTCCAACCGCACTTACTAGGTAACCTGGCGTGGAGCAACCTCCACACTCACCCTCTCTTAACAGGAGTCCCCAAGGGTCAGTCTTGGGTCCTCTCCTGTTCTCTCTCTACCCCGCTCCCTGGGCCCCTCATCGCATCCTATGGTTTCTCATACCATTTCTATGCTGATGATGCTCAGATTTTCCTCTCCTTCCCTCCTCTGACTCCACCATCTCCTCCCGTATCTCTACCTGTCTGTCTGCTATTTCCTCCTGGATGCACTCGCATCACCTCAAACTTAACCTCTCTAAATCTGACCTCCTTTTCTTTCCCTCCTCCTCCCCCTCCTCTGATCTCTCTATCTCTGTTCCTCTGGAATCTACCACACTCTCTCCCTCTTCCTCCGCTAAGAACCTCGGAGTCACCCTGGACCCTGCCTCTCTTATTCCCAGCACATCTCCACTCTGGCACGCACTTGCCGATTCTTCCTGAGCAACATCCGAAGAATCCGACCCTTCCTCACCAACTTCGCCACCCAGCTCCTGGTCCAGGCCTTGGTACTCTCCCGCCTAGACTACTGCAACTCCCTCCTGGCTGGCCTCCCTGCGGCCGCCACCCGTCGCTCCAGCTCATCCAGAACTCTGCTGCCCGCCTGGTGTTCTCTCTGCCTCGCTTCTCCCACGCAACTCCACTACTCCGCTCACTCCACTGGCTACCGATCACCGCCCGCATCCAGTTCAAGACTCTTGCACTAGCCTACAGATGCCTTGACCAGACTGCACCCAGCTACCTCCAGACCCTCATCTCTCCCTACACCCCCACTCGACCTCTCCGCTCCGCCTGCACTAGAAGACTGGCTCTACCTCCTCTACGCTCCCCTGCCTCCAGAGCCCGCTCTGACCTACCTACAGATGTCAGGACCGCCCAGTCCCTGACCACATTCCGGCGCCTCCTTAAGACTCACCTCTTCAGACAGCACCTGTAGAACTCCTCTGTTTCCCCCCTGGGACACTTTCACCCTTCCTTAAATTTGCTTTACTTACTCTTACCTGCCCCCTATTTTACTGCATTTAATCCTGTACTTCAGAGTACTGTAATCTGCCATATGTTTAAACTGTAGTATTTGGTATTTAATCATATCTTGATGTAACTGTCACTTATCTGCTGTATTGAATTGTATTTTGTCACACTTGTACTTGCTTGAACTTGTCATTGTATTTATCTTGCTCTTATTGTATTACCTGTACTGTAACACTTGAAATGTATTTGCTTACAATTGTAAGTCGCCCTGGATAAGGGCGTCTGCTAAGAAATAAATAATAATAATAATAATAATTTAAACTAGAAAGGAAGGGGGCAGAAAACTAAAAAACAGAAGGGAGACCACATCAAAACAAGGGCAACAACTCAGGTAAGACGGCCATTAAATGTATTTATCTAAATGCTAGAAGTCTCAGAAACAAAATGTTAGAACTTGAAGCTACTGCACTAACAAATAACTATGATGTGATAGGTGTTACAGAAACGTGGTTGTCTGAGAGTGATGGAGACGAATATAATATTAGCGGGTATACACTGTATAGGAAAGACAGGCAGGACAGAAGAGGCGGAGGGGTAGCGCTATACATAAGAATTAGTCTTGAAGCCCAGGTGTTAAATCTAGATGAAGAAAACAACGGCGAATCAATATGGGTAAGAATAATGGACAAAAATTCAAAAAGGCATAATAGGAGCATGCTATAGACTGCCAAATTCAGACACCGAGCAAAATAATCTGTTATACAATGACATTAGAAATGCGTGTAGCAAAGTAGAAGCCATACTATGGGGGATTTCAACTTCCCCCATATAAAATGGGAAAACCCAGTGAGGAGCATGACGGATGAAACTGAAATGGTGGAAATGACAAATGACTGCTTCCTAGCATGATTTGTCAAGGCATCGACTAGAGGGGAGGCATGCCTTGATTTAGTCTTTTCAAATAACGAAGACAGAATAACTAAAATAGAGGTCAGAGAGCCATTGGCAAACTCAGACCACAACATGGTCTCATTTGAAGTGATTTTTAAAACCCAAAAAGTAATGAGTAAAGCAAAGGTTTACAATTTTAGAAAAGCAAACTATGACAGTATGAAACAGAGACTAACAGAAGTAGACTGGAGTAAAATAGAGAAAACATCCACAGAAAAAGGATGGCTGTTTTTTAAAAATGTAGTACTAAAGGCGCAAAACAATTACATCCCAAAAGTAGACAAATCTACAACAAAATCTAAAAACCAAATCTAAAACAAAATGGCCAAAATGGTTTAACCCTTTGCGGTCCATTTATTAATTCTGCGTCAGGCTCGCCAGGTCTAATTTATTTTCACACGCGCAGTTAATTTTAGGCAGCTGTTTAAAAGTATTTTTCCACAGTCAAAGCGGGTTTAAATGGCCCTGCATATCAACAAAGCACTCACTAGGCATCTCCAGCCCCGCCCCACCCTTTCGTTTGCTATCGCTTTCACATATGCTACCAAATAAATAATAATAATAATAATAATAATAATAATAATAATAATAGTCGTACATACCGATCAATCATCTCCTGATGACTCGTTTTATCACCAAACTCCTCAATAATGCAATCCAAGTCATTATTTTATTGCTATAACATCTCAAAAAGCTCTGCAAATGTCCGTGATAGTCTCTGTGCTGATACTGTAACACCCAGCTTGTTTCCATATGACCGCCCATCTGATGCCAGGGCTAGTATGACTACTCGTGAGATCGCCTTTTTTTTTTTTTATCGGCTTGTCTCGGCTGCTTTCGTTCCCACTCGGCCATTGAATGGTTTTCTCGGCTTTTCCGTTGAAAAAACGACTTTTTTGTGTTTTTTGGATGATGTCGGACAGGGTCCGACAAAGGACCTGATAGGAATAATTGCAATGTCGGACCCAGTCCGACAATGGACCGCAAAGGGTTAATAGATCAATTAAAAATAAAACAGAAAGTACTGATTAGAGGAGAAACCTCAAAATGGAGTGAGGTAACCAGTGTTGTACCATAGGAATCAGTATTAGGTCCTCTGCTATTCCTAATCTACATTAATGATTTAGATTCTGGTATAGTAAGCAAACTTGTTAAATTTGGAAACGACACAAAAATAGGAGGAGTGGCAAACACTGTTGCAGCAGCAAAGGTCATTCAAAATGATCTAGACAGCATTCAGAACTGGGTAGATACATGGCAAATGACATTTAATAGGATAAAGTGTAAAGTACTGCACGCAGGCAATAAAAATGTGCATTATAAATATCATATGGGAGATACTGAAATTGAAGAAGGAATCTATGAAAAAAACCTAGGAGTTTATGTTGACTCAGAAATGTCTTCATCTAGACAATGTGGGGAAGCTATAAAAAAGGCCAACAAGAAGTGCTGAATTTAAATCAAGGGAAGTAAAAATGTTAAAACTTTACAATGCATTAGTAAGCCCTCACCTAGAATATTGTGTTCAGTTCTGGTCACCTCGTTACAAAAAGGATATTGCTGCTCTAAAAAGAGTGCAAAGAAGAGCGACCAGAATTATCCAGGGTTTAAAAGGCATGTCATATGTAGAAAGGCTAAAATAATTGAATCTATTCAGTCTTGAACAAAGAAGACTACGCTGTGATCTGATTCAAGTATTCAAAATCCTAAAAGGTATAGACAATGTCGACCCAGGGGACTTTTTTGACCTGAAAAAAGAAACAAGGACCAGGGGTCACAAATGGAGATTAGATAAAGGGGCATTCAGAACAGAAAATAAGAGGCACTTTTTTTACACAGAGAATTGTGAGGGTCTGGAACCAACTCCCCAATAATGTTGTTGAAGCGGACACCCTGGGATCCTTCAGGAAGCTGCTTGATGAGATTCTGGGATCAATAAGTTACTAACAACCAAACGAGCAAGATGGGCCGAATGGCCTCTTCTCGTTTGTAAACTTTCTTATGTTCTTAACTATAATAAATTAATAAAAAAACACAACATAGCAGCCATCCATTTATGGCTACTACTGAAATTAAAACAACTTACCAGTTTGCTGTAATGGTTTTTACAGTATCCACAGTATTTCACATTATCTGCATCTGACCCCTCTTCCTCACAAAGCAGTCCAGCAAACTGTGCACTGAAATCAAAGGGAGGTACCATATTTAAAAAAAAAAAAACAGAAACAAACAGGTAGAAGAATAAAAAAAAAAAGGTTATTCTGTATTTACAGAGCTGGATAACGTTCAGTCCTACGTTGCCAAATGCTACTTGGTAGCAACTAGGGATAAAACACGCACGGTATGATAACCTTTATAAAAAAAAATAAAAAAAAAAATAGAACAGTGGTAACCTTAATATCACAGTAAGTTATAAAATGAAGGCTTACAAAAAATGGAGATATATTACTGTAAATTACTTCAATTACTGTAATTCACAAAAATACCGAAATTAAACTTTGGCATTTCATTATTTTACTATGACAAAAAACTGAAAAAAGGAACAGCAATTTAAGACAATCAGAATTGTTAAACTTTAAAAAGAACACCCTACAGTTGTACCATATGATATACTACCATAGTACAATAATCCGTCGCACATCTGACTGCAGTGGGACCCGAGTAAAATAATAATAATAAAAGATAATAAGTCAGATGAATGAATACTGCTTTAAATACCAAATCACAGCTGTAACAATGACTATATTCACACAATTATTGTTTTGAGATTCAGCTTTTATTAGGGAACGTCCCTAAATCCCTTGTTTATAAAGACACAGGGTATTAATCCTTGTGACAGAGTAGCTGTCTGCTGTGTGGGTGCGTGCATTCACTGCTGAATGACAGGCAAGAGATCGAGACGGAGGTTTAAGTTAATATGCCTCGCAGGCGAACAGGAATTATTTACATATCAACACACTGAACAGCTCACGTGACACTACCAGCAATGGCAGCGCACGGAGCACATACAACACAGTGTACGAAAACTTTGGAAGGATCTACAATATCGGAACTAATCTTCTCTGTTCAATAATAAACGTTGCTGAAGAGGTTGATCATGGAGGATAAATGGCAAGGGCGGATATGCAACAGATTATTGTATGTATTTTTCAAGATCTATCATGAGCTCAAAACAACGTGGAGCTGCAGTATTAGAACTTATAAAATAAATAAATAAATAAATACAATTACTTTATTCCGCTGATGGTTAACTAAACGAGGAAAAGACTGCTTATAACACAGACATTTATTAATACAGGTAATTATTTAAGTGCAGAGATGAGTTGTTTATTTTTGGCTCTGGGTAAATAAAATATGTACAGCAACACCATTAAAAATGTATTTTAATACTAAGACTTACGTTATTGGATTTATATCTACAGTTCACGCCACATTGCACAAGTCAGTAAAAAAAGTTGGAATACTGTAAATAAGGAGAATAAGTAGGCTATCCCACTGCATTTCTGTGTCTTGTCTCGTCTCTGCTATTGAGAAACAACTACCAAAATACAGTATAATCCGTTCACAAAAAGATCTTCCTCAGACGCTTTGCTAAGGCTGCAAGTATCATCGCTTGGTTTAAAAGCATGTTGATGTCTGCAGTAGAGAAGTGCAAAGGCAAAATGGCCGTCATAATGGTGACTGACAGCAAGGTAGAAGTAGATGGAATGCTGGATGGAAGTATGAGGCTAGGTGAGAAAGCCAAGTAGTACTGAAGCATCCATAGGCATCTTGTTTTGTACAAGACATTGAATAAAAAGGTGTTCATATATAAAATTGCCTTTTCCTTCACTTTGTTCATATAGCAGGAACAAACACAGCGTTAACCGTTGAATACCGCTATAACATTAATTGTGGTGTAGAACAGGAACTGTATCAGTACCATAGCTAAACTGCAAACTGTACACCGATTCACCCCTAGTGGCAACACCGTATTTTGTTGTTTATTTTACTGTAACATGCCCCATGCGTTTGTGTGTGTGTGTGTGTCTCTTTTTACATTTTTTTCCCCCCAAATTAGAATGTCCAATTACTTTCTACATGGCAGCAATTCCCTACATCGCGAAGGAGAACTGAAGGTATGTGAGCATCCCCCAATCCCACAACCAAGCCAATTGCCTCTTTACACTCAGGAACCCCAGAGCAGATGTCAGTGAGCTACCGGCTTCTGAAGGACAAAGTCAAGCCCTGCAGGTGTCCACTTGAGCTCACCAGGCACCTAGTTAGTAGGGTTTGCTTTGTGCTTTGTGAGAAGCAGCCCCTACCAGTTTGGAGTACCCTAACCAGCCATAGCCTCTGGAATCCCTAACAAAGACAGGTGATGTTGCACAGCCTGGACAAGCCTGTGCTCCCCTGACTGTAGGACTCACTCAGCACACCAAGCCACTCTGGGAACCCATTATGGCAATGTTTTATTGTAATTTAAAGTAATTTCGGTCACATTTTTCAGTTTTTCTATTGCTTTCTTGCTCACTTTTTTCTGATTTAAAAACTTACCACGTTACGTGGAAAGCCTGTCTACAACCATGTTTGTTGCAAGTCATGCAAGCTCCAGTAGCAGCTTTACTCTCTCTACCTTGTTCTTCACAGATGTAGCAAGTCTAAAAAAAATAAAAAAATAAACAGGTTAAAATGAACTGCAGGCCATACATTGCATATAGCATAGTGTGTTTAAGATACATTCAAATAAATCTCATCTGTGTTTGATCTGTATGATTTACATAGCCATGACTTCTTCAATAGTAGTGGCAGAAAAAAAAAGCTTAGTCTGGGGTTACAGGATTATTTGTGGTGGAATAGATGGCTTTCATTTTAGGTCTCATAAATACAAAAAGTGCACCACCTGTTTTATTCTTAAGGAGGAAAGACAACTAGACATGGGGCTATGACCAGTATAAAATTTGATCAATATAATAATAGAATATAGTTGTGTAGCAAATGTGAAGACAATGGGCCCCTAGTTATAAAACAATCTTCAGGAATGTTTAATAAAAGGACAGTTTTTTTTAAACTGATTTTGAAATAATCTCAGACCACAAAAACGTTTTCCAGTTGTTATAAAGGGTTAGAAGTGTGTTGTCATTTCCAAAACATTGTTTAATCTAACAATGTTTAGAAAAAAAACAAACATTCAAATTCATTTAAAAACAGTCTTCTAAAGTTGTGTGAATAGGGCCCATTATCTCAGTGTGTATCATGTGGAAACAATTTAAAAAAAAAAAAGAAATTAAAATAAAAAAATCGCATGACAACAGTATGCTAGCCATAGTAGGTCACAGGGAAAAGCAAAGATCACCCTTACAATTTGCTGTAGAAGTTCACATTACTGACAAAAGAATGTAATTCTCAGATGGTTTAATAAATATGAGTGGTTGAAGAAGTAGCAAGTATTCTTACAGTAAAACACACATTAACTGTCACCTGAAAAAAAAAGTTACCTGCTCTAGCCAACAACCCCCACCACCACCACACACACACACACACACAAACACAGTACACCAGAGCCACCTTGATTAATAAGCCACAAATGTTCGGTCCCTTTGGCGCCTTGTTAATTTAGGTTTTATGGAATTAAGGAAAGAATAGACAGAGACATTGACATTAGATAAAAATACCATTATCAGATATAAAGTGTGTAAAACTGTAAACATGCAAAGAGTAGCAGACATCAACTTATTTCCAAAAAAAGACACAGTTTGCCATTATTTACCAGGTTTATTACTCAATATTCTGTTAGTTTAAGACAGTTTATACACCACAGATGGCTTAAATAGTACAGATCAGAGGTTACAAATGATTGTTCCAGTATGCATGTGTGGGAAAAAAAACACACCTAGTAGTAATCAAGACATTTCTTTGTGCTGGGCTTAGGCTTTATAAAGATTGAAGGGCACTTTATAAAAGGCACAATTGTATTGATTATTGCCACAAGATAATCGCACTGGTACATTTAATACAGAATAAAAGAGCAACCTAGGGTGGACGGCAGGAAATCAACCTGGTAGCCATCATGCTTTCCTGTATTCATTTAATTGCTTTCTTTATAGTCAGTGGAGAGCATGGCCCTATCTGTGTGTTCTGTAAATATATCCTTTAAAGAAATATTAATTCAATAACACAGTAGGATGTGCATCAATTTAGACTTTACAGTTTAAAAAAACTGCAGAATTTTATAATTCAATTAAACAAAATTCCAAACACAGAAAACATTAAGTGATAAAAGACCCTGTTTCCTGCTTGTATTATTGCTTGATTTTTATCTTATAATTTATTTCTTAGCCGACGCCCTTACCCAGGGCGACTTACAGTTGTGTGTGTGTGTATGTATATATACTGTGTGTGTGTATATATATATATATATATATATATATATATATATATATATATATATATATATATATATATATATATATATATATATATATGCGTCTGTCCTCCCAGCTGATCCTCAGGATTTTCCATAAGGAACCTTGGTGGTGTTGTTCCAGAGCTTTCAAGTGCCTACTGTAGGTTGTCCATTTTTCGGCTCCGTATAGCAGTGTGTGGAGGACAACAGCTTTGTCAACCAGGAGTTTTGTATGGACCTGTAGGTCATGGTCTTCGAAGACTCTTTTTCTCAGTCTTGCGTAAGCTCCACTGGCACAACTCAGGCGGTGGTTTATCTCTGAGTCAATGTCTGCTTTGGAGGAGAGAACGCTGCCGAGGTATGAAAAGTGATCCACATTTTCAAGAATGTTATTGTAAACTTGTATTGTGGGCAGAGTAGAGGGCTTGTTGGGTGGTGGTTGGTGAAGAACTTGCGTCTTCATTATATTCAAGGCTAGATCCAGGATCCTGTATGTCTTGGCAAAAGCATTCAGGATACACTGGAGGTCTTCTGCGGAGTGTGCTGCGATGGCATTGTCGTCGGCGTACTGAAGCTCCATGATGGTGGTGGTGACGACTTTGCTTTTAGCCTTGAACCTGATGAGGTTGAACAGCCTGCCATCTGTTCGGTACAGGATTTGAATTCTCTGTGGCAGGTCTTGGCCAATGAGGTGAAAAATGGCAGCAATGAAAACGGCAAACAGGGTGGGCGCGATGATGCAGCCCTGTTTGACCCGTCTCCACAGTGAAGGGCTCTGACTCAGAGCCGCTGTTGCTGAGCATTGTGGCAGACATGCCATCATGCAGCAGCCTCAGTATTCCAACGAACTTGTCAGGGCAGCCGCATTTCGAGAGAATCCATATATATATATACAGTACTGTGCAAAAGTTTTAGGCAGGTGTGAAAAAATGCTGTAAAGTAAGAATGCTTTCAAAAATAGACATGTTAATACATTGTATTTATTAATTAACTAAATGCAAAGTGAGTGAACAGAAGAAAAATCTAAATCAAATCCATATTTGGTGTGACAACCCTTTGCCTTCAAAACAGCATCAATTCTTCTAGGTACACTTGCACAAAGTCAGGGATTTTGTAGGCATATAGTCAGGTGTATGATTAAACAATTATACCAAACAGGTGCTAATGATCATCAATTCAATATGTAGGTTGAAACACAATCATTAACTGAAACAGAAACAGCTGTGTAGGAGGAATAAAATTGGGTGAGGAACAGCCAAACTCAGCTAACAAGGTGAGGTTGCTGAAGACAGTTTACTGTCAAAAGTCATACACCATGGCAAGACTGAGCACAGCAACAAGACACAAGGTAGTTATACTGCATCAGCAAGGTCTCTCCCAGGCAGAAATTTCAAGGCAGACAGGGGTTTCCAGATGTGCTGTCCAAGCTCTTTTGAAGAAGCACAAAGAAACGGGCAACGTTGAGGACCGTGAGACGCAGTGGTCGGCCAAGGAAACTTACTGCAGCAGATGAAAGACACATTATGCTTAATTCCCTTCGCAATCGGAAGATGTCCAGCAGTGCCATCAGCTCAGAACTGGCAGAAACCAGTGGGACCCTGGTACACCCATCTACTGTCCGGAGAAGTCTGGTCAGAAGTGGCCTTCATGGAAGACTTGCGGCCAAAAGCCATACCTCCGGCGTGGAAACAAGGCCAAGCGACTCAACTATGCACGAAAACACAGGAACTGGGGTGCAGAAAAATGGCAGCAGGTGCTCTGGACTGATGAGTCAAAATTTGAAATATCTGGCTGTAGCAGAAGGCAGTTTGTTCGCGAAGGGCTGGAGAGCGTACACGAATGAGTGTCTGCAGGCAACAGTGAAGCATGGTGGAGGTTCCTTGCAAGTTTGGGGCTGCATTTCTGCAAATGGAGTTGGGGATTTGGTCAGAATTAATGGTCTCCTCAATGCTGAGAAGTACAGGCAGATACTTATCCATCATGCAATACCATCAGGGAGGCATCTGATTGGCCCCAAATTTATTCTGCAGCATGACAACGACCCCAAACATACAGTGAAAGTCATTAAGAACTATCTTTAGCGTAAAGAAGAACAAGGAGTCCTGGAAGTGATGGTATGGCCCCCACAGAGCCCTGATCTCAACATCATCGTGTCTGTCTGGGATTACATGAAGAGAGAGAAGCAACTGAGGCTGCCTAAATCCACAGAAGAACTGTGGTTAGTTCTCCAAGATGTTTGGGCCAACCTACCTGCCGAGTTCCTTCAAAAACTGTGTGCAAGTGTACCTAGAAGAATTGATGCTTGATGCTGTTTTGAAGGCAAAGGGTGGTCACACCAAATATGGATTTGATTTAGATTTTTCTTCTGTTCACTCACTTTGCATTTTGTTAATTGATAAATATAAACTATTAACATGTCTATTTTTGAAAGCATTCTTACTTTACAGCATTTTTTCACACCTGCCTAAAACTTTTGCACAGTACTGTATATATATATATATATATATATATATATATATATATATATATATATATATATATATATATATATATATATATATATACACACAGTGCCTTGCAAAAGTATTCAGACCCCTGACCAATTCTCTCATATTACTGAATTACAAATGGTACATTGAAATTTCATTGTTTGATATTTTATTTTAAAACACTGAAACTCAAAATCAATTATTGTAAGGTGACATTTGTTTTATGTTGGGAAATATTTAAGAAAAATAAAAAACTGAAATATCTTGCTTGCATAAGTATTCAACCCCTGTGCTGTGGAAGCGCCTAGTTTACACCGATAAAAGAAATTGCCAAAACGAGGACACAGTTACCTTACCATTGGCCTCCAACTGTGAACCATTAAAGTTGCTGTCACATTTTCTGGATAAAAACCCCACTGTTGAAGGATCATTGGTCAGTCTGTGAATCTGATGGAAAATGAAGACCAAAGAGCATTCTACAGAAGTTAGGGATTTAGTAATACAAATGCATAGATTAGGGAAAGGGTACAAAATAATATCCAAATGTTTGGATATCCCAGTGAGCACAGTTGGATCAATAATCAGGAAGAGGAAGCTGCATCACACCACCCAGGCACTGCCAAGAAAAGGCCGTCCCTCAAAACTCAGAGCTCGAACAAGAAGGAGACTTGTGAGAGAAGCCACAGAGAGGCCAAAAATCACTTTGAAGGAGCTACAGAGTTCAGTGGCTGGGAGTGGAGTAATGGTGCACCAGTCAACCATATCAAAAAGTTTTGTGGTCAGATGAGACCAAGATATCGCTTTTTGGCCAAAACTCAAAGCGCTATGTGTGGCACAAATCTAATACTGCCCATGCCTCAAGACACACCATCCCTACAGTGAAGTATGGTGGTGGCAGCATCATGCTGTGGGGATGCTTTTCATCAGCAGGGACTTGGCATCTTGTTAAAATTGAAGGAAGAATGGATGGAGCAAAATACGGGGACATACTGCAAGAGTACCTGCTTCAGTCCGCTAAAAAACTGAAGCTTGGGAGGAAATTCACCTTTCAGCAGGACAATGATCCCAAGCACAAGGCCAAAGCAACATTGGAATGGCTCAAGAACAAAAAGATGAATGTCCTACAGTGGCCAGTTCAAAGTCCTGATCTCAATCCCATTGAGAATCTGTGACACTATTTGAAAATTGCGGTCCACAAGCGTCGTCCAACCAACCTGAACAGCCTGGAGCAAATCTGCCAAGAAGAATAGGCCAAAATCACTCCGACACTGTGTGCAAAGCTAGTACATACTTACCCCAAAAGACTTAAAGCTGTTATTGCAGCGAAAGGTGGCTCTACCAAATATTAATGTGTGGGGGTTGAATACTTATGCAAGCAAGATATTTCAGTTTTTTATTTTTCTTAAAAATATTTCCCAACATAAAACCAATGCCACCTTACAATAATGGATTTTAAGTTTCAATGTTTTAAAATAAAATATCAAACAGAACGAAATTTCAATGTACCATTTGTAATTCAGTAATATGAGAGAATTGGTCAGGGGTCTGAATTCTTCTGCAAGGCACTGTATATATATATACAGTACTGTGCAAAAGTTTTAGGCAGGTGTGAAAAAATGCTGTAAAGTAAGAATGCTTTCAAAAATAGACATGTTAATAGATTATATTTATCAATTAACTAAATGCAAAGTGAGTGAACAGAAGAAAAATCTAAATCAAACCCATATTTGGTGTGACCACCCTTTGTCTTCAAAACAGCATCAAGCATCAATTCTTCTAGGTACACTTGCACACAGTTTTTGAAGGAACTCGGCAGGTAGGTTGGCCCAAACATCTTGGAGAACTAACCACAGTTCTTCTGTGGATTTAGGCAGCCTCAGTTGCTTCTCTCTCTTCATGTAATCCCAGACAGACTCGATGATGTTGAGATCAGGGCTCTGTGGGGCCATACCGTCACTTCCAGGACTCCTTGTTCTTCTTTACACTGAAGATAGTTCTTAATGACTTTCGCTGTATGTTTGGGGTCGTTGTCATGCTGCAGAATAAATTTGGGGCCAATCAGATGCCTCCCTGATGGTATTGCATGATGGATAAGTATCTGCCTGCACTTCTCAGCATTGAGGAGACCATTAATTCTGACCAAATCCCCAACTCCATTTGCAGAAATGCAGCCCCAAACTTGCAAGGAACCTCCACCATGCTTCACTGTTGCCTGCAGACACTCATTCGTGTACCGCTCTCCAGCCCTTGGCGAACAAACTGCCTTCTGCTACAGCCAAATATTTCAAATTTTGACTCATCAGTCCAGAGCACCTGCTGCCATTTTTCTGCACCCCAGTTCCTGTGTTTTCGTGCATAGTTGAGTCGCTTGGCCTTGTTTCCACGTCGGAGGTATGGCTTTTTGGCGCAAGTCTTCCATGAAGGCCACTTCTGACCAGACTTCTCCGGACAGTAGATGGGTGTACCAGGGTCCCACTGTTTTCTGCCAATTCTGAGCTGATGGCACTGCTGGACATCTTCCGATTGCGAAGGGAAGTAAGCATGATGTGTCTTTCATCTGCTGCAGTAAGTTTCCTTGGCCGACCACTGCGTCTACGGTCCTCAGCGTTGCCCGTTTCTTTGTGCTTCTTCAAAAGAGCTTGGACAGCACATCTGGAAACCCCTGTCTGCCTTGAAATTTCTGCCTGGGAGAGACCTTGCTGATGCAGTATAACTACCTTGTGTCTTGTTGCTGTGCTCAGTCTTGCCATGGTGTATGACTTTTGACAGTAAACTGTCTTCAGCAACCTCACCTTGTTAGCTGAGTTTGGCTGTTCCTCACCCAGTTTATTCCTCCTACACAGCTGTTTCTGTTTCAGTTAATGATTGTTTCAACCTACATATTGAATTGATAATCATTAGCACCTGTTTGGTATAATTGTTTAATCATACACCTGACTATATGCCTACAAAATCCCTGACTTTGTGCAAGTGTACCTAGAAGAATTGATGCTGTTTTGAAGGCAAAGGGTGGTCACACCAAATATGGATTCGATTTAGATTTTTCTTCTGTTCACTCACTTTGCATTTAGTTAATTGATAAATATAATCTATTAACATGTCTATTTTTGAAAGCATTCTTACTTTACAGCATTTTTTCACACCTGCCTAAAACTTTTGCACAGTACTGTATATACACACACACACAGTGCTCCCTAAGGATTATTCGATTATAACACTCCTACAGCATGTCCCCCAATTCCCTATACTAGTGATTCATGCAAAATTTCTACAGTGAACACAGTACTGGTGTTGTTCAAACTGTAAACAACATCTCAGTCTAACTTCTGTTTCTGTCTCTCCCTTCTGATACAGTATCTGAACTGAAGAAAAGCTGCGCTGACACTTTAACACAGACCTCTTACTCAGCATTTGTTGTATAACTAAATAAATATTAGGCCTATTACGTGGTTATCTTTCCTAATGTATTTACTTTTTTGCTGCAAGAGGAGCTGCAGCTTTCTTCGGGAGACAAGACGCTTCAGCCCCTCTCTAGCAGCCGAACCTGGGGCGAGCCCATTCCCGCTTCCCCTTGCTTGACCCGCTCCCCTTTTCGCACTTGGTTTGCTTGTCTGTCACTTCGAACTGAACTCCCGACCTCCGTTTAGCCAGGCTATTTATAGTTTAAAAATGCATGGTTAATTCACGGAAAGTTACATTTTTGCTTCACTATATGTGCAGTATAGAGAGGGAGTTATTTTATTTTGTGTTTTAGTCAGATGTGTGTTATGTGTCCCGCGGCTCCAGCTATCACATGCTACGTTGAAATTTGCATAATGACGAATGGCTAGCAAGTACAAGGTGATTTTAGTTTTTACCTTGTTGTAGCGGTCATGGGGAACAGACTGCAACACAATAGGCTCCATTGTGGAAACGTTAGCAAACTCCACTTCTGGAATGTACAATGCACAAACCACATGTGCCCAACCTAAAAATATAATACATCACATATTAAGGCAACTGCAGTTATCGCGTATAATATTTCTCCATGCAGCAGTATACAGTGAATAACTTTTCTGACATCAAAGCAAACAGCAGACTTTTTATCCTAACGTCACAGAAATATAAATGGCCATTCAAAAAATGCCCTCCAGAACGGATAATGGTAAATAATATGGGGGGCTGTAGTTTATTTATATTGGAAAACAAATTGAGAAATAAAATCACTACTGTAATTTTAAAACGAATTGCCAACAAAATAATAAATCCTAGTAACAATTAATATATTTTCAGGGATAAGACCACGACAGCTGCAATCACGGCTAATCAGGTCAACATGTGCCCGCAGCCAATGAACGTGTGGGGAGAGGGTACAGCAGTGCTGCAGTGTTTAATTCATTTTCAAAATAAAATTAAAGCAAGCATGCAAACTGAACAGGTCAGAGATTACAAATCCTTTGAAGGGTTAATGTCTCTACAGCTGTAAGAAGTTCCCAAACACAGCTAAAAAAACATGACACAAAAAAAAAATTCTGCTGTTAGTTGGCTGTGCTCCAAATAGATGAATACTAAGCAAACCTCTGTGAAATCTGACAGTGTGACCACCACCACGGCAATGCAACATGCTTGACTACCATCCATAGAGCTTGCATATCCACAGGCAGCGTTCTTTTACTTTAGCACAAAATAAAAAAAATAATGTCAAAACTGCCACTATGTACCTTAGCATAGTCTCAGGGAGAAAAGTATTTATAAAAAAAAAAGCAAAAAAGCAAAAAAAGCAAAAAAAGCACAGGAAAACACATTAACCAGTATTTTCCAAAAGCAACATAATCCTCAATTGCTGCTGCTGCTGCTGCTGGTCTAAAATGTTTTGAGAATGATGTGATTTAATAAACATCGGAATGTCTGTTCATTTCCGAGTGCCGAGAATGTTTAATAATGCTTCAATTTTATAATTCCTTCTGGTAAAGCATGTATTTAATTACTTACTGTATTCAAAGATACAGCAATAGACTTGTGAGTGTCTGTGGACAGGGAAGCAAAATAATCTATTCTACTGTCAAATCCAGGCCTGGCTGACCTTCTGATGAACTCTTTTGAAGGGGGCGGGGGAGTTAATTCACAACCGCCCAGTTGTAAAAGTAGTTAAAAGGCATCTGAACTAGACATGAAATGTGGCATCCCAATAAAATGTGTTAGCACAAGAAAAAAAAAAAAACAAAACAAAAAACACAGGACTAGGTCATGCTGCAGACTATACTCCAAAAACACGTGGGTCAATACAAAACCAGAAACAAATTCACGCACAAGAAGGATCAAAATCTGACAATAGTGGATTATTTTATAATCAATTAGTCTTTTCAACTTCACTGTAGTTAGCACACATGTTCATAGGATGCTAAGGCGAGTCAGTCATTATAAAAAAGTCTGCTGTAGGCACACAGATTAAATTTTACAAATCTAAGAACTTACCTCCATTATCAGTCCTCTTGAGAGCTCCATCCTTATGCGGACACAGTTCACATCTCTAAATAGGAGAAAAGTCTAAAATTAAAGATACAGCACAGTACAATCCTGGCAAAGCTATGAGTGTTGGAACACAGTTAATACCCAGCAACTGGAACAAATATAACAAGAATAATAATGTTTCTTTTATTCACAGTTTAACTACATTTTGGTTTAAAACAAAACCCACATACTGTATCTGTGTAATCTTATCACACACACAAAAAAGAAAACCGCTACACGGGTGCAAGTATAGATAGGCACACAATAGTCTTGTTTTACAGGATTTCAAAGGGCACTAAAAATAAAAAATAAGAACTCAAGGAGCTGCAAGAGGAAGCTAAAGGCTCAAATGCAGTGTACGATTTGTGTTGCTTTTGTAGTGCAACAGCAGGTGGAACAGGGCCTGTTACGCTGTAAGCTGAAACAAAATTGGCAAGCTTAGTATTAATTTCAGTTGAAGCGTTCTTACAGCTGAATTATTCCTTGGCAACAAGTATAAAACTAGACGAAGCTTGAAATGCAGAAAACAAATCAAGGCCCTTACAACCCAATCAATGTTTGCAATAGCTGGAACAACTTAAACTTCAAGACTAACTTTTCTTTTTTTCCCCCCCAATTATTGCTTCTAAACAAAAATAAATAAAATAAAAGGTAAGTTAAGACGTGTTGAATTGTGTGCCTGATCTGAATACCTTGAACAAGCTAAATTTAATGTAGGCATTTATTAAGTATGTTAACACCACCAGTAACAATGCAGAATTGTATGTCAAATATTCCACTTTACATTATAGAATTTTTGACTTGTACAATTCTGCATTGTAATATTGTTGTATTCTATTAGTAAATATTGCTAAAGTCACAAGGTCAGTCCCTGCAAACCGATAACCAGAAAACCATAACATATGGGATCAAGAGATCTTCTCAAATTTCACCTCAGTACATGCAGAAATAGATACTGAGGTACTGTAGAAACCAACTTTAAGAAGCCACCTTTCAAAATAAATGAGAAGTCACTCTTCACGTCCACTCAAAGGAATCTGAATCCTTCAAATACAGTAAGTATTGAGGTCTTAGAGGTACTGTATAACTGTACATTTCCAAGTTCAAAATGTGATTTTATTGCTGACCTGGAGTAAACCATCTCTATTTTTAATTGGAGCATAATGTATTATAGGACAACGGCATGCAGCTTGCTACGTTTACCCACATATTATATCCACCTGTTGAAGCTGGCATCTAAGTGTTTTTTTTTTTCTTTTTTGGCCTCATTTTGACAACAAATTCACAAGGTATAACAAACGTTCTGCCGTCATTTACTGCCATTTTCAAACAAACAGTAAAAATACAACTTGTGAAAACACAACAAGGTTTCATGAAGCACCTACCAGTCTTTCAAATCACCAGTCCTATATTTTCTTTAACTGACTTTAATGCATACAGTACAATATAACAAAAATCGCATAAATTCACTGGTCTCTCTGCTGCAATTTCTTGGACAACATTAATAACTTTCATTTTTAGGCCACATACCCATGTATTCATAGTTTTTAAACTTTTGGCAAGTCCCTCTTCTTCAGCATCATTTGGGTGGGTTGCAGATCTTCCTCCTCCATCTGTGGTTTGTGGAACTGGTTTTCGTCCTTTCCAACCTTTTATCTTTAGACCAAGGGTGGAACGTGGTACATTAAAAACTCATAAGACCCGTATTAACATGCTGAATTGCTGTATTCATGCCCTTCTGCATTCTCTGAGGCTGCCCTAATAATGAGTATATATCACTGTCTTGGTTTTGAAAACTGTTTTACGGTCTGTTTGTTTTTTCAGTTATACTTCAAATGTCTTTATTTTACTTTTAATTTACTTTATCTTTTTTTTTTTTTTTTTTTTATCTCCCCTGCTGCATAAAGTCAAGCTATGCCAGAGATGGTGAATTTAGGCATTTATTTTATCAAAATACATGACACCCATCCCGTCCCACAAAGTTTTATGACAGAATATTCAGGTTCCACGTAAAATCATGTCATAGATTTGTATATCGAATTACATTGCATTTTTTTATGCATAGTTAATATTGTAACCACCTATGTAATGTACAGTTATACACTATGATGACCTCTGTACCTGAAAGAATCAGCTGCATTAATTCCAGAGTAAATCAATCACTTATTGTTGTAATGGTGGCTGTTTAAATTTGAGCAGTATAAAGGCTAGGGGATTCCAGTACAGTTTACTATGCAGTAGTAAAAAGGTTGCATCAGTGTTTCAAAAACAAGAATTCTTTAAGACTACTGGCAAAGAATAGGTGCCTGTACCGTTACATTTGGGTGACTTGTTTTGTACATTAGTTTCAGATGACACCACTCTAACAATATCAAACTGTGAATTCTGTGACCTGGCAGCCTAGAACAAACTAATCTGGTCCCGCAACAGCATAAATAAAACGTAAAGAAAATACATACATTTAAAAAAATATACATTAAAAAACAACAAAGCTTAGGAAAGTCAGAATGCCTGTACTACTTTTGGGAATGGAAGCCAGTATGTGAATTACTTAATCTGTATTTGTGGGGAGATCAGACTAAGTTATGCATTGCAACTGCTCTCACACTGTATTGCACTGTACTGTGCATATTCTGCTGAACACTGCATGACTCCTACTGTATATACCGCCCTACACCATGCAACCTTACTAGAAGGATGAATAAGCTTCGTAAAGAAGCAGCCATATTTGACATTATACTGCATACATCTATTTAAGGACAATTACTGTACAGTATCTGTAAAATTAGGTGTGACAATATTCATCCACAGTAATACATAAAACCATATCAAGCCTGTCACTGCCCCCCTTCGTTACTTTCCACTTGCACTTTAGTCAGCTGATTTCACTATTAATGTAAGCGATATATTGCACACTGCATTTCACCAACACAAACAGGGAAACCATTTTATTGCTTATTGTATTCTTCATAACTTACTACCATACCATCACTCAGGCAGGTACTGAGCTAAGCAGCAATAAATCAATACAAGACCTGAACAACGCACTCTTTTGGAAACCAACATTTTGGCATTTTTTTCAATTTCTACAAATCGCCTTTATTATCAGCAACAAAATGGGCACATTAACAGTGCTCTCCTTTGACAAACCACTCCTCTTTTCCTTCAATCCTGAGTGCCATCACCGAGATACTCGTAATCATAAACAAATTCCAGTAACAGTGTCGCTGCATAGATTTGATGGTTGCATCTAAAAAATATGTTTTATTTTAAAGTCATTTTAACAAGGAAAATCAACACTAGGCACCAGAAGTGTCAATTTAAATTAGCTAAAGGCTTTAACTTTGTTTGATCTCTTAAGTTTTTATTGGTGACCCAAACAGGTATTTCAGCTCATGTAACTGTTTTGATTGTAAAGCCTGGAATGAAAACATGTCATTCACTCAATCATACACCTAAATCTCAAACAAAGTATGGTACTGTATGGTGCTTAGTTACTTGTTTGCAAATATAATACTGTGCCAAATCTGACTGTTATATATTTTTACATTATAAACCTGATAAAACACAATTTAATCTCCAGTCAGCGACTCTGTAGAAACTGGACTTGCAAATCAACTTTAAATATTCTCTTTGCTGGTATAAACAAACTGGGTGTTTACATCCACAGTCATTCAAACTGTACTCATAGGCTGCTATATTACAGAACCAGACAAAGACACACTTCTGCATATACAAAGCATGATTCATTTAAGATGCATTTGGTTAACCAATTATCACAACAACTTCTGCTTTAGTATAGAGATTTAGTTGTTGTCTCTCGCACAGTGGGAAATCACTATAAATATGACAAGCATTAGGTTTCACTGTACACTTTTATTGCCATTATTAAAGTAAGAAATAACTGCAGCTCTTAGATCGGTACAAAATAAAACTTGAGGATAAACGGTTTCATTATTCAGAAACAATAAATATGTCAACATGTTCACATATCTTCACTAGTTTGAAACAGAACTGCAGTGCACAACATCCAAGAGGCTGTACAGTTCCCTGGAAGGAGATGAGGTTGGTAAACATGTAATGTATTTATGGTGGTTACTGATGGTATGCAATTTCTATGATTGTAATATAAAACAATAAAAATAAATACAAAAATAAAACAAATACATAAAGTTATGAATTCATTATTTAGGTCACGGAATTTGGTGCATTGTTTGTTTTTTTGCTGTTATTTTTCACTCAATGTGGGGAAGGCACATGAAAGCTACCTGTGACCTACTCCTTTTCAGAAAATGCAATTTGTTTACACCCCCTCTTAATGGCACAGCCCAAAACAAAAGACTGTAGCATGCCTCTCTAAAGGACTAACACAGCTAACAACAGAGAGTCTGGAAATAATCCAGGTCTTCACATTTCTGACAAATGTAAATCTCCTAGGTCACATGGGTAGTCTGAAAAAACAAAATGCTTAAGTCAAGTAAGCCATTCATTTCAGAGTTCCACCAGCTTCAGATGTGAACAATAAATTGAAACCTACAGATAACAATGTATCCTATAAGGTATGACAGAATGAGTGTCTTGGCATGAGGCAAAGCAAACATAAAAGACTACAAGGACAATTACATTTACAATGCTGTTCTGCAGGAAGCATCTTTTGCAAACAAGCTTATTCCCAACTGAGGATCAGTACAGACTTGAGGGGTGTATTACTGTGGAATGTTATTTCACCTATCCTACAGACCTGGTAGGAAAAACTACAGCAATGTCCTAGATGTTACCATGTATTTTATATGGTTTATTGACAGATGATATACCTAATTTTTTTTTTTTTTAGAAAATGTATACACAATTTATTTTCTTGTATGTAGGATAAAGCCTGCTTTATTTCAAATTTTAAGAGAGTACAATCTCATTACAGCTTTTGTTTAAGGAAAACTACACTTTAAATCTTTTGAAAAAGAACTTCTGTTTTCAGAGCAATAGACACAATATGCAGCAAAGTTATGTGTAAAGGGGTTAGATGTCTGCATCTACTCCACACCATGTCTGAGGAATAATTAAATTATTCCTCAGACAAAGTGTAAAATGCATGCTTTTTATTATTAGTTTTATTAATGTATCAGAATTCATATTGTAAGGGCATTGTATACTGTAAAAAGAAAACTATTTGCTGATCTAGATACAATATTTCATGTAAATGCATGGAAAAAGACTCAACTTATTCTATTTTTAGCAACAATTCCCTCACTAATTAGCAAATTAAACCAAGCAGTGAAGAATTCAAATGTAAAAAGGCTAAAAACCTATTGCAGCAACCTTAAAATTGAAAGAATGAAATTCCCTTAACCTTTAAAATTAAGTAGAACAAATCTCATCCTTGACTTGAAATATAGGTTAATAGTTGGACTTACCACCCTAGCTGCTCTCTCCTGAGATTCACATTTTCTACAAAACCAGGGTCCTGTAGGGACTTGTACAATGCCATAACATGCTGTAATTAGGATAAAATTAAAATGAGAATGCTTTAGATATCTAACTATGCCATAATAAACATATTAAGCATAAACATCATAAGTATTTTATTCTCATGCAGAAACCTCTGTAAACAATCTAGGGCAAACATGTGACCAAAGAGCCATAAGATGGACATTTAGAAAAAAAAAAAAAAAAACTATGAAAATGATCAGCAGCAGCAAATGAATATGTATGAACTCTACATTAAACCCTTATATTTGCCTTTGTAAGTGTAAAGAATTCTATATGGTTTAGTTATTCTTGGCATAGGTGGACATTTATAGAGCATTTACATAATTACATGTTACTACAGACACCCTCTAATCAGAAACGTTTGGGATTTGGTTACGCTTTTTAAGAATACTTGTCAAATCCTTGCATCACAGAATCACTGCAAACGAAAGTTATCTTGGCTATAACAGTGGTGCCTGGATATTCAACAAGATTGTGCTTTTTTATTTTATTTATTTATAAAGAATACAGAAATATATGTACTTAATATACAGACAGAACAATGCACACATTAAAACAAAACAAAAAAACAAAAGCATTGTGTTATGATCTGCTTTTCATTCCCTGGTTTGTCTCTCTGGTTTTGCAGCAAACAAAATACATTAGAGGACAGTATTCCACTATTCCAAAAAACCTGATCAATGTGGGAGAGGGGGTTACGAAATAAAAAGCCAGGTACTGCCCCTTGCAATTACCTGGCTACATAAATAATATGGTTGATGCAAGACATCACATTTGCAGACTTCACATACTCCATTTACCTCTTACCTTATGTACAGTTACACTGTTAATGTTCAAATGGGTCGATTAATATTGAGATAGAGCAGCTGCACTATATAACTATTGAAAAATAGAACTTGATTTAAGAATGTTACTCCCTTAATTATCACTAGGCCAAGGGAATGTAAGTGCTGCTGGCAGGTCACTGGGTAGGTACAGGTGTACAATATCTACTTGCACAGAACAGTACTTCTACTCACTGCACAACCCTTGATACCTAATTATGAAAACTGCCAGACTGGATCCCAGCACGCCATCACACACTGTGCCAAAATATTTTGTTGGGATATGGGGGCAGCTAATGAGTCTGTGCTACACCGGCGTTGTAAGGTGCCTCTATGAAAATATGCGTTGACGTAGCTAACTCGTTTCGATAATGCATCTTCCTCCATTGAAGCCTTCATCTTGTGGGTTTGACAGCTGGTGTGGTTCACCAACATCAAGGACGTTTACTAGCATCTGAACATAAGCTAAATATTTCAACTCTGCTTAAGAAAAATGTACGTACCACCGAAATTGTTTTGACACACAAACGTCGTTAAGACGATGGCGTTCATTTTCTGCTAGTACAGCCAACTAGCGAGTATGAGACAGAGGTCGTGCAGAAGAATGTGTATAATCTGATAGCTGTAAACATAAGTATTAGATTGTCTGCAAGACCTAAAAAATAACTGCTACGGTATATTATTACGGAGAGGCCTGGGTTGCATGTGTACTTAATGCTATTGACTCGCGGGGAAAGAAAATAACAAAAATAAATCAACCTTCGAAAGAGGAAGCGAAAACTTAGGTTTACCTTTTCACAAGGTTGACGTTTTCCTCGAAAATGCACACTAATGGGCTCTAACTTTTTGGCCCCCCAAAAAAGCGATACTAATAATAATAATAATAATAATAATAATAATAATAATAATAATAAGGAATCAGTTTCAATGTAAAATGACAGCAAAAAATAGAACCGGGCTATTGAGACTGCAGGTACAGAACTACACATATCACATCTCTCTCTCTAACCCCCTCTTCCCCCCCTTAGGCCAGTCACAATAAACACGTTCACTGCTTCCTTCCGCAACACTTCTGGGCCTTGGGGGCGAGTATCATTCACATGCGCGTCCTTCTCAGAGTGTAAATAAACATAGATAGTAAGCACTTCGAAAGTTAGAAACGCAAATCTGAAAGAATTACCTTGGTGAACAGCGACATTACAGCCATGCCCGTCACAGTAAACCAGTGGATTTTCAGCCCAGCCTCTCTCGTCTGAGCAAACGCAGCAGCCTCCAATCATCTCCTTCATATTATTCGAGAAGAAGTTGTCCTCCACTGCCAGAGTCGGCTCGCTCGATACCATCTAATGGTTAAAAGAAAACATAAACTCAGAGGGCCGAGGGTTTCGGATTCTTCCCCCCTTCACGCGACACTGGTTTAATTTAGGTCCCACATTGTTGCAATGCCATGTTGTTTGGTCGTGGCTCCCCCTACTATCACCGTAATTCACTCTGTCTCACACACGATACACGCATAAAACACGAGCACGCTCAGGGGGCACACGGCTAATGGAATGACCCGCGCGCACGCGCACTCCGGGGCATGGGGAGGGGAAATCCTACAGCAGACTGCAGCGTGTCTACGACAACTAGCAAGGATTATAGAGAAGATGAGGTTGGGAAACTGGAGCCATTCTGGCTTCAACATAGTCGCCATCTTTGCGTGGACAATAGAATAGATTGAGCCAACATGGCGAATATAAGGGTGCAGTTTCATACTATAAACACGCACACTAGCCTACGTGTTTATCTGCACGGGGGAGGAGAGGGTTGAGATGAAGAAAACGCTGCTGGTAGCTGTTGAGTACAATTTAGTCAATGCGGCCTTAAGTTAAGTTAACATAACATAATCATTGTATTTATCTTGCTCTTAATTGTATTATTACTTGTACTGTGATACTTGAAATGTATTTACTTACGATTGTAAGTCGCCCTGGATAAGGGCGTCTGTTAAGAAATAAATAATAATAATAATAATAATAATAATAATAATAATAATAATAATAATAATAATAATGACTACAAACATACTACATTAAAAAAAAAAAAAAACTGAAATTACCAGTTATCTTATCAAATTAATTTTGAGTTATAAGGATAAGTAAAAAAATAAATAAATTTAAAAAAATCAAAATATATTAGTACCACCTCCCTCACATGCTCATCTGCATTTTCTCCTGTTCATATAGTACTGTACTTTCATTTTGTACGATTTACTACTTGTAAAGTCATTTCGATGGTGTGTGATTAAACTACAGTGTTAAATGTTGAATAAATTCCCTTTGGTCACACAAAATCCTCAAACCTTAAACTTCCTTTACTAATTTCTAATTTCATTTTGTGAATGTATGGTGAAAATTGTTATGGTTAAATTCTTTAAAAAAAAACAAAAAAACAAACAAACAAACACATACAGTAACCTATACTATCTTGCTGTGGGTAAATAGTCCATAATAAGGCAAAGGCAGAATTGTATTTCGTGGGTTGACAGAAAAGACTTGGAATAATATCTGGATAGAACGTCTCCAAATCCAAACCAATCGATATGCACATTAAAGCAGTTAATTGGGGTGTGTTCATTCATTTACATGTACTATATGTTGCTTTAGTTTTAGTAATAAAGGTTTACATCCCTGATCTACACCACACTCAACAGCGGAAGTCCACAGGCTAAATGAATCCAGGGACTTTTGGAGCTAATAAAATGACAGTTGTGCTTATCTGTGCAATGCTTTTGTTTAGTGCCGTTCAATAGAAAGCGTGCTGAGTCCACCAAACTTACTGCGTCTGTGCCCCAAAGCAGATGTAAAGCCCCGGGTCTCTGTGAATTAGAAAACTTTGGACAATTGCTCCACTTACTATTACTGTAGAAAATACTTAACAGCAAAGCACAACATTCTTTGTCAACAGCAAATACATTTTTAAAAATATATTTCATCACATTAAACTTCAGCTGTTTCTCTCTCCCTACCTGGCATTTCTTTTTGAATTTAACTGTTCATTATTTTCCAGGATAATATGACGACATTAATTCCTGCTTCACAGATTCATCCTGTCTGCACCATCATTACGTTACAGTAATGTTTTAATATGAATAACAATTTAAAGCAAAAAAGTAGAGATTAAAAAAACAAAAACTTAGGTAGGTTTACTGCATACCCCTGAGAGATTGTAATAATTATTATGTAAATAATGAGGCCTAGCCTTTTGATTATTTGAATGCTTTGTCTAAAACATTTATTTGTGGATTACAAATTATGAAACCATTCTTAAATCAGACCCAATGCAAAAACATCTTATTCTGGCAGCAGTGTGGAGTAGTGGTTAGGGCTCTGGACTCTTGACCAGAGAGTTGTGGGTTCAGTCCTAGGTGGGGGACACTGCTGCACCCTTTAACAAGGTACTTTACCTAGATTGCTCTAGTAAAAACCCAACTGTATAAATGGGTAATTTGTATGTAAAAATAATGTAATTCTATGTAAAAAGAATGGGCTATCTTGTAACAATTGTAAGTTGCCCTGGATAAGGGTGTCTGCTAAGAAATAAATAATAATAATTCCACATTTCATTTATGGGCATTCTTCCCAAAACTGATCATGGTTTGAAACAGAACTCATGATGCACTTCCATTATATAAATGTTATTTATTTTTGTACACTGTTGCATGAAGTCATGCCTCGCGGCACACAGTAATATATATATATATATATAATAAAGAAAATTCAGTGTCTTTGCAAATTGTAAAATATTACATTTGTCACCAGCCGTCAACATTTAATGTGTGTTCCTTCGTAAAGAAAGCTTCCTGCCAGAATACAATCAAATTTGGACCACTGCATAGGTACTATTTCAGTTGCATAAACTGCCATGATTAACAAAGGTACTATATCTGTATCATTTGTTTTTTACATTCTGAAAGTGTACCATCATCAGTATGTTTATCTAGCATTTCCACAGTATTCATGTTTTTATTAGCATATTGTGTACAATTTTACTTAACAACATTTTGTTTAGATACAATTGATCAATGACACACTTGATTTCCAACAAAGCAATTCTTTAGTGAGACAAAATACATTTTAACATATATATATAATGTACATACACACAGTAAACACACATAGTATGTATACGCACACAGTATATGCAGAATTTACACACGGCTCGCAAAAATGTAAGTATTTTAACAAACATTCTTCTGATTTAGTGTTTAGTTGTCATACCTAAATCAGTGTTCAAAAGACATTGTGCTAAATATTATGTTTATCATAAGACAATCTGGAGGTGTGTGGCCAAGAACTATTACAGGGACAACATGCAAATTTCATAGGTTAACGGTGTAGTTGCAATTAAATTAAACACACATTTAAACTGTATAATGGTGCAGTGTTGAATTGAATGCAGACTGTTTGTAATTTTGCATTTCTTAGAGAGCTTGTCAAAAGTTGTAGGTCACCATTGCTAATCAAATCTCTGAAGCATGTTTAACTGGTGCTAAATCTCTATATATGTTGGTATTTTTAGAAAATAAAGAAGAAATAACCCTGAATTAACCCTTAAACAAAGGGGCCAAACATTATCATTGCCAGACATGTAGTTGGCTGATGAGAGCAGGTGACTGCTTACCAATGACAATTTGTTGCCCATTTTACCCCACCCAGACTGCCTGCTTACTAAACATCATGGTATCCAATTTTACCTTAAAAATTGGTTTGTATGATGGTACTGTTATCTTCCAAAATATTTTGCAGATTTTAACAAAATGTTACCGATTTACTACCAATGCAGAATGCCTGTGTTAGAGATGTGTTTTCACTTTACCTTCAGAAATGTGTTTTTGCAATAGCAACTGGCAAGGCTGACAATCAGTGTGATGCAGTTATCATGGCATAAACCCATTTTTGGGGGAAAATGAAGAACAAATATCCCACCCAATCATTCTGCATTTGTAGTAAAGGAGTAACATTATTCTTGAATGTTAAAATATTTTGCCTATTTCTGATTATCTCAATGTCTTACCCCCTGTAATTCGTAATTTATAGTAAATGGATAACATACCACTTGTACCTCGGACCAGAAACATAACTGGCTGTAGATCCTTTCCCAACTTTGGAATCAGCTATGGGGCTCAGGGCAACTCAATGATTTGTATAAATGTGTTCATTGTGTTTAATGGGTAACACCTTATATTTTGTATCACAAATATGTTTGCATGGTTGTTTTGTTTTGTTGTATGCTGCTTGTAATTTTGTAATGTGTTATCAGCATACATTGGTCTTTATAGCCTTTAGCAGCTTGTACCCTGAAAAGTACAGATTGATTGTACAGTATTCACTTCTGTTTATAGATTGCTGTGAAAATAGGCACGTCCGTTTTTATATTCATTAATGGACTGTAGAGTTTGTAAAACCCTGTTGGTCTCAATCCCACCCTTAGTGGCTCAATCAAACTTCTTATTTCACTGTGCTTGTTCTTCACAGTCAAATACTCTGTTGTAATAGAAGAGGTTTTCTTTTTTTTCACTAATTATATTGTTGGTCAGGTAATACTTTCACCAGTAATCAGTGATTTACCTTCACGTTCATTGATTGCTTCAGTCATTGTTAGTCAAAGAAATGTAGTGTTCGGTTTTTGAATGTACTGGCTTATAATTTGCATGGCACATTATCAGCCCCTTCCCCCCAAAGAAAAATAACATGAACTGGTTTTACTTGGTTTGTCCTAAATTCAATACCTTAACCTATAGCTTATAAAGCAACCATTGTGGGCCTTGTTGTAAGCCTAGCGGCAGCAAGGTTTTAGCTAATAATAAAAGTTTGAGACCTCATTTCAGCTTCCTTGCCCCTTTAATAAGCATAATACTTTTACGCTAGATTCCTAATTTTTTCTTGCAGATCATTCTTAAGATAAATAAAACAATGTGTCTCATTAATATCAACCCTTTATATGTTTGTTTAACCTTTTATACATTGAACTATCATAACAAATCAGAGAAGGAACACAATTAAAACTATTTCCCAAAAGCTTAATGCATTTTGGTTTGTTTAACATACCATCAAGGATGTTTTAGTTCGGTCTAAATAAATATGGTTGTACATTCGCTCCGTTTATTGCATGAACGTAACATTTATTTCCAAGCTTTAAAGTTAATTAAATAAGAGGCCCCAGTGCATATTAGTGAAATGATGAAGAAAATCTTGCATTACCCAGATGCTATTCCAAGCTCTGCAGGACCAAAAGCTGACTTATGATGAAGGAATGAACACTGAATTATGTATTTATCATCCAACTGGGGACACACACTTGAATGAATGAATGAAGTTGCCTTTCAAAAGCAAAACATTGTGTATAAACCAATAAAATACAATTTTTTCCCCTCTGAATAGGATAAAAAAGGCTCATTTGTAATTTCTACGATATATATGACAAATAACAGAGCTGCAATCCCATATCTTTGCACAAGCAAGCAGTCTGAAAGGGACTAGTGCTCTGAAAAGCATGTTGTGCCGGGTATGCTGAATCATGATGCTGACCAATGCTTTATAGTAGAGCAGTCAAAGCTGTGCAGCTCGTGCTTTTTTGTTTAGTCCACTGGATTAACATTTTTATTTCAAATAACTTGACCAATGCTCTTCAGCCATTGTACATCACACAAAATCAAATAAAAAAAATCTAGGTAATATCAAAAGTAAAAATAATAGACAAATAAAAATCGACATGCCATCTCAACTACTATTAAATGCTACAGTAAATATGCATACAAAGTCAAAAATCATTCTATGATGAAAACCAGTCGAGCTTCAAAAAAAAAACATTTGGGTTTTGATTTGTATGTTTTTTTGTTTTTATTATGAATGTATGTATGTATCTATTTATTTATTTTAAAGTCGCGTTAGTAGCTTGTTTACAGTTTTATCACTATAACAATAGCAATTACATTTAAGCCAGAACTTAATTAAGTCACTGGTCCTGAGGGAAAATTCTAATACATTGTTGATAAAGGGAACTGTTTTTTTTTGCCTCCTTGAGTTTTTTGTCTCCTTGAGTTTTTCTTGCAGTTGTACCTTTGCCTAAATATATGCAGCAGTGTGGAGTAGTGGTTAGGGCACTGGACTCTTGACCGGAGGGTTGTGGGTTCAATCCCAGGTGGGGGACACTGCTGCTGTACCCTTGAACAAGGTACTTTATCTAGATTGCTCCAGTAAAAACCCAACTGTATAAATGGGTAATTGTATAAAAATGTAATTGTATGTAAAAATAATGTGATAACTTGTAACAATTACAGTTACCCTGGATAAGGGTATCTGCTAAGAAATAAATAATATAAAATAACCCATCCATTGAATAAAGATGACATTTTTAGGCAGAACTGATTTAATAATAATAAAAAAATGTAGTTTGAAATACAAAACAAAAAGTACAGTACCTGGTACCTCTATGGAACACAGGTGTTTTTCTTTCTTTTAATGTTGCCATTCAAATTAAGACTAATATAAAGTAGAATACTATATAAATTATGTACATACATGTACCTTACACCTACGTTTCTAGTCTCAATCAATTTAACTATCTGTTAACCTACTTGATTTTCTTTTGGTTTGTTTTTGAAAGACAAAATTGCCACATGCAGAAACTTGCCATGGCAGTAGCAGTGTGGACGTGCAGATGTGAATTTCTTTTCACGTTAAATATTCAGTTTCTTTTATTTGATTATACATTCTGTTTATGACAAAGACATCTGCGTAGTTTTGAAATTATCTTAAAGAGCAAGTAGCAGGGTTCCAAAAAATATAGCGTTATACATCCCCACGTGTCGCTACAACTGTGTAAATAATGTACCCGTCATTTTTCTTTTCATTGTTAACATCCTGACAACTTTTTACACTTATAACTTTAAACTCTGTTTCAAAGCTCTTTTCAAAATGGCCGCTCTAGTGCACTGGGGTTAGAGATATGTCCTCTAAATCACTGTAGAAAGAGAAATTTAAAAAAAGCAACATAACAAATAGTTACTTGTGTTGGTTTTCTTTCTTTTTAGCTTTAAAACATCATTTCACATTTTAAATATAATGTATTTTCAGGTAAAGCAGGTTTTGAAAATAATTAAGTGAATAAATAAATGATTAATAGAAAATGATCTGCATTTTAGCTTCAATCCACTTTAAAATCATATTCTCAAAGCCAGTCAGTCTCGTTACAGTTATAACACAATCTGACACACAGTGTTCCATCCCATACACCTCATAGTTTTGTACATGATAGCATATTAATCTTGCTCACAACTGCAGGAAGCCTGTTTGAAATGCAGATCTGCTTAATGTGGCAAGAACTAGGTGGTGATCGCCACTTGTCACATTCTGCTTCAAGCCACATATTATACACCATTCTTAAAAAAAAAATATACAAAGGGGAAAAAGTGAGATGGTAGCCAATACCATAAAATATGCATATAGCATTATCATGGCAACTTATGCAATTTCCTTTTGGGATGCCTTTCGCGTGCAAAATCTTGAATGACATTGGGACAAATGTTCCTGGAAAAGCAGCATCCCAAAAAATACCATTATCCTAAGGTTTCACAGACCCCAATTATCACTAATCATGGACAACCTAATGTTACCTCAGTTAGGTAGTCCAAGTGCTAATTGGGGTCTGTAAAACCACCCCTTTGTGTGTCATTGTTGATCTGTGAAACACTCTTTTATTTGTATTTCCCAGTTTAGGCTCTAATAAGATCTTTGAATAAACTACATACATCTAAAAAGTTTTTTTTGGTAACAAAAAAAAAGAACCTATTTATTTTTTACTGCTTGGGGTTTGTTATTGCCAAAGGGTCTTACTTCATTTAAACTATTTTACAATTCAGTAACCCAAATTAGTCCAACAACTGAACTGTGCAGCAAATTCCATACAGCTGCATGTTGTACAAGCATAATAACATTACAAAAAAAAGGTTTTCAGCCAACTGAAGTTACTGGTAGCCATTGTTCCCTGACTAAAAAATTCCATAGTATAAAATTAGTTTGTCTTCTATTTATGTAGCAGATAATTAAGCTCCTAATTACACAGCCTTGCTTTAGCCTGCACAGGTTTTGTTAGAAAGGGCTGTGGCATTTCAGTCTCATGTGGATCCTCTCCCTCGCACGATTTTTATTATTATTTCCTGTAAAGTGGTATATTCAAAGCTTAAGCAAAACATTTCTGCTCCGTTTAAAAAATGATCCTAATTAAATCTCACTTAAATCATTCAACAATCACTATGAATTTAAGCATTATCTAAAAACGATGCCATTTTACCCCTGGGTGTGCCCCCCTCCCTGTTTGCAAGCATGTTGAAAGTGCAGGCTTTTGCAATAATTGGCATAAACATAAGGTTTTTTTTTTTTAATGTTGTTGGTGTACACTTCAACTTTGGTCCTATGCAACCTTGTTGAAAGAGGTTTATTAAAGACCTGACAAAGCAGTATTTCACTACATTCATACAAAAAGAGCTACAGGTATCTGCATTGTTGGTGTATTTAACTCCACTTGCACTTAATGAAAACATCATACATTGTTATCTATATAGATGTGCTGGTATGTTTTTTTTTTCTAGTTAACTGTTTCTTGTTGGGTTTTTTTAGCTCTGTGATCCCTCCCCTCCCCCTGCCCCATCTCTGTTAATTGGTAAAAGTAAAGCAATAAAAACATGAAATGTGAAAAATAGCTTCGTGTGGACAATGGCTCTAATTGGGGGAAATGTATATTAATGTTTTCTATTCATATTTTGGCATTAATAATGACTACGATTAAAAGTGGTAGACTAAGAGATGTGCTGTCTGATAATATGCCAATATGTCACTCCCTACCCCCAGCATTAGAAATATGACTGTTGCAAAGCTTTATGGAGAGCTTCCAGTTTGTTGTAAGAATTTTTTTTGAAGGGCATTCATTATAATGGACATTTTCATGAGTGGAAACTTGGACTTTGCCAGTGATTTTTGCCAAATTGAAATAAAATAAGAAAAAGAGTCTATACATATTGTATTGATTTTTTCACTTTAAAAACAAATTGGTGTTGTGTAAATTGTTGCATGCACCCTTTAAATATATATTTAAAAAACTATCAAACAGATTCCAGTAGGTGTGCTGTTTTCAGAAAGTAGAAATAAGTTGAAAAGGGGTTTTTACCTTGCATATACAGAAAGTAAAAGCAATGTAGTGGCACTATGAAACAGATTTAACATCAGGTGTCAAGGCATCTGTTTTAGCATAGGAAGGTAAGTGTTAAGAGTTGGGGGAATATAAACTAAGCTTCCTGTATCATAATTTCTGAAGGTTATTTTAGTCATTCTACCTCTTGGGATATGTGAAACATAAAAAATCCAGAACTCAAATAAAGACCACTGGCTATATGAATAGATGTTCTAAAGTAAAAGGAACAAAAAAAATGTTATTGTGAATAAAAACCTTTGATGAAATATACAGATTCCTATATTAAATGCATTTTGACTCTTTAAAAGGAGACTGGAACGGTTGTATGCCCCTGCTAACTTTAAACTGATCACAAACAGTACATGTAAGCTACTGTTAAATACGCTATCAGCCTTCATGAACATCAAAACATCTATTATGTCACATATATAAGCTAAACCATCATACTAATAAAAGTGAATGCACTTATCCTCTTAATGTCCATA